>JAMPIV010012878.1:0-393534 GCA_024509875.1 Oreohelix idahoensis
AATGAGATGGGTCATATAAGTTTTTGAACAATGATGGGAGAAATGAGAAAGGTGTGATTGTTGATGTGAGATATATGGGAATTTAGAGGTGGATGGATGTGAAATTTGATGGTTTGTGTTTAATATATGGGGTGTTTGTGGGGGGGTTTGGGTGAGGGGAGTTTGGGGGTTGGGGGAATGGATGAAAGAGGGGATGAAATGAGGATATGTTGTTTTTGAAATTAGGAAGAGGGTGGGACATTAGTGGGATGAAAAGCATTAAAATATGAGAAAGAAGAGAGAGAGTGAGAAGAAAGTTAAATTTTGGGAGTATGAAGAAAGAAATGTCAGAATGGTGATGATGGTAGGCGTGGAAGGGATGTGAGTGGCGGAAGTGGGGGAAGATGTAGAATCCATCAGAGAATGTAATGAGAATGATGTGGAGTGAAGTTGAGGTTGCGAGAGTATACTCAGGTTTAGAATGTGTAAAAGACATGGAATGTAGGTAAATAGAGGTATAATAAAAAAAAAAAAAAGAAGGTTGTTTGAGGCACGTGGGGGGGTAGGGGGTAGGGGAAGAAGATGGGGCTTCAGTAAAGATGTTGGTATAGACAGGAGATAGCAGACATGGGAGTAGTGATGAGGATACAGGGAGGGTGAAGTGGAAAGGGAATGGATAGTTATAGATTTGAAGTTTTTATGTTATTTGAGAGGTAGGAGAAGAGTTGAATGGTGGGGGGATGGGTTGTGGTTAAGTGGTATGATGGGGGGGTGGGGTTGTTAGTAAAGAAGAGATGTGGTGGGTGATGGAAGAGGATAAGAATGTGTGATTATGTATGAAGATACATTTGTGTAGAATGAAATGGGTGGGGATGGTTTAGATGATGCTAGTATAGGGTTGGTTGGTTTGGAGTTGATTGGGTGGTTGATTGGGGATTGGGGATGTGGTTGGAGGGGTGGGTTTTTGATGGGATGTGGAGTGGTTGGGATGAAAATGGTTGTGTGTGGTGGTGTTTATTTGTTAGTTATAATATATTTTGGTGTTGGGTTGTGGGATTTGGGTTGTGTATAGATGGTAGTTCTTGTGTTATTCGTGGGGGGTGTGGTGGTCATGTGTTTATAGAGAGGTGGTGGGGGATATTTTTTGTTGTTTGGTTTGGTGTATTGAATATGGAATTTTTTTTGTGTTGTGGGATGTTTATTAGTATGTTGGGGGAAGTAATGATGTTTTGTGGGGAAAATAGGGGGTTTTGTATAAGGTTAAAGGTAGATGAGGGAAGTGCCCTCCTATGACAATTTAGTGTAAGATAAAAGGTTGGTATTTATAAGGGGTGGTATTATAAGGGGGAAGTTGGGGAACTGCCCGAGTGAAATAAGATGTGTGTGGGGGGGATAAGAAAAATAATATAATGGTTGATATAGTTTTGGTTAGGGGACAATGGACTGTGGGAAATGGTAAAATTCAAAGAATGGCATGAATCATGGTATTAATGAAATTTAATTAAAGATAAAGGTGGTAGGAGAGATAAGTTTTAATTTATTAAATGAATGTGACATGTGTAATTCGATCATTATTTATAGGATAGTTTGTGCTACTTAATGGTGAAAAGATGTAGAATGTGGGTCAGGTGTAATCAATCATTCGTAGAGTTTATCACATTACAAATGTTTTAGTCGTATAAACTGCCCCATTAATTTTCTACTTATTGACAATGAGGATTAGGGGAAGAGTTAAGTGTGACGGAAATGGAATGTTGTTAGGTTTTTAGGGGGGGTATATCCAATATGGTGTGGGGGTAAGGGGGTTGGGTAAGGGGGAATGGAAGGCTGGGGGGGAGGAGGGTGGGAGGTGGAATATAGAAAATGAGGAGGGTGTGTTGGTAATTGTTGTAGTGGAGGTAGAGTTCGGGATAATGTGGGGTAGGAAAGGGTAGAGTTTGAGTGTTGAGGGGTGAAGTGAGTGATTGTTGATTTGGGGGGGTGTAGGGGAATGATTGGATTAGTGAATGTGAGAACTGTTAATGTAGGATTAAGGGAGGATAGGTGGAGGGTTATGAAGTAGGGGGGATAGTCTACGTATAGTGAGATAAAAACGTAGTTGGGGGGGTGTTGTGATATTTGAATAGGTAGGGTGAATCAAAAAAATAAAAAGAAGAGTGCGTTTTTGTTTCCTATTGCGGAGGAAGTTGATGTGATTAGGTGAGGAAATAATAAAGTTGAAGGTATAAGTTGGAATAGTTATGAGTTGGACAATTTGGTTAATTGTTATAACCTGAAACGATGCTAATGAGTTAAGGAAGGCAAAGATGCGAGGAAAGGGGATTAATTTAAAACCTCATGGTGTAGTTGGTCATAAAGCTGAAGGTAAGTTTTTGGGTATTATAGGAAAAAAAGGATTAATCTAATAAATGAAAGGTGTTTGTATAAGAAGTATGTTTGATTATAGTTTTTGACTAGTAGTTACGTATAATACGAGCCAGTTATGTGATTGATTCGTCAGTTTGGACAAAGGACTGAGAATTTTGTACAGTATGTGAGGTTAGTTATGGGTATTAATTATTATGAGGGTCTGGTATATTTTATAAATGAGTATAGGAGCCGTAAGACATTTGTAGGATGTAATAGTCCACTTTATGTTCTTAACTGTTTTCGCTATGTTAAGAGGGAAGGGGAAGTCTTATGTGTTATGGTATTTGGAGAGTATGCCATGTGGGTAGACTGGGTCCTGGTGTGTTATGGGAGGGTGGTGATTAACATTTTTATCCGAGAATCCTCGGTGAGAGAGATAATTCTATATTAAACCGGTTAGATTTCGGTTGTCCCAGGAGAATAGGAGTGGTTTAGGTAGTGAGAGGGGTGGGTTTATTAATATCGCGTTGGACAAATACACAGTATGTTCGGATAGAATAAAATAAGTATGAAGTTTGTTAAGAATGATTTAAGGTTTTAGGGTGGTTCGGATAAAAGGTTAAAAGGACGTGTATTAAGAACATTCTCTGAATAGCCCGTAGATAGTTACAGTCGGGAGGAACTGAGTGACGTAAGGAAAAAGGCCTGCGACAGGAAGGGAAACTGGTTACAATACCACCACATAAAGCAGTGATCTAGTATGGGAAGTCCAGGCCCTGTACATTTCACTCTCCAACGGCTGGTATCCTGCTACGGACTAATTGACCTTTTTTTTTCATTTAACCTAGTTTAGAAAATAGGACTGCATCATTGCAGTACACGTGACTAGTTTGGGGGCTGACCTTATGACGTGATTAACCGTTAGAGAATGTCTCTATTGCCAGCATGTTTACTTAACATATCTTTGCTTGTCAGTGAATCTTTGGATGGAATTCGATATACCTTTTATATATTTTTTTAAAGACGTGTGTTATGGCAGGCATATCAGAGTGTGTGTATATGTGTGCGGCGTGTTTCGTGTGATCGTGTGTTCTTCCGCTGAACTGGTGTTTGATATCTAAAACGTAATATTTATTTAGGTCTGTTCCTGGTTTTTGATCCATTACACATACTACAAATTGTGATCTCGTGTGCTTTCTTTCTCTTGTCTTTCTTTAAGTCTATCTCACTTCTTCGATTCATCTTGTTCATGGCCGTCCAGTTATGTAGATTGCTTCCATTCTGAAGCTAGTTGATTAAGGTTCATCATCTTCACAAGGTGTTCAAAGTACGCTTTCCTGTGGATTTCCCTTAGTGGTGTTCCATCTGTGACCGATCTTCATTTCTCACGAGGTATTTTCATGACTTGTGTCCATTTCTAAAACATCTCATTTTACTGTGGAAGGGGAGTTTATTTTTCGGTCTTGTTCTTTGGTTCTTAAAAAAGTGGTATTAGAGGCCGCTTTATAAATGAACAATAAAAACATAAACAAACACTGCTAGACGTTTCAGAATATTCTGTCAGTCATCGTCACATTCATTTTTGAAAAAAAAAAAAAATACAGTTTTGGCGAGGCGCGTTCTGTTTAACCTAGACACCAGGGTCCGTCGGTTATATTAGGGCGCATGTCCAGGAAACAAAGATGACGCATAGAAAGACTATGAGAAAATAAATAAAGAAGGAAACCCGAGGCCTGTGTTGGGAGTTAGAAAATGCAGTAGTTTTAATGCCCAGTTTGGCACTTCGCTACCCCAGCCCAATAGCTACTCTACGTCACGTGATGAGACTGGCAGGGAAAGGATTGCTAACGAGGCGTGTGAAAAGAGAGAGAGAGAGTTTAGCAGCGAATGGGGCATTCAGTGACCAGCCGTCAGGCTGTTGAGATGTGTATGGGTGTGTGTGTATAGCCCATAAGATATATTCATGTGTATAATATCTTGTAGATGGAAGTATACAACTGTATTCCATATTTCATGATTGAAAGGATTGTTTCATACCTATGAGTGACTTTTATTATTATTAATCTTGGTTGTGTACAAATTGCCTGACCACATCAATGGGTCTATTGTGAAGTTCTTCATGTGTATTAAAGTTATAAATCGTCACTCAGCTGTTATTACTTTCGTTGGAGAAAGAGATGTGTGCACAAAAGTAAATTAATGTTTGTCTGCCAGGCACGTAAAGAAAGAACCCTGGACATTAACTTCATATGAATATTGGATATTTATAAAACAATCGTGCAAAAGCTACAAGCAAAAATAAGCACGAAATTTAACCTCTCAACACCTGTATTACAGTAAATAAATAATGCACACATAAAGGTATGTTTCAGGCACTCGTGAGAAATAAATAAGTAGAAAACTAAACAACAGAAGTTAGAGGCTTACCGGAGAATCGAACCCAGGACCTTCCGAACGGCAACCCCTGCCTAGCTAGGGAAGCGAATTGCACTATCCTCCCTGCCGACTAGGCATCACAAAAATAGTGCTTCGTGGACAAGGGATATGTACCTAGGAGCGATCCAGCCTAATTAAATGACGCAATCACTTCTGTGGTTCCCCCCCCCCCCCCCCCCCTCCGACTATAGTATGTGTAAGATTACTCAAGACAAAAGCTTTATTACTGTGTTTAGAAAATAACAAAGGACAAGCAGACGCATGGCCTACCTGAAATTTCATCAGCAAAGTGGAAGAAAATTCATGCTAAATTCTATTTTACCGAATGTTAACTTCTTTTCTAAGAAAACATGGCGTTCCTATCCATTGCTTATTCTCGATTCAAGTGAATTTTGCCAGCTAGCTGGTGAGTTTTCACCGTGAACCTTGAAAAAAGCTACTTTAGTCCTGTGGATTAGCGCCTTTTAAATACTGGCGAGAGAGAGCTAGTCCAGAAGGTCTTTAGATTATGTTTACCACATCGTTCAACGTAAAAAAAAAGGACAGTATTCATTTTATGTCATGAAAACCGGAAAAATCCGGGCGTATGGTGCCCCTGCTCTAGATCAAAATATCTTAGTTTCCCCCCTCCGTCACATTCCCTGTGATCTACCGGTAAATCCTGATCACGCATACCCCTGCTTTAGTGTCAGAACTTAATAGTTACAGAAGTATGTGTACACAGAGGCTGATACATTCAATCATCATCATGTGAAGCGGCTGTTGTGTACGTTCATGCCCGTGTTTTCGCTCCTCGTGGAGCATGAAGGCGCCCGCAGCTAGGCTCCTTGCGAGAAGTCTGCGTCAGAGCACATGTTAATGCAGCTGTGGTCTCTAGCAGTGTGTTTTACAAAGTGAGGCTACCAGCTTCATACACAACTTCACTTTAGCCACCTTTATGACATGCCTGACGGAACAATAATCCTGTTCTTTCTTTGTCTCCTCAAACAATCCCCCGGGGACATGCGCGAGAGGACTGTTTTGTGTGGGTCACACGAATCTAACGTGGCTAAAACATGACTGAAATTCCTGTGTACCTTTGTGGTATTTATTGACACAAAATTGTACTGTAAATGAAGCCAAAGTCCATTAGATTGTGCTGGCTGTGCTTGGGCTACCGTGACAATAAATATTGAACGCCATCGTTTGTTTTAAAGAATTATTGATATTCGTGAGAATGTTTATTTATCTATTAATTTTTACTTTCTTGTTGCTCCACGTCACGGTCCATTCTTGCCGTGAAGCCGGCATGGGGAGCCGAAGTTTTCGTTTTTTGTGCTATCTTGAGCCAAGTTTTTCGTGTTGGGTGCAATAAGCTCCTGTTATTATAGGATTTCTGCAATATTGTCTTTCCATCTACCTCGTGGTCTTCTCCGTGCCCTAAAACCAGACCTTCTGCTGTTGCAGACACGTTTTGGTAATTGATCGGGCTCCATTCTCACGAGATGGCCAAACCACCTTATTTTATGTCTCGTTATATATTCAGTGCAGGATGAGGTTCCTACATATTTCTCATTCTGTCTCTTCTGGTAACATTAAAGGCTCTTCTGAATCATTCCATCTCGTACGATATGATTGTCCTCTCCTATACTTTAGTCACGGACCATGTTTGAAACTGACATATAAAAGTTGGTTTTTATTGATAGCTAAGAGCTGGTTATAATGTTTATTTATCATTGGAATATCATCATCATTTAGTTCTTGTCGCCGCATTAGCTCACATTGACAGAGAGATGGGCGGACAGCCAGACAGAATAGATTATAGATACGTGGATGAATGGATTGATATTCAGCCACCAAGATGGATACATATCCAGCCAATCAGCAATCTTGTCTGTGCCTGTTCTCATCACCATATTACTTACGAATCGTCTCAGAGAAACGTCCTGTAACAAAACAAATTTAAAATCCCGTCAGCTTTTCGGGAAAATTAGGAGTGTATTGACCACAAGTCATGATAAGCTTGACTACAAGGATCACATGAAGTGGATATGGAATGTAATGGAATGAAGTGACCACGGGAGAACTAGTGTGCCGTCTTCAGGTCATGCGGCAGACACAGCAGAACATCGTTATTTCTCCTCTTTCCCCACAGCGAGTATGTCACGTTTTGGCGGGTTACTTGCTCTTTATGTCGTAAAATGTTTGTTTTATGACGCTCTGTGAGCTGTCTTCTGCGAAAACAAATAAACGTCTTTCTAAATCAAATTTAACACGCGGGATTTACTTTAACACGGAATGCCAACACGTCTGCCCGCATGACAAGGCGTCAGATTCCTATAGGATCAGTGGGATTGACAAGAAGGTTAATTGTATGGGGGGGCGGGGGACATATGGCATTCCCAGCAGTGTAGAAAGGCAGGGGACGGGGTGAACAGTGGGGCTCTGAGAGAATACCCGGTGTTTTCTGTACAGCGAAATGTAAAAAGCAAAGGCAGTCCGATAGTAGAAAGTGCCGTATGGGGGAGTGAAGTGTTACAGACTTGACTATACTAGGTCCATTTCTTTAATGAGTTGGAGTGACCGATTCCATTCCTCGCTGCCTTTGATTCTGTAAATCTAGAGGAGAGACAGGTGTACCCATTTACAGCTGGGGGAGGGGGGGGGGGCGGCCTTCGATCACGTCACCCGGTAACAGTCCCACGAGAGGAAAACGCTCTGAACAGATTAGCTAATCGGGATCTCACAATGAAAATGTACAAGAGAATAATGGATAGTTAGTTCCATGTACGATTCAGAATATTAAGATTGATTTGAGGGCTTGCTTCTTGAAGGACAGTTGCCGGTCTAGCCAGCTTTAAATGGGTACCTAACTTTGCTGTTGATTTAGGGAAGGCAGCGAGGAAGGGAGCCTGGTCACCCCACATCATAAAGCTGAGCCATTGTATACGTGAAGTCTCTAAAACTTTACACCCCCCCCAACCCCCCGTTCAGTATCTTCTATGGATCTATATTTACCTTTTCATCATTATCATTATTTTCCTTTGCGCTACTTACGAGGCACGGAGCCACCACCTGCAGCTGGTAACCTTGGCACGAAACTTGCACCAATCATTCACATGCTCCTCCTGCAGCCCTGGTTTCTGTGTCAATTTGTTTTACAGACAGCACTAGCTTGCCAACCCCATCCTTCTTCTCCTTGGACCCTATATAATGTTTTATGTACCATGAGGGAGAAAAAAAATCGGATACATCCGTGTACTCTTCATTATATAAGAAGAAACATAAATGTTTCCTTTGGCGTTTTCCGTGCATTGTATTGTGAAGCTATAGAACACACAAATTTCCACCGTAGTTACGTTTGTCTTCGTCGCATGACTTCTTAGCTTTGAAGCGCAGTCATCAAAGCATACATGGTGTGCTTTCCAGCGGGAACTCGGTTAACTGGAATGCACTGACGCACACTTTGAGGGGGGCTTGTAAATATTGCACCCATATCTTTGTGCTTTCATATCGCGACATACCTATGCCGGTAAATCTGATTAGAATAAAAAATGCTTAAAGTGGCAAGAAATAAATGTAGGTTTATGGTTGGTTTTCAAATTGTTGCCTTGTCTGCTTAGCTGTAAATAGGTACCTGCCTGGCCCTGCTCTTGATTTAGGGAAGGCAAAGAGAAAGCGAACTGGTCGCTCCCACTTCATAAAACCGGACGTATTATAGTGAAGTCTCCAACACTTCCACTCCCCTGTGGCAGTCTGCCAATAGGATTACCAATTTAACCTTTAGTTGTTGCATTGGTCCAGCGTTTTTGAAGTATATTATTGTTTGACTGGGTGGATGGACAAAATCATTGTGGAAAGTGTCGGCCTTAGTAATTCTTCTTCTTCTTCTTTGATCCATAACCGCCAACCGTCAAAGCAGTCAGCGGCCATCACGCCTGGTGGCGTCTTGTAGGGCAGCAACAAATTGATTCCACTTTGCTCGGTCGGCGGCCATCCTTCGTACAGTGCCCCAACTGTGGTTCATTCTTTGCATCTTAGCTTCCACAGTTCTCCGCCAAGTTGTTTTCGGTCGGCCTCTCTTTCGCTTTCTCTCGGAGGTCCATAGCATAGCTGTTCTTGTGATGGTATCAGGGTCCCTTCTGAGGACATGGCCAACCCAACTCCAGCGTCTGCCAGCTATGATGGTGTGCATGTCCTCCTGGTTACTCCGAATAAGTAGCTCTTGATTGCTGATGGTGTTTGGCCAAAAGATTCGGAGAATTTTCCTTAGGCAGATTGTGTGGAAGGAGGACAGTTTCGACATTTCCTTCTCTGTTACTCTCCAACATTCCGCACCATAGAGAAGCACAGAAAGTACACAGCTCTCATACAGTCTTAATCGACCTTAATGGCCTTAGTAATTACTGGGCCTGATTTGGACCATTCTGGTGGGGGCTCCCAAGACAGAAGATTTTAGTTTGGTTGTAACACGATTTATTTCAACATATAGCTAATAAATGCCCAATGGGCTGATCACCCGTTGGCTTGTCACACCGATTACGGAAACAACGGCAGATGGATCTATTTGTTGTTGCCCTAAAGACGCCGCTAGGCGTGATGGGAAACTACAACAGAGAAAATCAATCTGCTGTTGCCCTTAAGACGCCACAAGGCGTGATGGCCTCTGACTGCTTGGTCGGTCTTTGGCTAAGGACGGAAGAAGAAGATAGCTAATAAATATAGTTTGACTTTGAATACAGTGTAATAGCATACATTCCTTATATCTGATTTGAAATAATCTTCAGGGACCCCAAGATGCAGCAATAGTGAATGCAGTCAGCGACTCATAGCTTGACTGCCTGCGTCAGGACCAGCGAATCAGAGCTGGTCAAGACCGCACTCCACCTCCACGTGGTGGTCCTGGAAACAGTCTGCAGCAGTGCAGTCTGGCTGGGCGAGTGCGGATCGAAATGGGAAGGCAAACCCGGTCCATAAAAAAATGCCGTGCAGAAGTCGGATGTGTCGACCGAAAGGTGCAGATATCACAGCTTAGGCGCAAACAGACACAACGCAACCACCGTCCTTTTCAGGGCGAACGAGGAAGAAGGAAGAAGAAATAATCTTCATTCCCTTTTTTTTCAAACCTGGAGAACACTCTGTGAGCGCGGGGCCCGATTGAGCCAAATAGGTTAAGTCCCGCCTACGCCCGGCCCTGATTGTGGAATACTTACTTACTTACTTAGTCGTTCCCCTTCTACCGTGAGGTGTAGAGGTTTGGAAGAGAGAGCGCCAGACTATCCTATCGGCTGTTTCCTCCTGGCCTGGGATTGTGGAATAGAGGAACAAATTAGTTGTTTTTAGATGCAATTTTGCTATTGTTGTTTTCATGATCTCTTCTCGGTCACCGTCGTACCCCGCCCTACCCAGACTTTGGAATTTAACTAAACTATTTCTCTTTGGTGCAAAAAAATAAACACTTGTGCATTGGTCGTCCATTCGTAAGAAATAAAGAAGTACAAAACTAGGCCAAACAAAAAAAAAACAGAAGTAATAGGCTTACTGGGGACTCGAACTCATGATCTTCCGAACGTGCCTCGCTGTGGTCAGCGTTGCCTCCCTGAATTAAAAAAACACTAGATATCGGCGACTTGGGCTATTTTGGGCGAAATCTAGGTGGCATTCTTCAACTAATGAAGGAAAATGACACCTAGACGGGACCAAAAAAACCTAAATCTAGGTGAATCCACCTAGGAGTGGCAACACTGGCTGTGGTACATAGTTGCAGTGAGGTTAGTGACTGTTAGTTATGGTTCGCTCACGTAGCGAGGCAGTGGTGCGAAGAAGACGCTGGCAGTGGATATGACACACATTGAGAAAACCTGTTGATAGCATTACAGAGCAGTCATTATTCTACAGTCCCCAGGGTTAAAAGAAGTAGAGTAGACTCACACAGAGAAGAGAACTTGGAGACATGAAAAGACCTGAAGCTGATGGCACGGGACAGAAAGACTTAGTATACGTTTTTCGAAGGACAGTGCTACTTGGGGAGTTGACGGGGGATGATTATGTGGAAAGAGATGAAAACAAATAAGGAGGTCCTAGAAAATCTAGGTATGAAAAGAGAACTAATGAGAGAGGTCAAAGTTCGGCAGCTAAAATACTTTGGCCACATAAAAAGGCATAACACCTTGCAGAAGACCATAACAGAAGGGAGAGTTGAAGGCAAACGTGCAAGGGGAAGACAGCGCTATAAGTGGGAAGATAACATCAAGAGATGGACGGGAAAGAGTCTATCAGAGTGTACCACCAAGACAAGAGACAGAAGACGTTGGAGATCCATTACAGCCAACCTTCGTTGTGGAGATGGCAACTGATGATGATGATGATGATTATGTGAGGAAAGAGAACAATGTGGACATTTCTTTCTGTTGCTGTCCATCATTCCGCTCTGTACACAATTAGTTCATGCTTCACGGCGGTTTGCGAGCGACACTTTAGTTTTTCCTGACCGCGCTATTTATAGCTATCGTGACAGAGGTCAACTTCCTAACGGGAAAAAAATGTGGCGGTGTTTACTTTTGATAGGGCTTAATTAATGCTTTTGGGCAACTTTATTATTATAAATACCGGCTTTAATTTTGCGTTAAGCTAGACTAGAAATGTTAGAGTAAATTTTAGAACAAGAACAAACATTTTATCACTATTAGAACAGAAGATATAATAGTCTGAAATAGTGTAAAATTTACGATTTTTAAATATTTTGTTATGGTTTGTTTCTTATGCAATTACGCTAAAACGATCACAATCAACATGCATAACAAATTACAGAAATCAAAAGTAGAAAACCTGCAGAAAATGGATATCATAGTTTTGTTTTGGATTCATGCGTCAAACATTAATTATTGAAACATTAAATTGCAAGTCCACATTTATTACCTTAAAATAACACACCCAATTGTCCCCAAAACATGAAGGCTAACAATTATCTCTCAATCATACATCACGATGGTCAATGTAAAAATGAGTATGGTCATGAGTAAAACGAAATGTTCAATTTAATAAATAAAACATACACCTATTAAATGATTTCCACTCTGTTAATTTTGTCACTCTCACGAAATAACTGCCATAATTTGCTCTAGCCCCAAAATTTCGCTCAATTATCATTCACACTTCCTTTTTTTAAAGGAGGAATCTGTACATTCACAGATGGAGAAATTTGTAACAAATGAGTTTCCATTATAAATTTTAATTGTGAAGTTATATTTTTAATACCACTGGCGCGTCTTTATATTTTGGAAATAGTGGAATGTACAAATTCTCCTCCTTGCTCTCCATGCATGCCCATTCCAAAGCCATGAGTTCTGATCCAGTCTGCGCAATGTTTTTCTAATACAGGAATTGTCTTACTGGGGAATAGCTTTCTGAACCATGACATATATGTCTCTATTGATGCTGTTATTGATGATATTGATTCTTTACTAATTGGTTTACTGTGTGATATTTTGTTGTGTACTTTCTCAAATGCTTTGCTCAGTAAGTTGAATTGTTCTTGGGCAATAAAAGCTATGTCAGTTATATCTTGTTTGTTTGTAATTTTCAGTGTTTGTGTAATGATTGCTCTTGTAAGATCTTTATAAACTTTTTGTGTGAGATATCTGTGGCAGTGATTCCCTATGAATGCTCTGCTATGATAAGCCTGTGGTATGATTTTGTGTTTGGCTAGTACCTTGTCCAAGTGTTAGCAAACTGGACCAGACCTAGCACACAGATCATGAAACTGAAGTTTGGTCAGCTCATCTTGTGCATTTTCAAGTTTAACTTTAAAACTATCTGTCTCCTCCTTATCCTCACAAAGTTCAATACCAGCCTGAAAAAAATCAATTTTAGCTTCTAATTCTTCTGCCTGTTTCCAGTTCCTACCAAATCTCTTCAAGTTCTTAATAGTACTAATGTTTGCATGTATCTCTTGCGGATTCTCAAATATCTTTGTGTCTTTTGTATCGGCTACCTGTTCTAGAAGTCTGTAGTGTTTCAAAACAATGCCTAATAAAATATGAAGGTAAGGAGGAGCTACATTTTCAGTTTCAATCTCTAACATTGGTTTGTGTAAACAGTTATGGTAACATGCCATTTGCCTTTTATTCCCTTTCCCATATTTCATATATCTATTGTAATCTCTTATCAACATGGCCAAACTTCTTGGTTTGCAAGTTGTTTGCTCTCTGGATGTCTTTATTTCCTTGTTTTGCTGGAGACACCACATACATGAGTATGTTCCTTGAGCTCCAGACAAACCAAACATTTTCATCAAAAAGTCATAATCCCCGAATAAGAAAGCAACAACTTTTTTACCATCCCATTCTAAATCTTTTAGTGACTCTATCTGAGCCTTCATGCCATTCATAAATATTTCTAAATTATCATATGTATCTCTGACTCTAGCCATTGATAAAAGGATGGTATTAGATTTAGAATTTGGTTTCTCTAAATTTACTACCTGCATTGTAACTTTGAACTGTGAATGAAAGAAGATATACAAACAGTTACTTTGAATTCTTTGGCATGTGTGCACAGGATTGTCTACCAAAGAACACTAATGGAACAGTCCTTATCTCACACACAATAAAAAAAAGACATTCATATTATAATTACAAGATTAACAAGACTTGAAAGATAGATCAAAGTATGTGGAAGTAATCTATCTATAGCTTTACATGTTTTCTGACGCTTATATACAGTAGCTAAAGATCATTATAAATGAATGAAAATGCAAAAACAGATGGTACTTTACAAAAAGTTATTTTTTTTACAGCCTTATTTAAGATTTGCGAGTATCAGGAATGCGTTTACAGTGATTTAAATGTTATAAAATCTGGTGACAATATGCTTGTTCTTGTAATGCCAAACTCACAAAAATGACTACCACACATTCTCAAGATATGAAACCAAAAAAAAAAAGTATGTGGAAATAATCTTTAGCTTCCCTTCGAGAAGTCAATATAATTATAAACTCATAAAAATGGACCGATTTTCAGATATTGCATTAATAAATAGATTACTTCTGTTATGAATTTCCTCAAATGATGACGCTGTTTTCAAAAGTCTGTAACTCCGTCAAATATAATGTCAAAGAAATAAAAATGCAATCAAAAATAGAACACAGAACAAAGTTATAGTACACAAAAGAATTTTAGCGCTGTGTTTATCCAGAACGAGTGTGTAATGATTTATATAATTACTGATTTTACACACACATCAACTGATTTTCCCCGCCAAACTAACAGTATGCGTTTACGGTGCACAGGAAGATTTATTACCCAGTGTCAGAATTCCGGTCACCGAAACTAAAAGAGCGCTCTGGTATAGGGTACAGACAGCCGTGGCTTATGTGTGCGTTTTATAAGCTGCGTATGTATGGGTTTTGTGTATGTGTGCTTTGTGTAGGCTTTGCTGAGGTGTGTATTTTCTTGTAATTAACACAAAGAGGGGTAAATATGACTTGCACCCTATTTAGCGAGATACGTCCTTATTAACGTATGAATAAAAATGTGCGGTGAAAAAAAAAAAATCGGTATGTGTGACTGCTTTTCTTGTTCGTTTAATACTTGTAAGTATTCAGGTTACCAGCGTGGCGAGGTCTCTCCTCTCCTCCTCCTCCCCTCTCCTCTCTCTCTCTCTCTCCCCCCCCCCCCCCCCCCATCTCTCCCCCCCCCCCCCCCCCCCCCCACCCCCCCCCCCCCACCCCCCCCCCCCCCCCTCCCCCCCCCCCCCCCCCCCCCCCCCCCCCGTTAAAGAGAAACATTGAATTTCATATATGGCCTTTAAACTTAACGAACTCTCTGCATTGGGTTTTATGTTCTCCCGTAACCGTAAACTAAAAATGCATTAATAAAATTCACGTTTGGTCGCATGTACTGAAAAGGTTGCCACATTTTACCGTGGATGTTAAGTGATACTATCTGTGGCTAAATATTATGTGAAACGGAACTCCATTTAAAAATGTTATCGAGAAGACATTCCTATGCTGAAATGGTAAGGTTGAGCGATTAGAAGAAATGTGCGCTTAATCAAAGTATTTAATTGAATACTTGTACTATAGAATGGACCTCCGCTGAGAAAATCGGGGTAAATTATAGCGTGATAATCATTGACACGACACCCCACAGGTGTTGAGTGAAAACGGGAAGACAGACAGTGAAACACTTGGGATAAGTGGGGGCCGACTTAAAAGGACACACCGAATAAAGACAATGATACTTGCAGTTTTATCCGTGGCTTGTCTAGCCTTAGTTGTGTACGCATCGAACGGAGCTGCGGGGTAGCATCAGTTATTACAGCAAATTGAAAGTCGGACAGACAGATGTGTGTCCATATGGGAGGTCACACAAACAGTAGAACAACATTCTCCACGATTATCTGCTCCATGGTAGGAGCAGAGTGGCAGCATGGCCTTATCCAAACCATATTATGGATAGACTTTATTGTGACGAGAGAAGCCAACTTTATGAGAGTTACATGTGTTATTTAAGAGCGAACGAAGAAGACGTGGTTATTACAGAAGAACGAATTCAGTACAAGTAAAATGTGTGTTTGATCATTGTTTGCATCGACTGGGTGACATTAATATTTGAATGTTTCAACCTCAGGAACACGAATCTCTCTGTGTCATTATCATTTGCCTGTTCTCTCCATATAGAGCATTGAGCTACCCATACACATCACCGTCTTGCAGGAATCGTGCACTAAAGCATTCGTGTACTCTTTTCAGTGGTGGTTTATGTAACAGCTTGTTGTACATGATGAGGTTACCACCCCTGTGGACAACATTAAATGAGCCGAGTCTTGCTGCATCTCTGAGATAACAGTAGTCCTTTTCATTCTTTCTTCCTATTACTGAAAGACCTCCTGAGACTACAGGGGGCAGTCTCTCTGTATAACTGGAGTAATTGAATGGGGTAATGTGCATGGGTGGACTGATAGTGATCTGGGCCTTCGAGCAATAAGGAATTGTTTACTTGAGTAAGCAGCCTCATGAATTGGATACTGAGCAACTCTGGGAAGGTTAAGGCGGCCGGCGTAATGCTGATCACATCACCCCTAGTGTGCCGACGGTCAAGAAAATATGGGCCTAACATCATATTCTCAAAGGGCGTGTAGCGGGATCCTTTTCCCCTCCTCCTTAACTTGATTAAGCTCGATGGAGACTTGGGCAAGGTGGCTCCCTACTGATGTGGGCGCTCGGTCCGCCCTTGGATATGCGCGACAGAGCAACATAACAAATAACAAAAATACTCGACAATACCATTAGGAAGTAACCAGCCCGCGCGTGTATATGTGTACGGTGGGTGGATGTGGAGAAGTTGGAAATACATACATAGCAACGTAATGTGGCTATTGGTAACATAGCGGGGTCGAAAAGTAATGTCGTTATTTATCCTCTTACTGCAGACAGAGGCTTAGGCCTACTTTAAGTATTTAGCACCGTGGGGCGGATTCTACCTTTGGCACCCCTGCCCCCATACAGAAACACACTTGCAAGTATATTTTTAACAGTAAGTGCTGTCATAAAAGTGGCCGATGGCACCCCCATCTGGTTGTCACCCGGGGCGGACCGCCCCTTTAGTACGCCACTGACTGCAGGTGGTAAAATGTAAATAGAAGGCAGGAGTAGGTGTATTTGATACTTACTTTTACGTTACACTGATGTCGTGAAGCGTAGTTGGGAGCTAAGTTTGCGTACTTGAGCACGTTACACTGGTGTCGTGAAGCGTAGTTGGGAGCTAAGTTTGCGTACTTGAGCACGTTACACTGGTGTCGTGAAGCGTAGTTGGGAGCTAAGTTTGCGTACTTGAGCACGTTACACTGGTGTCGTGAAGCGTAGTTGGGAGCTAAGTTTGCGTACTTGAGCACGTTACACTGGTGCCGTGAAGCGTAGTTGGGAGCTAAGTTTGCGTACTTGAGCACGTTACACCAGCTGTCGTGAGGCGTAGTTGGGAGCTAAGTTTGCGTACTTGTGCACGTTACACCAGGTGTCGTGAAGCGTAGTTAGGAGCTAAGTTTGCGTACTTGAGCACGTTACACCAGGTGTCGTGAAGCGTAGTTGGGAGCTAAGTTTGAGCACGTTACACCAGGTGTCGTGAAGCGTAGTTGGGAGCTAAGTTTGCGTGCTTGAGCACGTTACATCAGGTGTCGTGAAGCGTAGTTGGGAGCTAAGTTTGCGTACTTGAGTCAAGTATGTCGTATTGGCTGCTGGGAGCCCGTGTTGTTGTAGAATGTCTGTGCTGTTGTCTATCTATCTATCTGCCTTTTGGTCTTCCCCCTTGCTCTGACACCGGATGTCTGCTGGTGTAGGCGCGTTGGTGTATTTAATAATGATGCAAAAAGCAGCTGAGCGGAACACGGGTCAGGAGTTCTGTAGGGCAACCCTGGAGCATGATATGTGTGGGTCTCTTTGCTAATGTCCTGTCCTAAAAATTGTAAAGCGACATTTATGCAGGTCAGGTCACAGTGGGGAACATGGGTGCACTAGGTCAGAGTTAATCATAGCAGTTGGAGCGCTGTGCTTTTTAATTTTACAGTTTTTTTTTTTTTTTTTTTTTAAATTAGCACGAAGAATCGTGGACTGTTACCTGGGGAACGAGTTCGCTGCGGAAAAAAAATGTGACAGTGAAGTTTTGAGGAGAGAAAAAAAATACTTGCCGTGACAGTTTTAAAATTTGACTTAAATTCATGGGAAACAAAGAGCCAGGGATCCAGACCCCTAGGACGACCCAGAGTCCGCTGGGAGGACAACATTAGACAATCTTTGAAGGACTGAGGACTAGAATGAAACTAGGCCAGGAGGAAGACAGCCGATAGGATAGTCTGGTGCTCTCTCTTCCAAACCTCTACACCTCACGGTAGAAGAGGAACGACTAAGTAAGTAAGACTTAAATTCTGAATAAATCGCGGAAACAGTGGGGGTGGGGGGTACTATTTTGACTACTGTACCGTTGAAAAATCTGCTTGCAAGCGTAATGGAGGGAGGAGGGTGCCAACTACTTTACGTACGCCCCTGCCCGGAAACAAAGATTTTGGCCCGACAAGTTTGGCGGTAACCTTTTTCTGTCACTCTGAAGCCACTCTGTTATGCCTCCTTGTAGCTAGGCGTGCTACTTTCAAGCAAAAACAGGAGCACCGCGTTTATATCAGGGTGAAGGTCTGCCCAGGTTACAGTTCTAAATTCTGTTGATGATACTTTCTCCCTGTTGTTCCAGGGAGATCTCTGAGAGGACAGACTGGGCATGACTGCTACTTCCTCTGCCATTGACTAATATGAGGTTGTATTTGGGACTGCCAACTTCATAATGACAAACAAAGTGCTTCAAAACCACATCTGCAAGAGTATATAAATGCTTTATTATAAAAAAAAAACTACAGACATTCATAAATGGGAGCTTGCTTAGAATAGAAGGATTGAAATGGCATGACAAGGTTGCCAATGTGGAACTGATGACAAGAACCAGACAAGTGCCAGTAGAACTAGAGATAAGAAGAAGACGCTGGTGATGGATAGGACACACATTGTGGAAACCTGTTGATAGCATTACAAGGCAGTCCTTGTTCTGGAGTCCCCAGTGAAGGAGAGGCAGAGGTAGACCAAAAAACACACAGAGAAGAGAGCTGGAGATAGAAGTGAAAATAATGAGGAAAACATGGAAAAACCTTGAGCTATGGCACGTGACAGAAGGATTTGGCATGTATTTGTTGAAGGCCTATGCTCCTTGAGGAGCTAAAGGGTATTGATTGATTGATTGTTATGTTATTGTTGTTGTTTAACTAGGGCTGCTGAGCTTCTCGCTCTTTAGCAGCCAGTACCAAGTTGGTATTATCTACACTGTAGATCTACGCTGTTCCTGGGGCTTTTCTGCTATTCGGAAACGTGTTGAGTTGAAGTCATGAGCTCCAGTTTCTTCAGCTTGGCTTGCATTTAAATGTTCGTCACATCTGGTCCCAAGCTAGGATTAAGAAGTGTGTGGCATACTGTGCATCCAAGGGGGCTTTCCAACTATGCAGAGCTAAAATACTGTACTCTGATTATGGGCTCTCCCAAGGAATTGTCATGTCCTGCACAGAGTCACTTCTCGGCTTCCCCTGCCTATCACTGGATACACAGTTAGATCCTTCTGCATGCAGTCAACCAAGTCAAAGAATTATGCCTGGGGCTCAAGTGAATTCTCCAAGCTTAATGTGCAATGCTAGGTTCTCAACAAGTTTCACCACAGAGGAAATCTCTGGAAGTGTGTGGATGATTTCAAGAGTCATTGAGGATGCCTCACAATCATAGGTTCACTTCCACGTTTATATATTGTAGCATTGTGCATAGCTGGTGGTCATATAAGGATGACTCCAGATATGCCTCCAAGCATAGATTGATTTATATAAATGCTTTGGTGCAGGTTTCCTGGAAGGAGGCCAGCTATGTTGATGGCGTCTTACACCCTAATGAATGAAAAAGTAAAAGATTATGGACCACTCTCATGGATTTTTTAAATTCTCATTGAATTTTTATTTGAAACTCTTGTCTCTAATCTTCCATCTCTGGTAAACTTATTTGCCAAGGTATTTGAATTGTTACACATATTTAATTTGAGTACTGCCAGCTTTAATATTCCTCGATGTACCATTTTGCTTATTGTTAATCTGTCATACCTTTATTCCTTAAATATCAGTATATAACTTTATTATGTAGTTGTTACGTTGTCTGCAGGATCTGGTCACGTCTTAGGACCTGCTTCAGACTCAGATTACAGGCTGAAGTTAGCAGAGGACTTTCTGAAACTACATGGGGCATGAGTGCTGTATGCTGTCTTTGTACTTACGTTGATTGTCATTTCTGACTGTTTCTTTCAGTATTGACTTTCTGCTGTTGTTTATGCCATATCTGTATTGATTGGAATGTTTTTTTAGCCTGCAGGCATCCCTTTATCATTTCTAGCCAATTTATTTCCAGGATGTAGCATATGCCCAGTTAGGGAAAGTTGATTAATTCTCATAGTTCTCATTTTGTGTCGTAAATTCACTTTGTGTCGTACATTAACTTTGTGTCTTTTATCCATTGCAGACCAGGAACTGTCATTCATGCGAGACCAGCTTGAAGTTGATAATGCCCAGCATGCCATGTCAGTTGCCAAGCAGAGAGGCCATGTAGACATTTTAGAAAATGCATTGCTGAATGCTCAGGCCAAGGTTGTGGCATTGGATGAGGAGGTAAGCAACATGGATAAGCTCTACCTGGATTGTTATTTTGTTTCTGGGGTTGAAGTGGTGTCAGCCTCCAATTCTAAAGGTACCAGGTTCAATTTCCGGTAGAGGGAATATAATTTGTGGAAATTTTTTTTTTCAGAACCAGTGATCCTAATGATGTCGTACTTCCCCTGGTCTCCTGGGTAGTGAGATCGGATGCCTAGCCATCTCACATAAGGGTGAAAAAATAGGGGGTCCGATGTGCAAGTTGCGCGCATTAAAGATCCCATGGTAGTTGGAAATCATAAAGAGTAGGCCATAAGGCCCCTGCCCTGGCAAAATTTAAAAATTAGAAACCTACCCACCACAAAAATATTTATAGAATGTGTGATTCCTAAATAAACACATTTGGATTCTCGCCAGTGCTACGGAGTTTATGCACTATGCTGAGATCCTCCTTGTTTGATCTAAGGGAGAGGAGATAGCAACACTGATGGTGTTGTCCATGTGCAATGAAGATAGTCCTTAAAACCAAACCAATAGAATTTAGTTTGATGTGCAGAAAGATATGGATCTTTGTACGTTGTGAGTGTCAGAATTCTTTAAATGCAACATAATGCCTGTCATAGACCCCAAGATGCAGCAATAGTGAATGCAGTCAGCGACCCATAGCTGTACTGCTTGCATCAGGACCAGCGAACCAGAGCTGGTCAAGACCGCACTCCACCTCCACGTGGTGGTCCTGGAAACAGTCTGCAGCAGTGCAGTCTGGCTGAGCGAGTGCGGATCAAAATGGGAAGGCAAACCCGGTCCCTAAAAAATGCCGTGGTGAAGTCGGATGTGTCGACCGAAAGGTGCAGATATCACAGCTTAGGCGTAAACAGACACAACGCAACCACCGTCCTTTTCAGGGCGAACGAGGAAGAAAGAAGAAGAAGAATATTATATACTGGGTTTTATCATAGCCGACCCAGCTGCAATGGGTACCTCCGAAATCGGCGAGTATTTGCCTGAATGGCGAGGGACATTTGTCTCTGTACAAGAAATAAAGGGATACTCACGTAAAATCAATGTCAGGTTAGACATAAATGATAACCTGAGATTTCGCCTCGAGTATTAGCGGGCGAACGCAAAAAAAAAAAAAAAAAAAAAAAAAAAAAATCATAGCAGTATTCTGGTACTTTGACAAAACAGCTTGATGATCTGGCTCTTCTGTCCCATAAACATAACCAGATGTAAGATAATGAAAATACTTGATCAGAGGTCACAGCAAGTGGGTCTGAAAATACACACGGAAAAGACAAAGATTATGAGAATAAATGACGCAAATGATAATCAAGATTGCACTTGAAGAAACACAACTGCAAGATGCAGAATCATCTACCTTGGCAGAAATATAGACAGAGCTGGAGGGACAGACAGCGATATCAAAATAAGGATTAAAAAAGGCAGAATTTCATTGCTTTTGGAATTATATGGAAATCAAAAGAAATAAAGTCCAACACAAAAAATCTGAATCTTCAACTCAAGTATCCAATCAGTCTTGTGTGTGTGTGTGTGTGTGTGTGGCTGTGACATGTGGAGAGCAACCAAAACAACAAAGAGGTTATACACTTTCAGAAATGGGTGCTCACGTAACTTGAAGTGTTGAAATGGTATGTTAAGATCACCAATGTGGAACTGATGATATGAAAGTTTCTGGCTTGTATAGACACAGATTGAAGAAATTTGTTGATAGCATTACAAGGCAATCTTTGTTATGGAATCCCCAGAGTAAGAGACGTAGAGAGAGAGAGAGAGAGAGAGAGAAAACACGTGGAGAAGAGAACTGGAGACAAATGAAAGGGATAAAGAAGAATGAAAAGATCTTGAGCAGAGGAAAGAGAGAGAGAAATCAGCAGGTGCCTGATGCATGGAAGTCATGATCCAGTGGGCCCACTAACATGTCATAAAGGTGAAGGGTTGAAACACTTGTCTGACGGCAAAACCTCATCTTCTGATTAGATTACCTTCATTTATAATATTCTACATGTTATTTCATATTGCTACTCTGAGACTGAGAAAAGAAGAAATGCAGTGTAAGCTTCAGATACTTTTGATGATTGTTTTTTAAGAATTATTATTATTATTATTACAATTATAATAATTTAATTTAATTTGTATTTTCAGTACCGCCAAAAGCAGACTTATGTTGACAAAGTTGAGCAGCTGCAGAATGCTTTGAAGGCCCTCCAGTCAGCCTCAGACAAGCAGGAGAAGAAGGAGAAGGAACTGAGAGCTCATCTAGAGAAAGAACTGGAAATGCATAGAACACAAGAGAAGGTACATTATTTTGTTTATCTCACACAAGAGCATTGTTTATGAGACTCTTTCACGTCAGGGAACTCTAAATAGCATGTAGGTCAGGGAATCCATGTGGGGCTGTGTACTTGCTGCAAGTGACTATGAATTTTTTTTATTTAACCTTTCTTTTCACATTGTATTTTACATTTAAAATCTGGTGTGGTTTAACTTACTACTTACTTAGTCGTTCCCCTTCTACCGTGAGGTGTACAGGTTTGGAAGAGAGAGCGCCAGACTATCCTATTGGCTGTCTTCCTCCTGGCCTGGTTCCATTCTAGTCCACGGTCCTTCAAAGATTGTCTAAGGTTGTCCTCCCAGCGGACTCTGGGGGTCTGGATCCCTGGCTCTTTGTTTCCCATGCTTGCCGTGGTAGCCTATCTTCTCCCATTCTGCAGACATGGCCAAACCATCTTAGTTGGGACTGTTCTACTTGGGTCTGCAGTGGGGTGGGATTTTAGGCCTTTTCGTATTGTCTGGTTGCGGACCATGTCTCTTCTTGTTACTTCAACCACCTTCCTCAGATACCTCATTTCTGAGGTTTGGATCTGGCTTTTGTGGGTTGTAGTCATTGCCCATGACTCGCATCCATATGTCAAGACTGGAACATAGGTGGAGCGGTATACAGCCATCTTCGTTTTCTTACCAACCTCTCTCTTGCTGAGTAATCCTCGACTTATGGCCTGAAAAAGTCTCCCAGCTGCTGCTTTTCGAGTGGCCAACTCTTCTTTGATGCCTCCCTTTCGGTCTATAATAGCTCCGAGGTATTTAAAGTGGTCAACCTGCTCCAGGACCTGTTCTCCCAGCTTAATCTGATGTCTTCTTTCTTCTCGTGATATCACCATGGATTTTGTTTTAGAGCAGCTTATGACCATCCCTCTCTTCTCCAGCTCTTCCTTCCAGACTTGCATGTTGGATTGGAGATGTGCCTCTGATTTAGCAATCAGGGCAACATCATCAGCAAATGCCAGCTCTGAAATACAGACCTGTCTCATCTTCCAGTACCCCACTGAATACTTTTTTGTTCTCTCCTTACATGCCTTGATGACATCGTCCATGAGGAGTATGAAAAGATAAGGTGACAGGATATCACCTTGTCTTACACCAGTGGTGGTCCTGAACTCTTCTGACTTATGGTTTGCTGTCTTCACATAATTTCTGCAAGACTTGTAGAAGCTCTGTATAGCATGAATCAGAGGTGCTGGAATGTTCTTCCTTGCCAAACAGTCCCAAAGTTTGCTCCAGGGGACCCTGTCGAACGCCTTTTCCAGATGTATGAAACAACAAAGATGGATCTCACTCTTATACTCAAGGGCCTTTTCACTCAGCTGTCTGAGTGTGAAGATTAGGTCTTGAGTACTTTGGTTTGCTCGGAATCCACACTGGACCTCATCCAATTGTGGCTCAGCTAGGCGTCGGTGTCTCTGCTCTAGGATTCTAGAGTAGATTTTACCAGGGACACTAAGAAGGGATATGCCTCTATGGTTTCCACATTGTCGATTGTCACCCTTTTTGAAAATTGGTGTTATGATGGCAATCTCCCAATCCTTTGGTATGGTCTTGTTGCACCACGCTGCCTGTAGGACCCTTAGGTTTAACTTTATTGTCATTATTCTCAGTTTTTATGTTTCTGTAAATTGTCCAGAAGGTGGTGAAGTATTGTTCCATGTAGTTGTCAAGATTATGTGAGGAGACAAATGAAAGAATTGGACTATTGCCTGAGCCATGTCATAAAAGGTGACTAGTAAGAAGTTGTGATTGGGGCTGGCAACCTCAGTATGTAAAACACTATGACTGCAAGAAAGCACATGAATGCTTGGTGCAGGTTCCATATAAAGGGACCATCTGCAGTGACAGCTCCATGCCTGATTAGGAACAAAAAAAAACAGACATAATGGTGATGATGAAAATGAACTGTTCTCTAATATTTTGTGATTGTTTTAAAAAAAATATTAATGTTTCTTTTATATGTATCTTTCTTCCATAAAAAAAGGGTGGGGCAATGAAAAAGCCAGAACTTAACAAAGAAGATGTCAGAAGTACTGGAATGTTAAAGAAGATGTTGAGTGAAAAAGATGCAAGAATCTTACAGCTGGAAGCAGACCTAGCTGGGGTATGTATCTGATACAGTTGTTGTCAACACATTAACACAGTGTGTCAGAGCAAGTCTGTCATTCAGTTCACACAAGAAAATAGAGGTTTCACAAGTAACTGGCTGTAGAGTACCCTAGAGCTTTGTATTAACAGCACCTCAAAAAACCTAACTAGAATCAGTTTGCCAAATATGAGCTTCATAAACATTTATAGGAATGATGGAGTACAATAATTATTCATCATTCTTCTCTTAGCTCACTATGGAGCATGGAGCTCAGAAGATTGTGGCCCAAAACCTGTACCAGGGCTATACCTTATACCACAGCTATCAAACACATAGCTTAAATACTTAAAAAACCAAAAATTAGCAACACCTGTAAACCCATTATTTCTCAGTCTCTCAGTATTTTTCCTGGTAACACCCGTAAGCCATCATTTCTTATTCTGTCATTATTTTTCCTGGTAAGACATGTAATGCAATCATTTCTCACTCTGTCAGTATTCTTGCAAGTAACAAACGTGAGCACATCATTTCTCAGTCTGTCATTACTCTTCCTGGTAACACCCATAAGCCAATCATTTCTCACTCTGTCAGTATTCTTGCAAGTAACACACGTAAGAACATCATTTCTCACTCTGTCAGTATTCTTCCTAGTAACAACCATAAACCCATCATTGCTTACCATGTCATTATTCTTCCTGGTAAAACCTATAAGCCCATCATTTCTCACTCTGTCAGTATTCTTGTAGCACACGTAAGTTGATCATTTCTCCATTTCTCAGCTTGTCAGTATAGTAACTCATAAGCTTATCATGTTTTACTCTGTCATTATTCTAGTAACATGTAAGCCCATCATGTTTTACTCTGTCATTATTCTAGCAACATGTAAGCCCATCATGTTTTACTCTGTCATTATTCTAGTAACATGTAAGCCCATCATGTTTTACTCTGTCATTATTCTAGCAACATGTAAGCCCATCATGTTTTACTCTGTCATTATTCTAGTAACATGTAAGCCCATCATGTTTTACTCTGTCATTATTCTAGTAACATGTAAGCCCATCATGTTTTACTCTGTCATTATTCTAGTAACATGTAAGCCCATCATTTCTCAGTCTATTCTTCCTGGTAACATCTATTATAATGCAGTTTCCATTTTTTGTTTTAACTGTGATTATTTTACTGTTGGTTTCAGTTCTCTCCACATTGCTGTACAATGTGGCAATACTTGACGAATGTAATTTGAAATGTATTTTTTGTTATAATATTCAGAATAATGTAATCTTGTTTTCTTCACAACTACAGATGGAGCAGAAGTATATAAAAGAGGTTACACTTCGAGGGCTAGAAATGGAACAAGCAGGTCAAGCTTCAAAGTAAATAGTGTTTCTTCTTCACTTTTTTTTTCACTGCTTAAAATGCATGGGTCATGGCTGCATTTAGTAATTCAGAGATCGGGTTGTTGTAGTATATTGATCATCATCATTCCTTTCCATTCCCAGTGGAACATAGGGCTGAAACAGTTGCTGTCCATCAATTTCTATTCTGGGCTGTCTTTTTCAGCTGTGCCCAAGTCATTCTAATTTCCTTAGCCTCCTCTACCACTGTTCTTCTTCAAGTTCTCCTTGCCTTCCCACTCTTCTTTTCTCTTGTGGGTTCCAGTCAAGGGCACCTCTGACTATGCTTGATTGTTCTCTTCTGAGTGTATGCCCTATCCATCCCCACCTTCTTACCTTAATTTCCATTCGTATTGGCTGTTGCCCGCATCTTTCCTTAGCTCTACATTTGTTATTACATCAGGCCATCTTATACGGAGGATCCACCGGAGACATCTATTTACAAATATCTGTAGTTTGGAGATGATACTCTTTGAGACATGCCATATCTCTTATCCATACAGCAAGACTGACTTTACATTTGTGTTAAAGATTCTGATTTTGTTCTCTCTGGATATAGCTGTGGAGTTCCATATTGGTAAAAGGGCATTAAAAGCGCATCTGGCTTTATTTATCTTAGAACAGTCACCATCAGTTCCCCCCTCCTTTGTCAGTGTTACTCCCCATATATGTAAAGCTTTCTACTTCTTCAGTAACTAAAAGAGTCCATCTGTCTATTATTTATCATCATTTCCTTTGTTTTATTTACATTAATGTGTAGTCCCATCTTTGCTGCTTCTGTCACTAATCTATTTGTTTTCTCCTGCATATCTTGCTGTTTGATAGAAGGCACAAATCATCAGCAAAGTCAAGATCCTCCAGTTGTTTGTTGAATGTCCACTATATTCCTGTTTTCTCTCTGTTGTTTGTCTCATAACCCAGTCTATGACCATGAGGAAAATTGTTGGTGATAGCAGACACCCCTGTCTGAGACCGCTGTGTACTGTGAAGGGCTCTGATAGTTTTCCTTTGTGCACTACTTTGCATAAGGCCTCCTGGTAGAAATCTTGGATGATTTTAATGAATTTCTCTGGGATTCCATATTGGTAGTATATGGTATTATTGTGGTAGTGTGTTGGTAGTATATGATATTATTATGGTAGTGTTTGGATAGTATATGATATTATTATGTTAGTGTTTTCATAGTATGTGATGTAATTGTAGTATTGTATTATGGTAGTGTTTTGACAGTATATGATGTAATTGTGATGGTGAGCGTGATGTAATTGTGGTAGTGTACCAACAGTAAGGGTCCTACAAGCAGCATGGTGCAACAAGGCCATACCAAAGGATTGGGAGATTGCCATCATAACACCGATTTTCAAAAAGGGTGACAATCGACAATGTGGAAACCACAGAGGCATATCCCTTCTCAGTGTCCCTGGTAAAATCTACTCTAGAATCCTAGAGCAGAGACTCCGATGCCTAAGAGGTAAAGGTAAAGGAACCCGTTACACGCCCATTGAGGCATATTGGGAATATGGTGTTAGGCCCATATTATCTTGACCATCGGCACACGAGGGGTGATGTGGTCGGCATCACGCCGGCCGCCTTAACCTTCCCAGAGTAGCTCTGGTACCCATTTGGGGCTGGGTCGACCCAGGAGCCGTTTGTGGCCTAAAAATTTTTCCGCCTCATCTGGGGATCGAACCATAGACCACTGCGCTAGGAAGCCAGTGCACTAGCTGAGCCACAATTGGATGAAGCCCAGTGCGGATTCCGAGCAAACCGAAGTACTCAAGACCTAATCTTCACACTCGGGCAGCTGAGTGAAAAGGCCCTTGAGTACAAGAGTGAGATCCATCTTTGTTTCATAGATCTGGAAAAGGCGTTTGACAGGGTCCCCTGGAGCAAACTTTGGGACTGTTTGGCAAGGAAGAACATTCCAGCACCTCTGATACATGCTATACAGAGCTTCTACAAGTCTTGCAGAAATTATGTGAGGACAGCAAACTATAAGTCAGAAGAGTTCAAGACCACCACTGGTGTAAGACAAGGCGATATCCTGTCACCTTATCTTTTCATACTTCTCATGGACGATGTCATCAAGGCATGTAAGGAGAGAACAAGAAAGTATTCAGTGGGGTACTGGAAGATGAGACAGGTCTGTATTTCAGAGCTAGCATTTGCTGATGATGTTGTCCTGATTGCTAAATCAGAGACACATCTCCAATCCAACCTGCAAGTCTGGAAGGAAGAGCTGGAGAAGAGAGGGATGGTCATAAGCAGCTCTAAAACAAAATCCATGGTGATATCACGAGAAGAAAGAAAACATCAGATTAAGTTGGGAGAACAGGTCCTGGAGCAGGTCGACCACTTTAAATATCTCGGAGCTATTATAGACCGAAAGGGGGGCATCAAAGAAGAGTTGGCCACTCGAAAAGCAGCGGCTGGGAGACTTTATCAGGCCATAAATCGAGGATTCCTCAGCAAGAAAGAGGTTGGTAAGAAAACGAAGATGGCTGTATACCGCTCCACCTATGTCCCGGTCTTGACATATGGATGCGAGTCATGGGCAATGACTACAACCCACAAAAGCCAGATCCAAACCTCAGAAATGAGGTATCTGAGGAAGGTGGTTGAAGTAACAAGAAGAGACATGGTCCGCAACCAGACGATACGTCAAGGCCTAAAATCCCACCCGCTGCAGACCCAAATAGAACAGTCCCAACTAAGATGGTTTGGCCATGTCTGCAGAATGGGAGAAGATAGGCTACCACGACAAGCATGGGAAACAAAGAGCCAGGGATCCAGACCTCCAGGACGACCCAGAGTCCGCTGGGAGGACAACATTAGACAATCTTTGAAGGACCGAGGACTAGAATGGAACCAGGCCAGGAAGAAGACAGCTGATAGAATAGTCTGGCGCTCTCTCTTCCAAACCTCTACACCTCACGGTAGAAGAGGAACGACTAAGTAAGTAAGTACCAACAGTATGTGATATAATTGTAGTTGTGTGCAGACAGTAAGTGTGTAACTGTGGTAGTGTACAGACAGTATGTGATATAAGTGTGGTAGTGTACAGACAGTGAGTGGTGTAACTGTGGTAGTGTACAGACAGTATGTGATATAAGTGTGGTAGTGTACAGACAGTAAGTGGTGTAATTGTGGTAGTGTACAGACAGTAAGTGGTGTAACTGTGGTAGTGTACAGACAGTATGTGGTATAAGTGTGGTCGTGTACAGACAGTGAGTGGTGTAATTGTGGTAGTGTAAAGACAGTAAGTGATATAAGTGTGGTAGTGTACATACAGTAAGTGATATAAGTGTGGTAGTGTACATACAGTAAGTGGTGTAACAGTGGTAGTGTACAGACAGTATGTGATATAAGTGTGGTAGTGTACAGAGGGTTTGTGATATAACTATGGTAGTGTACAGACAGTATGTGATATAAGTGTGGTAGTGTACAAATGGTATGTGATATAAGTGTGGTAGTGTACAGACAGTGAGTGGTGTAACTGTGGTAGTTTACAGACAGTAAGTGATATAATTGTTGTTGTGTACAGATGGTATGTGATATAAGTGTGGTAGTTTACAGACAGTAAGTGGTGTAATTGTGGTAGTGTACAGACAGTAAGTGATATAATTGTGGTAGTGTACAGATGGTATGTGATATAATTGTGGTAGTGTACAGACAATAAGTTATATAATTGTGGTAGTGTACAGACTGTGTATGAGATTATTATGGTAATGAGCATTTTAATACGTTGTCTAACTTGAAGGTGCTTCTTGCTCTTCCAGAGAGGTGCGTTTGGCTGCATCGGAGAAAAACTCTTCTGACATGGGAAAACTGATAGATGAAGCAAAGACAGAGAAGCTGAAACACATGGAAGAGTTACACCAGTCTCAGAAACAAGTTGCTGAGCTTGAAGCAAAGTATGTATTTGTAAAATTATTTACGTGTTTTAGTTTGGAGTATATAAGTTTAGTGTACTAATCCTGTAAAACACGGGGGACCCATAACACATAAAGACAAACTGCTTTATAATCCATTGTAGCAAAATGACCAACAAATATGCCAGTTTGCCCTCATCAGGGCATAATAATACATACAAATGTTAAAATGGCCTTGGTAATATAATGTGCATATTGTGGTGTGTCATACAGCTCATGGGTTAGACAATGTTAAAAGTGGTGAGTGTACACTGTTCTATTGAGCCGTTTGTCATTAAAATTATTGTCAATGATTATTACAGGTCTAATCTTTTATCCAAGATCCTAGGGCACAGTTTTTGGTTTTTTTTTTTTTGGAACCCAGATTTTGTTCGAAATACAGATAATCGCCCAAGTCGCATTCGAAAGTAGGCCAGATTCACGCAAACTGCATTAAAAAATAACCCAAAATTGCGCAAAATAGTCAGAAATTGCCCAAAATGTGGTTGAAAGAACCCATAGTCACCCAAAGAAACTTGATTTTCAGAATATTTTGGGTTTTCGTATAAAGGGATATAGAACTATAATTGTACTTATTTCTACTGTCCTGTATAGGTCCTGGGGGTCTCTGGGGAGACATAGAAGGGGATACTGCTCCCTCAGAACTTTGTAAGAGGTGACTAACATGAGGTTGTGCTTGATCCTGGCAACAACATCATGTAAGACAAAATGGCTACAGAAACTAACTGCTGCTAGAGTCTGTGAATGCTAGAGTATAGGCTTACTGCAGGGGTATCCGCTGCACCAGTAGTAGCTCCATGCTCCATAGTGAGCTAATAGAAGAATGGTGAATAATTATTCTCTAAACTGGGAGCCAACCACACTGCACTGGGGATTAGGTGATCCAGGTTCGAGCCCTGGTGAGGACATTTGAGCGGATGTCGTCGACCGGGACTTGGACTGGATTAATTCGAGCCATGGCAAAGACATGTAAAGGAGTGTCGCCGACCAGAGACGGGAATAACCTGAACGGCTCCTGAGCTGACCCAGCTCTAATGGGTACCTCTGAAATCGGCGAGTATCTGCCTGAATGGCGAGAGGACACCTTTCATTGTACAAGGAAAAAAGAGATACTCACGTAAAATCAGTGTCAGGTTAGACATATTAACCGGAGATTTTGCCTCAAGTAATAGCGGGCGTACGAAAAAAAAAAAAAAAAAAAAATTTTCTAAACACAGTAATTTAACATTTAGCATCATTGGGTGAAATTTTAACCAATTGCTCTTTCAATGCACAGGGTCAAGCAGCTTCAGACCCAGCTGGTGGAAAAGGAAGCCATGTTGAAAGTGTTCCAACGCTCCCCTCTGTCCATGGCCAGAAGTTCAAGTCTTCATGCCCTGTGCCATTCTCCACTACACTCTCCCCACGCCTCTCTCATCTCCCCACATGGATGGCTGGGCAGCAGCACTCAGGTCTCAGAGTCTTCCAACAGTGGAAGCAGCTATAGGGAGTTTGCCACTATCAGGCATATGAAGACTGGTAAGAAAGAGATGTTGTCTGACTCATTTCTGTCATCTTTCTTACTTCTTCTGCTGCTGCTAAGCATTATGTGAGTTCAAGAGGGGTTTCTTAACACACACTGAAGAAACCAGTTGATAGCGTTACAAGGCAGTTCTTATTCTGGAATTCCCAAGGTAAGGGAGGCAAAGGTAGGACAAAAAACTCATGGAGGAGAGAACTGAGACTGAAGTAACAATGATGAGGAAGACATGGAAAGAGCTTGAACTGATGACACTTGAACTGATGACACTTGAACTGATGACACTTGACAGGATGACACTTGAACTGATGACACTTGAACTGATGACACTTGAACTGATGACACTTGACAGGAGGACTTGATGTTGAAGGTCTGTACTGGTTGAGGAGCTAAAGGGTATTGATTGAAGAGGGGTTCTTAGGAGTATTGCGTGATCCATAAGATGCTGGCATTGCATAGAACACATACACACCCACATTAGGAGTATTGTACGATCCATAAGATGCTGGCATTGCATAGAACACACACACATTAGGAGTATTGTATGATCCATAAGATGCTGGCATTGCATAGAACACACACACATTAGGAGTGTTGTATGATCCATAAGATGCTGGCATTGCATAGAACACACACACACACATTAGGAGTATTGTATGATCCATAAGATGCTGGCATTGCATAGAACACACACACATTAGGTGTATTGCATGATCCATAAGATGCTGGCATTGCATAGAACACATACACACCCACATTAGGAGTATTGTATGATCCATAAGATGCTGGCATTGCATAGAACACACACATTAGGAGTATTGCATGATCCATAAGATGCTGGCATTGCATAGAACACATACACACCCACATTAGGAGTATTGCATGATCCATAAGATGATGGCATTGCATAGAACACACACAGAGGAGTATTGCATGATCCATAAGATGCTGGCATTGCATAGAACACACACAGGAGTATTGCATAATCCATAAGATGCTGGCATTGCATAGAACACACGCACACACATTGAGGACAGCACTTGATAGCATTACAAAGGCAGCCATTGTTCTGGAATTGCCAGACTAAGAGAAATGGAGTGAGACCTAACAACACATTGAGAAGGGAATTGGAGACAAGGCATCAAAGGGGATAAAGAAGATATGGAAAACCTTCAAATGAGTGACACATTCACTGTGCTCTGCAGGAAGCTCAGGGGTATTGTGAATATGATAGTGTATCCTCATCTCCTTCTCCTGGAAGGATCAGTCAGGGCTTTGATCTTTTGTTATACTTACTGGTATTGACCCAGTGAAAATGATGAGGAGAATGTGGAAAGAACTTGATGATGGCATGTGACAGGAGGACTTGGCATGTGTTTGTTGAAGGCCTATGCTCCTTTGGGAGTGGAGGGTTATGATGATGATGATTTACATGCCCTACTTTTCTGATGCTGTTGTCATTAGAACTGACTTGACAGTTGAGTTGGAAGATCCTGCTTTTTATGTTGAACTTGATTTCTCATATCATGGTCATATATTAACAGAAGATGGCAGATGTGGAACAGAAATTAAGAAGAGAATAGGAATGACTAAAGCAACATTCAGCTATACGAGTCAGATACTAACATCTAAACAATGAACTCACAAATTAAAACTGAAAATTGTCAAATGCTATGTATATTCTTCATTACTGTATGCTGTAATACAAAGGGTTTGCTGATGTTCAAAGATGTGTGCAAGATAGACATGAAGGTACTGTACATAAATCCAGCCACCTGGGATGTTGAAGCTGGCATTCGTACCAAGAAGCCATGCTCCCTACGGCGTAACCTCAGACTGGGCAAAAAGAAGCTCTCACAACAAGGAGAAGAGAAAAGAATACGCCGAAAGGAACACCCGGAAAAAAGCAGCTGAGGGCTGTCACCTCAAGGTCACATTCCCATAGTTAGGTAGGACTGAAGGGAGCTACTACTGCTGCTGCTGTATGCTGTCGAAACATTGACAATGAACAAGCAAGTGGAAGAAAGAATTGAGACCCTTGAGAAGTGGATACATAGAAGAATGGGGTTGGCAACTCAATGAAAGAGAAGAAAACAAATGAGGTCCTACAAAACCTAGGAATAAAAAAAGAATTAATGAAGGTAATTAAAATTAGACAGCTAAAATATTTTTGCCACGTTAAAGGACATAATACCCTTCTGAAGACCATAATGGAAGGAAGGGTCGAGCCAGATGTGCAAGAGGAAGACAGCACAGTAAGTGGGAAGATAACATCAAGAGATGGACAAGAAAGAACCTATTAAGAATGCATCATCAAGACAAGAGACAAAAGATGTTGGAGATCCATTGCAGCCGAGCTTTGATGTGGAGATAGCAGCTGATGATGATGGTTAATTTTAATTTCCATATATTTCCCTGCAGGATCATGTGAATACTTGGTGTAGGCTTCCTGCACAGGCACCAGCCTTAGCGTTGGCTCTATGCTCAGTAAGGAGCGCAAAGGAAAATGATGATATTTATAGCCATATTATTTATGTTTGGATTCCTGTGACTTTTCACAACAGGGAGTTCAAGTACTGTTGATTTGGAGCATATGAAGTCTGTGGAAGAAGACCTTTTGTCCAAGGTGCAAAGTTTGAATACTGAGGTAAGAGAATGTAGATAGATCATCTTTTATCTTTCTTGCCTGTGTATTTATTATCTTTTGTGAGGCTGCATCGTCAAAAACCCAGCTTTCTTCTTTTAGATGTTGTTTTAGCACATTGGCATTTTCAGTATTTAAGACCTGCTAATCTCACTTTCTCATATGAGAGCTGTGTACATCTCTATGGTGTGGAATGCTGGAGAGTAACAGAGAAGGAAATACCAAACTGTCCTCTTTCTACACAATGTGCCTAAGGAAAATTACAGAATCTTTTGGCCAAATACCATCACCAACCAAGAACTGCTTATTCGGAGTAACCAAGAGGACATGCACACCATCATAGCTGGCAGACGCTGAAGTTGGCTTGACCACATCCTCAGAAGGGACCCTGGTGCCATTACAAGAACAGCTATGCTATGGACTCCCAAAGGAAAGCGAAAGAGAGGCCGACCAAAAACAACTTGGCGGAGAACTGTGGAAGCTGAGATGCAAAGAATGAACCAGAGTTGGGGCACTGTACGAATGATGGCCGCCGACCGAACAAAGTGGAAGCAATTTGTTGCTGCCCTACAAGACACCACCAGGCGTGATGGTCACTGGCTGCTTTGACAGTCTGCGGCTAAGGACCAAAGAAGAAGAAGAAGAATCTCACTTTACCTGTCCATCCATCACAAGGAATGGGTCAAGAACTCGTCATCACCTTTCAGCAAAGACCTTCAACAAACTCATGTCAAGTCTTCCTGTCCCGTGCCATCAGGTCAAGGTCTTTCAGTGCCTTCTTCATCTCCTTTATGTCTGTCTCCAGTTCTCTTCTAGTCTGCTCCTACGTCTGTCTAACCTTGGGAATTCTGGAACACGGGTTTCCTGGTAATACCATCAACAGGTTTCCTCAGTGTGTGTATTATCCATCTCCAGTGTCTTCTTCTCATCTAACTGTTCCACTGACACTTGTCTGGTTCTTGTCATGATTTCCATATTAGTGATCTTGCCATACAACTTATATTTTATGTCAAAGAACTACTGGGCTGATTTTGATAAATTATTTTATTTACGACTTTGGCTGAAATATGTTGGCCAGTTTCATGTTTGAAATATAAATAAGATCACAATTAAGGGTTATTTACTTGCACGCTGCAGCTTCCTTTTCAGCACTGTATTTTTTAAAAGTTCATCCACAAGTTCTTTTTTTTTTTTTCTAAACATGGTTTACTTGAGCTATTTTATGAAGTCAGATGATTTCATGTAACGTAGACTAGATCAGTTGTTTATCACTGCTTTTGTTCTCGCTAGAATGTCTGCTTGGTGCTGACAACTAATCATGTTGTATTCCTTATCACAATTTCAAATATTAAAAAATTACTTCTAATAAATTTGCAAAAAGCCAGAGCAAACTTACCTGCATTGTTTTATGCACGCACATCTGAATACATGCTCTAGTAGTAGCCGCCTTCTGTCATAACTGACTATAGGAATGCGACCTTGAGGTAATAGCCGTCATTTGCTTTTTTTTCTGGTGTTCCTTTCAGTGTGGTCTTTTACTCTTCTGCTTGTGAGAGCTTCTTTTCACCTAATTTGAACCTCAGCTGTGGTTTCCTGCCTGTTTTTTGCCATCTGCCAGTTGTCTGTAGAAAATATCTTTGGGGATGCGACCATTTTCCATGCGGCAGACATTGCCAGGCCAGTGTAGTCTAAGCAGTGTACACATTCTTTCAAGGCCAGCACGTGACAGCACCTCGACATTTGTCACTTTGTCCTTCCACGAAATACCAAGGATGTGCTGTATGGCTTGAGAAATTCTATCTGATCAGAAGAACAGGAATACAAAACTGCATAGAAATTTTATTTTTTATTATTTTGGTTTGTTTTGGACACGCAGTTGGTAAGAGATGGCTAGGTATGGTTATTTCATTGTTACTAAATGATAACCTCAATGCTTCTTCAAGTATCATGCCTGGTTGCATAGGCGATCATGTATCTCCACAGCTTCATGTCTCCAGGACTGTTTATCAATTCTGTTGTTGTCTTTACATGCCATGATGTTAAACTGTCCATTATCTTTTCCCTTTGTCATCCTCTTCCTATCTCTTTGAAAAGAGATATCCTTCAATCTCTCTTGTTGTCATGATATATTCTAGCTTCTCATAAAATGCCCAAAGAACGTTTCTTCCTTCTAATGGGAGTAATAAGCTTCCTTTGCACATTGGCCTCTATTTCAGAACATCCTCATTACTCTTTTTAACTGTCTGTGACATTTTTAATGTTCTTCTGTAAAACTTCATTATTGCTAAAGTCATCAGTAAAACCATCTGCATTTGATTACTCAAGCACCAGAATGTAGGGATAGCTTTGCACTTACACATATCATAATAGCGTAGTGGTTACAACACCGCTCTGGCGACCGGGTGATTCAGGATCAAACCCGGGCGACGGCACCGGTTCCGACCGGGATTTGGACTGGATTAACTCGAGACCTGGCGAGGACATTTGAAGGAGTGTCGTCGACCAGGGACTGGCGGCTCCTGAGCCGACCCAGCTCTAATGGGTACCTCCGAAAACGGCGAGTATGAATAGGGACTTGTCTCTGTACTTAGGATTTCATATCAATGTCAGGTTAGACATTAAAAATAACCTGAGATTTCGCCTCGAGTATTAGCGGGCGTACGAAAAAAAAAAAAAAAAAAAAAAAAGTACATAAGTTATATCAATTTAGTACTTAACAGCACACCATAAAAGTAAAAAGGTAGTCCCATAGCAGATACTGCCTTAGGGAAGTGAAGTGTTAGAGACTTAATCATACTAGATCCGACATCGAGAGGTGGCGTGACCAGTTCCCTTCCTCGCTGCGTTTTCCTTCCCTAACTCAAACAGCAGAGTCAGGTACCCATTTACTGCTGGGTAGATTGTAACGTGATTCGAACCAGGCACCTTTGCTACAGGAGACCAGCGCTGTAACCACTCTGTCAGTCGGACACTCATAAGAATACAAAAGTTATAAAAATGTGGTACTTAAAACATGTCATCATGACTATCATCATTACCCTTTGGCTGCCTAAGGAGCATACACCTTCAACAAACTGATGCTGTGTCTTCCTGTTCTTTACCTCTCTTCTTTTCATGTCTTGTTCCCCTGGCACTAGTCTGGTTCTTTTCATCATGTCCACATTTGTGATCTCGTCATACCATTTCAGTCCTTACATTCTTCGCAAGCACCCATTTATGAAAGTGTGCAACTTCTGGTTGATGTTTTTGTTGTTCTTCATGTTTAAGAGCTATACAGCTGCCCTGACATTTGAGCCAGCTAATCATAACAGTACATAATAGTACATAAGTTAGTCATAACATTACATAATAGTACATTAGTTAGTCATTGTTTTAGAGCTTGTAGTTTTATGCATAGAAGTCAGGGGCAAAAACTACAGATATTTTCTTTGTTTCTCTTATTACAGAGCAAGAGTGATTCAGAAGATGAGGGAAAACTGTTTCATGTCTGAGTAGAATAGGAAGAAACTCAGCAGGCTGTAATCAATAGAGCATAAAGAAAACTCAGCAGACGGATCAGTAAAGCACATTGTTACCTTTGCAGGAAATGGCTCTCATTTTTTACTTTGGCTTTGCTCGGGTGTCCTCATAGAAATAAGCTACAGACTTCTGTTTTTCTGGCTTGTGCAGAAGTCATTTCTGAAATAAACATCATGCCTTCAGGAAATCGGCCATGACTTCTGGAGGAAAAGAAAAAAGAAATTTCTACAGTACTTAAACTTTCAGGAGTTGTGTTAAAATCTACTCTACAGTACTTAAACTTTCAGGAGTTGTGTTAAAATCTACTGATAACCAAAGAGCTGTGGCTTGAGAATAATTAAAGGATCACCATTTCGAAACTGTTTGCTTTGCTCTATGGTCTGTCGCTAGGAAGTAGAGTCTTGAGATTTTGTATGTAATGACATGGGCATTCAGAAACTGTTACACTTTCGGTAGTTCTGGAATCATCTGTGAGAAAATTGTAATTTACTTACAAAGAAAGTATGCTCATTCCAGACACATCCGTCCCCTTTAGTACAATTGGTTTTCGACACTCATTTATCAATGTATAACATTGCTTGGACACTTTCTTCGTATATCACACGCTGGTGTTCGTAACTAGTCTTTTTTAAAGAATTAATTTCTCACGACTTTTAAAGACGTACAATTTCTGCAAAATCCCCTATCTTAAGAGCCTTGTTTTCTAGCGCAGTTTGCTGAGGTGTTGAACTAGTTTAAGAAACAAAAACCAGTATTAAATAAAATAAGACAATCTTGAGTCTTTGACCTACCTGTTGTGTTACGTAAGCATTTGTTGCATTTCAGAAGCACTATCAGTCCTTACGATGATGGCACGTGACAGGAGGACTTGGCATGTGTTTGTTGAAGGCCTATGCTCCTTTGGGAGTGGAGGGTTATGAATGAATCAGTCCTTATGCCAGAGTCATTAGTGTGTTGCTGCACAACTTGCAGTTGCGGATCACTCACAAAATACATTTGGTGAAATGTATTGCTTTCATTTGAGTGAGGTAGCAGGGAACCATCAGACGCACTTGGCCCCTAGGCTAGTATGAAGTATGCCCTAAGGCTTTGCATACTTCATTTGCCAATTCAAACGATGTTATCTGGAAGCAGAAGTTGTAGGGAATGTTTATGTCTCATTTTTATTCTTGACATTAATGGCTCTAGAGGTTATTTCAGAGTTTGTAGGGTTGGTAACTTCACATTAGCACTACAGCAGAGTTTGTAGTGGTGGTAACTTAACATTACCACTGGAACAGAGATTGTAAAGTTGGTAACTTCACATTAGTATGACAGCAGAGTTTGTAGTGGTGGTAACTTAACATTACCACTGGAACAGAGATTGTAAAGTTGGTAACTTCACATTAGCACTACAGCAGAGTTTGTAGTGGTGGTAACTTAACATTACCACTGGAACAGAGATTGTAAAGTTGGTAACTTCACATTAGTATGACAGCAGAGTTTGTAGTGGTGGTAACTTAACATTACTCACTGCAACAGAGTTTATAATGTTGGTGACTTCACATTACCACTGGAACAGAGATTGTAGAGTTGGTAACTTCACATTACCACTGGAACAGAGATTGTAGAGTTGGTAACTTCACATTACCCACTACAACAGTTTGTAGTGGTAGTGACTTCACATTATCTGTAACAAGAGTTTGTGAAGTTGGTAACTTCACATTACTCACTGCAACAGAACATATCATTAGATTCCCCTGCCCTCTTCAGTGAACCACAGTGTAAGTAACATTGTTCAGTTTACCACACACACACACAAAAGCCAAATGTTTTCTACCTCTTTACAAGAGTGTAATGAAATGCCTTACCGTCAACAGATTTTCAGTCTGAGGTTACTTGCCATGTTGCTCTGTTAGTAGGACATCTGTCTAACCAAATTCATTTTTCCTTCCACACTTTTGGCTGATCACTAAGTCACATTTCGACTTCGTTAAAGAAGTATGTTTGTAATTTGTGTTTATGAAAAGACATTAGTAATTTGTGTTCCCACAATATCAGAAGCTGTTTTTTTTTTAACCTTAATAAAAAATGATAAAGGATGTGATTTTTGGGGAGGTAATATGACTTGCTAGGACAAAAGTCCAGAAAATAACCTTTGTTATGGCCATAAGGCACTTCATCAGGGGCTGGTGAACAAAACCAGAAAGGAAGAAAGTAAAAACATGAAAAATAAATACCATACAACCTGTGATACTACGTTGATGAATGCAAACTGGCTGCTACATCTGGGCATACAGAGTAAAGACAAAGTACAGAAAAAAGAAACCAAAAGTTAAGTGAGGGGAAAACGAAAAACAATAATGGGCATGTTATAAATCCCATAGCGGTGGAAAGCCCAAACATTGCAAAATTGTTGTTATAGATCCATGTTTCAGCATCTTGATTGTTGGCATATTGGCATTCCACCTGTATTGTGCACCACATGATATCATCTGGTGTACCACCATCGGCATGCCCACAACATATATGGGAAACACTATTGCAGGCGTTGATGATGTGTGTATATATATTGTTTCATACAAGGGTTATGTATGGTCTTTTTTTTCTTTCATAGCTAAAGTGATGTGTGACTGCTAATATATTACAGTATTTAATACATCATTGCAGCTAGGGTGGAGTGGGTTCAATTTCCAGCACAGGCAGAGAAAAATCCAACTGGAGGATAACACATGTGAGCCATGAGGGAAGTGGGCCTACCCGTCCACCGCACCTAAAGCGTTAAGAATGTATATGATCCAAAACGCTTGTCTGGCGAGGGAGGCTCTTGTGATAATCAGATTACCTCCTGTTGTAATACCGTTTACCATCATTGCTGTCTCATGTAAAAATGCATACAAAATTGAACAAAGGCGAAAAAAAATTTTTTTTTAATTCTTAATTCTGCCATAAGATGGAACGAACCATTTTTTTATTTATGTACTTACCATACCAGTTTGATATGTTGACTGCTGAGGTCAAATATGTTTCTGTGTTACTTCGTTAAAAAAAAAATGATTCCTTAAAAGATAAGTGAATGGTTATTGCCCTGTTGTTTTATGATAGTCACTTTGTTGATATCAAACATTGATTGACAGTAGACTGTTATGTGCAATTATTTCTTTGTGTTGAAGTGTAATAAATTGTAGTTATAGTTGTCTGTAAATAAATGGTATCATTTTATTGATGTTGTATTTTTTTATCTTTTAATTGATGTTATTCCATCCATTTCTTTTATTGATGTAATTCCAGAACTGGTCACATGCATGTCATAGAGATTATATAACAAGAAGTACTTAATTGTGACAGGATTATCATAAACATTTGACTTTTGTGTATGGTAGTAGGATTGAACCCAGTAGAATGTTGCAGGGGGTGAAAAAGTAGTTACAAAATTTTGACACATGTTCATTTTACCTCATCATATCACGTTCACCTTTGTTACTAATTATGCACCATAATTTTACCTGGAAGTCCACATTTTTCAGGGAGTGTTGGAGAATATTTGTTTAATATCTGGCATAATTAAATACAAGGTGGTTATATAGTCCTTGTGCAACTTTAAATTTTAATAACTTTGGATGTACATGTGATATCATGTGATAAAAGCATACTGTAAATGGAATATGAAGGTGTAACTTATTAAACTTTAACACAGTACAGTTCCAATTTTTAGGTTTCAGCATAACTGCCATCTTTTATGACACATCTTTCAATCCGATTTGCCAACACTGAAAACATTGTCTAGTTTCTGCTTAGTAAATTGCATTTGTGATCCTGACCTTAATTTCATCAAAAGAATTTAGTTTTGATGAGTAGACAACAGTTTATAATTTATGCTTTTATGGGTTGGTTACATTGTGTAAAGTTATTAAAGTGTAAGGTTACACAAGGACTTTATAACCAACTTGTGATTTCTTTCAGCTGCCTTCAAGACTAGCCATAATTTGTGAAGATAACAGCTGCAGATTTTTTGGTGTTGGTTGTTGTTGAACTAGGGTTGCAGAACTTGTCACTCTTTCACAGCCAATGCCACGTTGAAGAATTTTTGGCATTACCTGCATTGTAGATCTAGGCTTTTCCTGTGGCTTGTTGAAACTTGTTGAGTTGGAATCAAGGGCTTCAGTTTCCTTCTTTAGTATTCTATTCTGGCTTGGCATGCATTTAAAGGATCCTTACATCTGGTTTCAGGCTAAAAAGTAGAGTGGTTTAGAATACTGCGCATTCTATACCATCCATGAAGGCTGTCCAGATATGCAGCACTAAAGTACTGTGCTCTGGTCCTGGGCTCTCCCAAGGAATCTCTCGTTCTGTACAGAGCCAGCTCCCCTTGCCTGACCCTCTTTCACACAACCAACCAGGTAAAAGCTGGAGTTAAGTCGTGGGCTCAAGTGACTCCCCAAATGCTGTGTTCTCAGCATATTTTACCACAGGGGGAATCATGATAGGTTTGCCTGTTTCCAGGATGTGCTTCAGGATCTTGGTTAGAGATCTAACCCTAGAATTCACACAAGAGTAGCATGAATACCTTTTCGTCCCATTATTTGGTGTGATTAATGCTTGCTGTTGTAATCTCTGCTGTATTTTTTTGTGTATATCCATATTCCTCACTCAAAAGAATTCAGACAAGGTTGCCATGTTGAATTTAGCTCATTACCATTTCCCAAGACTGAAAGAGGCAATCTTTGCTGTTTTTTATGTTAAGTTTATCGATCAAATGTAATAATTAGCATCACAGAATGTTAATTTATAAGATCACTTTATAAACCAAAATTATTCGTGATCATTACAAGTTGTTTAATTCATAAATTCACTTTATAATCATGAATGTGTCAATGTTCACGTAGATTTTTAATGTATTTTCACTTTATACATCTAAATTGTCATGGTATATTGTTGGAATCGTAAGTTCACTTTATGATCCGCATGCATCAGCAGTCAATATTGATTCATTACTTTAAAAGCCTAAAATAATCTTGTCGTCACTTGTTTTTTAATTTATGAATTCACTTTATAAACGTAATGTTGTGATAGTTATCACAGATTGTTTGATTCGTAAGTTCATTTTGTAATCTTAATTGAGTTCACTTTATAACTGCATAGATGGTCATCACATATTATTTGATTCATGAATTCGCTTTATAATTTTATTGAATTAATGGTCATCACAGATTTTTTCTTTTGCAAGTTCACTTTATAATTATATTACATCGACGGGCATCACAGACTGTTTGATTCATAAATTCACTATATAATTGTATTGTATTGATGGTCATCACACATTGTTTCATTTGTAAGTTCACTTTATAATGTTATTGCACTGATGGTCATCGCATACTGTTTGATTCATGAGTTCACTTTATAAACCAAAATTAAGCCATGATATCACATATTAGGTTCAGTGGCAGAACATTTTTTTTCTAACAAATGTAAATTATGTACATTTATATTGAATGTCAATTTATTACAGTTTGTTATGTGTTTACAGGTTGATAAAATTGGTGCTATGTACTATGTTCATTGTATTCATTTTTTTTTTGGGTGAACAAAGGAAAAAATACCTAAAAACAGCAACTTGTTGTTTGTTGTATTGCCCATTGTCTAAGAGTTGCCTTCCTCTGTATAAAAGTGTATTCAGTATTTGTCACATTCATGCACTGCACTCATAGTGCTCATAGGTGTCACAGAGCCAGGTGCCATAGTGTCACTGGGCTAGGTTCACTTGGCTGCAGAAAGTAGTATGTATATATCAGTAACTGAAGTAAACCTGTGGAGCAAGATTGAAATATATCATGTAAGGGGTAGGGGCATTTTAATAGAATTATAATAACTGAACAAGTTGTTTTATTTTTGTTATTTGTTATATTTTATAATTGGGAACTGCTGATGAGAACTAGATAAGTACCAGTGGAACAAGAGATGAGAAGAAGACCCTGGAGATGGGTAGGACACATATTGAAGATTACCTGTTGGTGACATGATCAGGTAGTCTGTGTTCTGGAATCCCCAGGGTAAGACAGGTAAATGAAGACTAAAGAACACATGGAGAAAAGAACTAGAGACAGACATGAAGGGGATGAGGAAGTCATAGAAAGACCTTGAGCTGATGGCACCGGACAGGAAGACTTGGCATAAGTTCCTTGAAGGCCTATACTCTTCCGGGAGTTGACAAGTAAAAGAAAATAGACATATTTTATGACAAATGTTTTCTGTGACAGGTATTCATTTATTGAGTGCCTGAGCTGAGATATTGTTTTGTTCCTCATGGGCAGGGCAAAATGTTTGTCCATGAGAGTCATTGGAAAGTGACAAGTTGTATCTCTTCCACATTCCTTGGTTGGTAATTTTTAATTGAATGGCTTAATTTGTGTGTGATTTATCTGTAATACTGCATCATATCATATCAGTCATTGTTATTGTCTCCACCGAGTATTCAGATCTGAGAAGAAAGTAACTTGTGAACTGTGTAAATAGTAGACACATTGAAATGTATTGGACATTTTTTTTTCTTCGGGGGGGGGGGGGGGGGGGGGGGGGGGGGGGGTGGGGGGGGGGGGGGGGGGGGGGGGGGGGGGGGGGGGGGGGGGGGGGTGGGGGGGGGGGGGGGGGGGGGGGGGGGGGGGGGGGGGGGGGGGGGGGGGTGTGTTAGAGTTGCTGTCCAGATTTCTCAGACATGCCAAAAAGGCTGTCGTAATACAAAGTTGTGCATGGAGCTGGCAGATTGCTACTGCAGGAGCTCATGAATTCTTTGATGGAAGCTCACAGCGATGGGACTGGCTGCCCCGCCCTGTAAGGAACCAAGAGGGAACAAAAATGATGATGATTCTTCCTTCCTCCTCTCTTTCTCTCCCCCTCCCCTTCCACTTCATTTATAAAAATATGCTTTCTTCATAAAAATATAAGGCTGCTCACCTCTGTATTTTTTATTTTGAGCCATCTTGAGCTCTGCTCATGACATTCCAGTTCCTTTGGCATCCTCTTCTTCTGTTATTCCCCCAGGTTCTCTTTGGCCTCCTTATGCATCTTTTTCCCCTCTAGGTTTCAGTCTAGAGTGTATTAAGTTATTTATATTTATTGGTTGTTTCCCGGAGTGTGTGTTCTGTCCATTTAACCTCAAAATATCTAGTCTCTTTTTGTTTGCTCCTAGTGGCAGCACCACTGCAGCTGGTCCTGAGTAGCCTGCACTGAAGCAATTAAATGCTGTGACAGCTGTAGTGTCTGTAGCAGTTTGTGTTACATGATGATGTTGCCAGCCCCTTGCACAACCTCATATTTATCACCTCTTACAACATGCCTGTGGACACAGTAATTGGTACTTGTGTCTTTTATCACCCATTCTGAAATTCAATGACCACACTGGTTTCCATACATTTGCCTGCGCGGGGTTAGTCTATTTTGCAATTCGCAAGTAGGGGTGGCAGGATAATTGTGTCAACATTTAACAATAATCAGTGCATAGCGAGGGGACCCCCCCTCTCCACCCAGCGGCGAAAACAAATAAAAGATCAGTGCGTAGCGATTTCTTGTCAGGGTACAGTTTTGTGGGCCCTATACAGGACCGTGGTGCAGTTTTGTGAGCCCTAAACAGGACCGTGGGGCAGTTTTGTGAACAGTTTTGTTGGTTTTGTGGGCCCTAAACAGGACCGTGGTGCAGTTTTGTGGACAGTTTTGTTGGTTTTGTGGGCCTTAAACAGGACCATGGTGCAGTTTTGTGGACAGTTTTGTTGGTTTTGTGGGCCCTAAACAGGACCGTGGTGCAGTTTTGTGGGCCCTAAACAGGACCATGGTGCAGTTTTCTGGGCCCTAAAAAGGATCTTGGTGCAGTTTTGTGGGTTTTCTGGGCCTTAAACAGGACCGTGGTGCAGTTTTGTGGGCCCTAAACAGGACCATGGTGCAGTTTTCTGGGTTTTCTGGGCCCTAAAAAGGACCGTGGTGCAGTTTTGTGGGTTTTCTGGGCCCTAAAAAGGACCTTGGTGCAGTTTTGTTCTGGGCCCTAAAAAGGACCGGGGTGCAGTTTTGTGGGTTTTCAGGGCCCTAAAAAGGACAGTGAGGGGAACAGATCACCAAGGATCGCTGAAGCTATGCACATATCAGGACATACACATGTTCGTTCGTAGCAGCACAATTTAAAGAGGAGGCCAAAATTCTGTAATGTCATGCAGGATACTGTCGAACGGGTCTGACTGACGAACTTTATTCCGATGTCGCCACAAAAAGTCACACATGTAGGAATCTAACATGTGTCTCTGTGTTCCGTTTTGACATTTGTTGCGTTCTTTGGCAGCTTTCCACAACCTCTCTATTCGTTGTGTGTTTGCTGCTGTATTTGGGTTGACAAAATTTGCAGAATGATTCACCGTTTTGTGAGTTAAACCTGGCAAATTCTGAATGGTACTATATGCGCGTCATTGATCAGACACAACTCGTACCAGGACGAACGTTGGCTATGATAAAGGGCATTAGTGTAGCCGCTGAGCGGTCCGGCACTGGAACCATGAAACACTCACTTGTTTCACGACAAATGCCACCGAATACCCACTGCTGTGGAAATACACGACCGACGTTATTTTTTCTGCGTGTGAACACACTTTCATCAATCTCAACCGTCGTATTGGGACCGCCAATTACAGAGAGATTAGCAATTAGGGAATTTGCACAAACCTCACGGAGGTTGCTGTTCCATTTTATGACAGCTTTATTGGCAATTCCTAGCTCTGATTTACAGAAAGCAATGCTAGTCATCTCTTTACTCTAACAGTAAATGAACAGAATAATTAATCTGCCTGAAGGACAGATGCGTGCCCTCTAACCATGTGCCAGAACAAACAGGAATGTCCTGCTGACATGTGCGGCATCTCTAATGATCTTGGCGAACTGTGAGAGACAAACTCATGACATGATTGTTAGCACACAGTCGGACGGTGTGTATAATTCCTCGTTCCTGCAAAAACTGCACACAATTCTTTTTGTTGCGTGTAAAATCTGACAACTCCAAGAGATTCATCTTCCACGGCCTTGACACGGCGATTGAATGACATGGTGTTAGATTTGCCGCGTGAATTTAAGAAAAAGTATGGTGCTTCGTGTGGCTACTAAATTTTAACAATTATAATCTGTGGGTGATAAAAGACACATGTAACCAGTAATCTTATTCTTTCTTTGCCTCCTCACAGACCACCTCGAGGACTGCCTCAGAGACAACCACGGGGCAAAAAACCTGGTTCAGCACACATTTTATTTCTTAGAGATGTGTAAGCTGTTTAAGAAATCCTAGATATAATACATCCTTAGAGGCTATATTTTTTCCCTACTGTAGTTTTGTTTACTTTGAGCGGTCTGTAGTGTGTAAAACCAGATGATAATAATTTAGTGTACATATAGCGTGTGTTTGTATATTAACTACAGTAATACCCCAGCTTAGTTCTCAGGCTGCCTACCATGACAGTAGAGCCTAAACGAAACAGCTGTACAGTATCATTATAACATAGCATAAATGCAGATGCAATCCTGATAGGTTAGTTCTCTAACCTGAGATATATTCGGTAATGTTTAAAATGATTATCCTTATTTAGTCGCTGAAATCTAAAACAAAAACATCAGCCATGTCTGGAGCATCTAGCATTATCTTCCAGTATGTACATATGAGATAACCTGTCCCAGTTTTGGGTGCTGCTGTGTGGTTGGTAAAATGATCACTAATTTCACAAAAATTTTACACCTAATTTAGTGTGTGCATTTTGTGTATATAGCCAATGTTTTGAGAAAATCCCATGTAAATATGTGCATTGCTGTTATTTATTGTCATTTGAGGAAGATGAATAAATTATGAAATTTTTACAGTATGTCTTTCATGTGTTTCGCATTAGCATTAAGATAGTGATTGTTCTTTTGACAAGAGTGGTTAGAGCACTGGTCTCTGGCAGCATAGGTGCCGGGTTTGATATACGGTATTCACACGCTGCAGTCTACCCAGCTGTAAATTGGTACCGGATTTTGCTCTTGAGGTAGGGAAGGAAAAGGCAGCAAGGAAGAGAACTGGTTACCCCACTTCTAAATGCTGGACCTAGTATAATGAAGTCTCTAACATTTTACTCCCCTACGGCAGCGTTTGCTATGGGACTACCTTTTTATTAACATTTATAGAAGATATAAATCTGCAGGAGCTGGTGTGAATTTACTGTCCTGGTCATGCAGGGCTATAAGGTAATGAGAGAGCTGACAGACTAGCATTAAGAGCACCCACAGTGGGAACACTGGATATGGATAAGGGAGAGATACTGAGAACAATTAATGATCACCTGTTAGAGAATGACACTGCAATAGATGAATGATTAAGGTTAAGACTGTTGGAATTTGGTATCAAATGTAAGGGTAGCAGAGATGGACGTGTGAGAGGATGCATCCGTTGTGTATATAACCAGCAAGCTATAGGAACAATTAGCATTCACACTGTTCGACATATACTCAGGGAGACTGAGCACCTATGGGCTTGCCCAGAGTGCAATGATGTCGTCGATTCTTGTCAACAATAACAATAAGACAGCATGTGTGTGGGGCTGCCACCTCATGTTAAAATTCAACACTACAACAACCACCACAGCAAGGAGCTTTTGAATGCGTTGGTGCAGATTTCCTGCAAGGAGAGCAGCTGTGGTGGTGGCTCTGTGCTCTATATAGAGTGAACAGTAAAATGATGAGTATGAATGCATCATGGTATCTTTGTATACCTGATATAGATTACACGACAGAGGGGAAGGTCACAATGGGTGTAAAGGACACAAGTGATGTACTTGCTTACTTAGTCTCTCTTCTTCTACCTTGGGGTGTAGAGGTTAGCCAGTGACTGCGCCGTGCAATCCTATCAGCTGTCTTCCCTTCAGCCTGGTTCCTGTCCAGTCCTCTGTCGCGCAGAGATTGTCTGATGTTGACCTCTTGGCGAACTGTTTTGTCCTGGAGGTCTGGATCCCTGGCACTTGGTTTCCCATATTTTCTGTGGTAGCTGATCTTCTCCCATTCTGCAGACATGGCCAAATCATTGTAACTTAGACTGTTCCACTCTGGTCTGCAGGGGCTGGGTTTCAAGTCCATGACATAAAAGGTAAAGGATCCCTTTTGAGGCATATTGGGAATATGGTGTTAGGCCCATATTTTCTTGACCATCGGCACACTAGGGGTAATGTGGTCAGCATCACGCCGGCCACCTTAACCTTCCCAGAGTTGCTCTGGTACCCAATTCATGAGGCTGGGTCGATCCCGAAGCCGTTTGCGGTCTAAAAAATCCCACCTCAACAGGGGATCAAACCATGGACCAGCGAGCTCATGACATAAGGGATGTATAAATATAAAACGTTACCATTCAATGTTTTTACCAACATTTGTTATTTCTGGCCACGCAGATTACATTGCGGACATTACTTGTTATTTTTTATGTTTCTCACTTGGCTCTCATTTTCTGTCCTTTGTGTTTTTGTTCTTGAGTCCCCTATGAAGGCTTTGTGTACTGAACATAGGCAATTTTATTTAGTAAGATATATTTCTTGTTCTGGAATCCCCAATGTAAGAAAGGTAGCGGGAGAAAGGTAGCGGGAGACATTTATGGAGAAGAGAACAGAAGACAGATATGAAGGGGATGAAGACATGGAAAGACCTTGAGCTGATGGCACGGGACAGGAAGACTTGGTATAAGTTTGTTGAATGCCTATACTCCTCGGGGAGCTGAAAGGTGATGATGATGATGAAGATGTATTACTTTTAATTTTTGTTTGCTTAACCCAACATTTTTACCACAATATTTGAAGGCTGAGCAAAATGTGGAATCATACATATACCCAGGCAGTAACATAGACAAAGTGGGATAGACAGTAATATCAAACTGTGAATACAAAAAGCATTGCCATAATAACACCGATTTTCAAAAAGGGTGAATGTGGAAACCATAAAGGCATATCCCTTCTCAGTGTCCCTGGTAAAATCTACTCTAGAATACTGGAGCAGAGACTCGGACGCCTAGCTGAGCCACAAATGGATGAGGTCCAGTGTGGCTTCCGAGCAAATCAAAGTACTCAAGACCTAATCTTCACACTCTGACAGTTGAGTGAAAAGGCTCTTGAGTATAAAAGTGAGATCCATCTTTGCTTCTTAGATCTGGAAAAGGCATTTGAAAAGGTCCCCTGGAACAAACTCTGGGACTGTTTGGCAAGGAAGAACATTCCAACACCTCTGATTCATGCTATACAAAGCTTCTACAAGTCTTGCAGAAATTATGTGAGGACGGCAAACCATAAGTCAGAAGAATTCAGGACCACCACTGGTGTAAGACAAGGTGATATCCTGTCAACTTATCTTTTCATACTCCTCATGGACGATGTCATCAAGGCATGTAAGGAAAGGACAAGAAAGTATTCAGTGGGGTACTGGAAGATGAGACAGGTCTGTATTTCAGAGCTGGCATTTGCTGATGATGTTGCCCTGATTGCTAAATCAGAGGCACATCTTCAATCCAACCTGCAAGTCTGGAAGGAAGAGCTGGAGAAGAGAGGGATGATCATAAGCAGCTCGAAAACAAAAACCATGGTGATATCACGAGAGGAAAGAAGACATCAGATTAAGCTGGGAGAACAGGTCCTGGAGCAGGTCAACCATCTTAAACCTTGGAGCTGTCATAGACCGGAAGGGAGGCATCAAAGAAGAGTTGGCTACCTGAAGAGCAGCAGCTGGGAGACTTTTTCAAGCCATAAATCGAGGATTCCTCAGCAAAAGAGAAGTTGGTAAGAAGACGAAGATGGCTGTATACCGCTCCACTTATGTCCCAGCCTTGACGTATATATGCGAGTTATGGGCAATGACTACAACCCACAAAAGCCAGATCCATACCTCAGAAATGAGGTAACTGAGGAAGGTGGTTGAAGTAACAAGAAGAGACATGGTTCCGCAACCAGACGATACATCAAGGCCTAAAAACCCAACCCCTGCAGACCCAAGAAGAACAGTCCCAACTGAGATGGTTTGGCCATGTCTGCAGAATGGGAGAAGATCGGCAAGCATGGGAAACTAAGAGCCAGGGATCCAGGACGACCCAAAGTCCGCTGGGAGGACAACATTAGACAATCTTTGAAGGACCGAGGAATAGAATGGAACCAGGCCAGGAGGAAGACAGCCGATAGAATAGTATGGCGCTCTCTCTTACAAACCTCTACACCTCACGGTAGAAGAGGAACGACTAAGTAAGTAAGTAAGAATACAAAAGGCTGGAAGAGCTTTGATTGCTTTGGGCAATAATGAATCAAATCCAACACAGAAATAATAATCATCAGTTGGAATGTCAAAGCAGCCCTAATGTGTCACTGTGAAAAATAAAGATCAACAAAAATGACAATCAAAAAGTTGCAGACTTTCATAAATAGGGGCTTACACATAGTACAAGAACTGAAATTATATGACCAAGTTCACCCATGTGGAACTGATGATAAGAATTAGACAAATGCTAATGGAACAGGTGTGAAGAGAAGACTCGAGTGTTTAATTGGAGACACATTGAGAAAAACTAGTTGATAGCATTATAAGACAGTCTTTGTTCTGGAATTCCCAGGGTAAGTGAAAAAGAGGGGGACCAAAAAGCACATGGAGAAGGAAATTGGACATGACAAGAAAGGTATAAAGAAGACTTGGACAGACTGAACGAATGGCACAATACAGGAAAGTTTGGCTTGTATTTGTTGAAGGCATGTGGTCCATGGAGAACTACCAGGGTAATGATGAACGTAGCAAAGGCCTGAAAAATAGCGGACTGGGAAAGGTGTGTGGAGTCATGTGTACTGCCCAACATTTTCAGGATTCTGTCAGGAGCAAACTTTGAACCCAGCATCATAAACAAGATTTAAAAAAAAAAAAAAATTTAGCGTCTACTGCCCACAGATATGAACAAAAAGATATTGTTATTCTTGTTCTTCTGCACATGGTTCTTCTTGTTCTTCTCATTGTTCTTTTTCTTTTTGCTGTTCTTCTCATTGTTGTTCTTCCTGTTCTTCTCAGTGTTCTTCTCTTTGTTCTGCCTCTTGTTACCTTTGTTGTATTCCTTGTTCTTCTCACTGTTGTTCTTAGTCTTCTTTTCATTGTTCTTGTTCTTCTCGTTTTCTTGTTCTTCTTCTTCTTGTTCTGCTCATTTTTCTATTTTGTTTTCTCGTTCTTGTTGTTGTTGTTCTTCTTCTCGTTTTTCTCATTGTTGTTGTTATTGTAGATCCAGCAGTATTTGTGCTCCCAGCCTTCATCCCAATATGATTTAGTGGCAACTACATATGTTTGCAAGCTGTTGTTTCATTCCATATAAGGTGTTCCATTACCTGGCCTAGGAGGAAGAGTCATTTTACTAACATAGTGGAATGTTAGGCCTTCAAATAGGTGGTAGTCAACAGTTTCATAGGGGTGAGTACCTATCCAATTAGATCACTCATCAACATTATTATTTCTTTTCTTCTCTTTTTATCCGTGATATTTTGTTGTGCATAAAATTCTTCCACTGACTCTTCTTTGTCATTGGTTGGTGTAATAACATTGGAAGATATTTATGTTCAGATGTTAGTCTGGGTTCCTGTTGCTTCCCATTCTGTGAGTGCTTTATACACTTCATTTGACAGCCACACTTTCACTATGATGTGCACTTTCTTTCACAATTTTTCATTTTTTTTTTTTCGATTCCTTTCCACATTGTTTTGCAGTGTGTGGATATAAATGTTATAGGACCATTTCTGCTGCCACATGTGCAGGTTTCCATTGTTCGTCCACTGTGTGAACATTCTAGGTGCCAGGAAAAAGATGAGACAAAGGGGAGAGCATACACATACATTCACACAATTTTACATTATTGATTTACTCTATTTGAACTGAGTGGAGTGGGAAGATGATACTATATTTTGATATCAGAAATCAAAATTATTATCTTGAATTAACTACTATAGATAGCCTAATTATAACCCATCAAGGGTTGAACGTGATTTTTTTTTTTAAATAATAAAAAGCAAAACATGGATTTAAATAAAATTAATGTAAAAAAAACGGGTAGTCCTGTAGCAGACACTGCTGTAAGGAACTGCTTCTTCATACACTCTCAGAACACAGCCAATAAATATATACAACAACTATTAGAACACAGCCAATAAATATATACAACAACTATTAGAACACAGCCAATAAATATATACAACAACTATTAGAACACAGCCAATAAATATATACAACAACTATTAGAACACAGCCAATAAATATATACAACAACTATTAGAACACAGCCAATAAATATATACAACAACTATTAGAACACAGCCAATAAATATATACAACAACTATTAGAACACAGCCAATAAATATATACAACAACTATTAGAACACAGCTGTCGTAATTTTTATCTGAGAGGGTGCTGATGAATATTGGTCCCTTTAGAGTGTAAAGTGATATTGAAGGCTCTGTGAGAATAAGGATTTAGGTGAATGAGGTAGTAGATTCACAAGCGCTGGGAAGGAGCAAGGACAGTCTCTTATTACGACAATATCTGTTTTCTCACAGACTACTCCTATCTCTCTTCTGCACAAACAATTGTGTCAGTTCCAGTCGCTCAGGCGCGCTCACCGATTTGGTGATTCTGTCGCTCAACGTACATGAATACAAACTACACAGATGGAAATGTTTGGAGTTTTAGGCCAACCGACAACCAACACAAATAAATATTCATACCTTTATTATCATAAAGGACTCACACATAATTGTACATTTACAGTCAAAAATCAAAAAGTTACAGAATACAAATATAACTAGGGAAGAGGGGGTTTTGAGGAGAAATATCCCATCCACCGTTTCCCGTTTATATCTACTAACAGACAAAACCCGGTCCCAAAGACAAGAAAGGGGGGGGGGGGGGGGGGGGATCAGAGATAGGCAATTTAACCCACTGGTAAATATATTACTCTGAGGCAAGGGGTTACAGAAAAAGGGGGGGGGGGGGGTGTAGAGGAAAGCTAGGGTTCTCAATTGTCTCCCTTTAAATCAACAAATTTTACGGGAGGGGGGAATGAACACAGTTACCCAATCCCACTAGGAGAGATCCCGTACAAGGAATATAATGCACCTTAGTATAAGGTCGAACTAATTAAAAGGGTAAAGAAAAGATAAATCTCCTTTCATTCAAAAAAAACACACTAGGGCTGGCCATCCCAACAAACACACACGCAGACTTACCGAAAGGTGAATTCTGGCACTTCATAGGAAATACATAAAAAAAACAGCACTAAGCCTTGACTTAGGTAAAAGTAATTTCTTCCGTGTACAGCCCCAGATTTTGCGGGTTGTTAACAAAGTGTCCCGAAATCGCTGGACGTTGAAGTTTAACGGTACTGTTTGTTTATTAGATAAAGTTCCTAAAGAAAGGCACAGGCACTTGGCTAAGCGTGAGGTATGGTGTGGTTCCTAAAATTGGCACAGCTGGCGGAGATAACTTCCTTTTTCCGTAATGTCACAAGTTAAGAAAAACACTGAGGTAAGTTCTTCTTCGGGGGGGGGGGAGGGGGGGAGGGGGTTTAAAATCCACTGAATATGCGTGACAGACAGTGTTCAGGTATCGATGCTTTTTCTTCACAAATAGGGGCAGTGAATAAAATATGTTCTGCTTCCAGTTTCCTTTAAGGACTCTATATGAACTAGTATTTTTAAAGTGTTTCTTGAATGGCTTTTTTCTCAGTTACGTTCAGAGGAGCGGGGCCCATTACAGGTCGCCACAAGTTTAGCTTTAAAAAAGTTCATATGTTACTGGAGTTATCAAATTGAGTTTGGCAGAACTCTGTATATAGTTAATAATTGCTGGGATGCAGGTTGAATGATCGTTCTGAATGAAAGATAATCAAAACAAGAAATGCATTACAAATCATATTATAATCTGACGCGATAAATTACAGTTAGCCTATTTACTTATTAGCGTCGTCAATTAACAAATCAGGAAAACTTCCCGTGAGTTAAAAATAATTAAAAGCACATCTATCTATACAGAACTAAACTGTATTAAAGTTATAATTCTCTTTAACGTCTGCAAAATAAATTTACGCGTCAATTGTATTAGGAAATACTTTTAGCTGTAACATTAGTTTGCACTAGAACTTTGAAAATGGGTTTATTTAATAAGGTTAAATTTACACCACAATCCATTGAAATCAATAGAAATAACTCGACCAATGATCACTCGAAGCTAATGTATAAATTACCGTCTGCACAGAAAGAATACACTCCAATAGTCACGAAGGTAGATGAAATCCAGCAGGGATCCGACTATGCTAGTGCAACTAGGATTCTGTCAGAGCGAACGATAAAATGCAGTTTATCGGAGTTCTCTATTTATACTTCTCGAATGTAACTTGAATGGGGCGTGTTAAATTTTCGCACCTTTCTTGATCTTGAGCAAAATTCGGGGTACCTCGCCGATGTGTTAAACGTTGCGATTCCTACGTTTTCCCCGGTCTACCGATTTTCTTCCGTCTCAGGCTGCTCGCATAAGAGTGCGAAAATTTCCCGAGAAGCTAACTCTGTGAGCTGCAAGTCCCTGATTCTTTAGATCGCGGCCGCTCCACGTTGAATTCTGAAGATCAGCCTGTTCTTTGATGGTACCGCTGCATGCCGGTAAAAGTTACAACAGATGATCAGGGGTTCTAAAGTTATGAGAGGCCAATATTCTGTTATCATCCATCGAGTCAGGGAAATTCATTTGTCATACTTAGACGTACGTCACAATCGTCCCCACTTTTGAGACATGGAAACTCGTTTTCATGTTTAATTTATGATCGGTAGTTTTAGGGTGATTGGCATCGTCGATTTTCTCCTCTTCCTCCGTGGTCCAGTTTCTACTCAAGAAGTCAGCTCCGACATTCTGTTTTCCTGGAATATATTCCACTTTGAAGGAGTAAACACTCAATAGCAAGGCCCAACGCATTATCCTTGCGTTGAATTCCTTCTTGGCACCCAGGAAAGCTAGTGGAGCATGGTCTGTTTGCACCGTGAAAGAAGTACCATACAGAAACTCATGATGGCGTCTGATGCCATGAATCAGAGCGAGACATTCTCTTTCAACGACACTGTAGTTGCGTTCCGCTTTATTCAGTTTCCGACTGCCATAGGCAACTGGAAATAGCATGTTCAGGTCACTGTCATCGGCTTGCAGCAATGTTGACCCGATGCCCTGACCTGACGCGTCAACTCTCAGTATGAAAGGTTTCTTAAGGTCAGGTAACCTTAGGATGGGGTATGCCGACAACTGTCCTTTCAAAGTGCTATACGCGTGTTCGCACTTTTGATCCCATATGACCTTATCAGGACAACCTTTCTTGGTGAGGTCAGTCAGAGGTGCTGTCAGTCCGTTGAAGTTCTGGATGTATTTCTGATAGTATGCACATAGCGATATGAAGGAACGTACGTCTTTCTTCGTTCGGGGTCTTTTTGCTGCCACAATTTTCTCCACGTTCTTCTTAATAGGCCAACTGCATCCGTGAGAAATAGTATGCCCCAGGAAGTCTAACTGTTCAAACCCGATGAGACATTTGCTAGGTCTGGCTGTGAGACCCGTTTCCTGTAGTCTCCTGAGGAGCATAGCAACCGTAGCAATATGTTCTTCATAGGTTTCCGATGCAATTAATATGTCATCCATGAAATTATGGATATGGGGACTTTGCAAAGGCTCTAGAAGCTTCCTCATCATCCTGGTGAACACTCCTGGTGCGTTATGCAAACCGAACGGCATCACATTAAATGTGTAATGTCCTTCGCTAGTGCTGAAAGCTAACAAAGGTTTAATTTCCTCCTTGACTGGTATTTGATAATAACCTTTACTGAGGTCAATCTTGGAGAAGATCTTTGCTTTGCTGAGCTTGGTGAACAACTCAGAAACAGTTTGGAGAGGTTCGGGCTGGAATTCCGTTACAGCGTTTAGCAACCTGTAATCAATGCACAGCCGAACTTCCTTATTGGGCTTCTGCAACAGCACTACACTCGAGCTGTAAGGAGATGTAGACTCACTGATAATTCCTGCCTGACGCAGCTTGTCTATTTCTCCGCGAAGTGCATCCGCTTTAGCGTACGGGATGGGGTAAACTCTGGTTTGAACAGGGGTCTCGTTTGTTAATTTCATATCAAATTCAATGAGATTTGTTCGACCAGGTACATCCGTTAAGACTGCACTGTACTGTTTTAGTAGAGCCCTGGTTTCTGTTTGTTGTTCAGGTGAGAGATTGTCGCCGAACTTGACATCTTTAAAGGATTCTGTGGGTTGCAGTGGATACTCCATGCAACCATCATCATCTTCCTCGTCTTCCGTTGCTATGGCGACAGCCAGGAGATGCTCGGAGGATGGCACCGGTCTTTCCAAATATTTCTTTAGCAGATTTATGTGGAAGACCTTCTCCTTTCCTTTGATGGAGATCTTGTAATTGGTACGTGAGATCTTTTTAAGGACGGTAAACGGCCCTTGCCATCCGATGCGAAGTTTATTGCTTCCGGTTGGGAGTAGCAACAAAACTTTCTCCCCTGGTTGGAGCTCTCTCTCTTTTGCAGCTTTGTTGTATCTTTTAGCGTGTTTAGCGCGGGCTTTCGTAAGGTTGGTTGTAGCTAGATCCCATCCTAGCTTTAGCCTTTCCTTGAGCTCAGATACATACTTGCTTGCAGAGACGACTGTCTCGTCAGCCTTTTGGTCTGTCAGGGACCGAAGTAAGGCTTCTAATGGCCCCTTTATAGGTCTGCCAAATAAAAGTGTAGCAGGCGGGAATCCCGTAGACGCTTGGGGAACCTCTCGGTAGGCGAATAAGGCAGCCGATATATATAGGTCCCAGTCTTCCGGTTTCTCCTGACCCAGCTTACGTAACATGGTGGTGAGGCTGCCATTAAACCGTTCCACGAGCCCATTTCCGGCCGGATGGTAGGGACTTGTGTGGATATGTTTGGCCCTCAAGATCTTAAAGATCTCCTCCATTAACAGGCTACGGAATTGGGATCCATTGTCCGTCAAAACTTGTTGAGGGAATCCCAACCGTGTAAAAATTTGCACGAGGGCTTCTGCAACATGCTTGGAATCTATGCATGTTAGCGGTACAGCTTCGGCCCACATAGTGCAAGTGTCAACTAAGGTCAGGATGAACCTGTTCCTTCTTTTGGTCTTTTCCAGAGGACCAATAATGTCGACAGCAACCCGTTCAAATGGAGTCCCTACTATTGGCATTTGCCCCATAGGTACTGGGGGTGTCAAGTGCTTGGGTGCTACCCGTTGGCACTGGGCGCAGGATTTCACGTACCTGACAATGTCAGAGTTCATTCCTGGCCACCAATAGTGGGTTTTTATTCGCTGAATAGTGGCGTTTTGTCCCATATGTCCGCTAAAGGGAAGAGAGTGCCCCATCTCTAAGATCTGGCTTCGGTACTGCGTCGGAACTAGGAGCTGGTTATTCCCCGTGTCCGGGTTTCCCGTTCTACGATACAATACGCCATCCTTAGAAAAGATGTCTCCGTTGTGTCTGGGGTCCTTAGCCATGGGCAGTTTTTTAAAGCAGAGCTCTAGAGTAGGGTCCTTTTGTTGCGCCTCCTTCAGTTCGTTCGGCAACAAATTTGGCGCAGGCTCCCTCTCCTTCTTGGCTTGCCCTCTTGTGGTTACCGCTGCCACAATCGGCTCCTTTGGTCTCCCAATAAACACATATCTACATCCCAGGATAACTGGGTAGATAGGATCATCCATAATGGCCGCTTTTATAACTCCTCTGACAAAATCAGAGTGTATTTCTACCAGTGCGATAGGCAGCGTCCTGGGCGCATCACTCTTAAACACTCCACTAAGTTTGACGGTTTCCTCTGTCTCCTGACCTGGTTTGACTAGGTGTCTAGCAACAATACAACTAAAACTTAATCCAGTGTCAAAGAGACAAGTGGTTGAGGTACCATTCAAAATTACAGTTCCTCGAGTTGAGGGTCGGTCCCCCTCAGGTTGAGAATCACTGACATTGACTCTACCTTTCGAGGCTGTATGCAAACATCCAACGCGGTTTGGACCGGTTTGTTTGCCCTGATCAGACGTTCCTGGTGTAGGGGTCTTTCCTTTTCCTTGACCTTGGTGGCCGCGCTGCCACGTAGGCTTGGTGGGTTGATCAGAATTGTTGTTGGGGGGGTATCGGGTTTTGTAGAATTTCGATTTTTCCTGGGGAGGTCTCTGGGTATTATTTTCTCGTTGGTTATAATTCTGAGAGGAATTAGAGGAATAGGATGACTGCTCTAGATTTTGTTTACGAGATGGCTCATCTGTGGGTTTACGTTTAGTGCTGGGAAGTTCGGCCATTGCATTGGTATAGCGTTCGGCCTTATTGAGTATGTCCTCAAGCCTGACTGCGCCCTGTTCAGCCAAAAATCTACGGGTTTCGTTTGACATAGTTGCCTTTATCTGTTCCACAAGAACAAGTTCAAGTAGTCCCTCATATGTAAGAGGTAGGTCAGATAATTCAATGCACTTTGTCAGATAACCCGTGAGACGTGAAGAGAACTGGGGAAATGTTTCCGTGCTCTCTTTTCGGCTGTTTCTGAACAACTGCAGAAACTTTCGGGCAGTCATCTCAAACTGCTGTAGTAAGGCCTTCTTCAACATGTCGTAATCATGTTGATTCGGTCCCAGCTTTGTGTACACGTCATAAGCATTGCCTTTCAGTGACGTTGAAAGTTTGAGCGCCCAGCGGGTACTCTCTAACCCATAAAGATTCGCGAGTCTCTCGAATTTTTCTAGGTAGCTGTCAATTTTTTCGTTAGGGCTAGGAAAAGACTCTAAAGCGAAAGACATCGCAGTTAATTGGGCAGACTGAGTGCTGGAGAGATCCATTGTTTGAGACTGGGGCGAAGACGGCTCTCCATTATTTGAAGTAGAGGCACTCCGACTCTCTAAAGCCTTGAGCGCTAATTCATGTTGTCTTTCCCTCTCTCTTTCTCTCTCTCTGCGGGCTTCCATTTCTGCCTCAATTTTCTTCTGTTCCAATTGACGATCGTCCGCTTCTTTCTTCCTAGCTTCTGCCCTCTCTTCTCTCTCTTTTTCTTCCTTCCTCTCAGCTTCTGCCCTTTGTTTCTCTTCCTTCCTCTCTGCTTCTGCTCTTTGTTGCTCCTCCTTCCTCTCTGCTTCTGCTCTTTGTTGCTCCGCGTCATATATTTGCAGTTCCTGGGTGATAAACAGATTCGCGGCTTCTGTGTCTAATCCTGAGTCTTTCGCTTCCTGTCTCAAAATGGATCTTATCCTAATTCTCTCAGCCATTGTCAAAGAACTGGATGCTTCTAAGACTAGAGAATAGTAAGATGGAACAAGAAGGGGAAAAACTCCAAGCCGCTACGAGAAAAACAAAGTAAAAAATTTACTGAATGACCTCGTGTGTTAACTTATCGCCGCTATTATTGTCACTTAAGACTCGTAACGCAAGCAACTATGCCAATTAAATGGTAAGTTACACTAGAAAAGAATCTACTCTTACTAACAGTAGAGAAAAATTTATATTAAACAATTTAAAAGGAAAAAAAAAAATTTCCCAGAAAATGTTAATTCTCTAACAACAAACTCCGTCCCTGAAGACAATTTTTTTAGATGAGACGTAGTTAACTTAATTTTAAAAAATCAGAACAATCCGTCTTTAGCTTAGCTCAACTCAAACGCTTCATAACCTTTAGTGATTGTAAAACAATCACGCAGTCCCAGCAATTATATAACCAAAATTTTCAATTCCCTCTGCCAGAGAATACAAATGTGACAATCTTTTATTATCACTAACTGCCTGTTCCTGTGGAAAAACAAACCTGTCTTAATTATTGTGTGGTTGGCCCAAAATACTGAACGGCTTGGTCTAGGGGAAGTAATACTTTTAAAGATTATACCCTACTTCACAAAGACAATCAACCACACTCTATTTTAACTAAGTTCAGAATCTCGAACGAGCTAACCATATATTGTCGTAATTTTTATCTGAGAGGGTGCTGATGAATATTGGTCCCTTTAGAGTGTAAAGTGATATTGAAGGCTCTGTGAGAATAAGGATTTAGGTGAATGAGGTAGTAGATTCACAAGCGCTGGGAAGGAGCAAGGACAGTCTCTTATTACGACAATATCTGTTTTCTCACAGACTACTCCTATCTCTCTTCTGCACAAACAATTGTGTCAGTTCCAGTCGCTCAGGCGCGCTCACCGATTTGGTGATTCTGTCGCTCAACGTACATGAATACAAACTACACAGATGGAAATGTTTGGAGTTTTAGGCCAACCGACAACCAACACAAATAAATATTCATACCTTTATTATCATAAAGGACTCACACATAATTGTACATTTACAGTCAAAAATCAAAAAGTTACAGAATACAAATATAACTAGGGAAGAGGGGCTTTTGAGGAGAAATATCCCATCCACCGTTTCCCGTTTATATCTACTAACAGACAAAACCCGGTCCCAAAGACAAGAAAGGGGGGGGGGGGGGTGATCAGAGATAGGCAATTTAACCCACTGGTAAATTTATTACTCTGAGGCAAGGGGTTACAGAAAAGGGGGGGGGGGGGGGGGTAGAGGAAAGCTAGGGTTCTCAATTGTCTCCCTTTAAATCAACAAATTTTACGGGAGGGGGGAATGAACACAGTTACCCAATCCCACTAGGAGAGATCCCGTACAAGGAATATAATGCACCTTAGTATAAGGTCGAACTAATTAAAAGGGTAAAGAAAAGATAAATCTCCTTTCATTCAAAAAAACACACTAGGGCTGGCCATCGCCACAAACACACACGCAGACTTACCGAAAGGTTAATTCCGGCCCTTCCTAGGAAATACACAAAAAAAAAAAAAACAGCACTAAACCTTGACTTAGGTAAAAGTAATTTCTTCCGTGTACAGCCCCAGATTTTGCGGGTTGTTTAAGTTAACAAAGTGTCCCGAAATCGCTGGACGTTGAAGTTTAACGGTACTGTTTGTTTATTAGATAAAGTTCCTAAAGAAAGGCACAGGCACTTGGCTAAGCGTGAGGTATGGTGTGGTTCCTAAAATTGGCACAGCTGGCGGAGATAACTTCCTTTTTCCGTAATGTCACAAGTTAAGAAAACACTGAGGTAAGTTCTTCTTCGGGGGGGGGGGGGGGGGGGGGGGGGGGTAAAATCCACTGAATATGCGTGACAGACAGTGTTCAGGTATCGATGCTTTTTCTTCACAAATAGGGGCAGTGAATAAAATATGTTCTGCTTCCAGTTTCCTTTAAGGACTCTATATGAACTAGTATTTTTAAAGTGTTTCTTGAATGGCTTTTTTCTCAGTTACGTTCAGAGGAGCGGGGCCCATTACAGGTCGCCACAAGTTTAGCTTTAAAAAAGTTCATATGTTACTGGAGTTATCAAATTGAGTTTGGCAGAACTCTGTATATAGTTAATAATTGCTGGGATGCAGGTTGAATGATCGTTCTGAATGAAAGATAATCAAAACAAGAAATGCATTACAAATCATATTATAATCTGACGCGATAAATTACAGTTAGCCTATTTACTTATTAGCGTCGTCAATTAACAAATCAGGAAAACTTCCCGTGAGTTAAAAATAATTAAAAGCACATCTATCTATACAGAACTAAACTGTATTAAAGTTATAATTCTCTTTAACGTCTGCAAAATAAATTTACGCGTCAATTGTATTAGGAAATACTTTTAGCTGTAACATTAGTTTGCACTAGAACTTTGAAAATGGGTTTATTTAATAAGGTTAAATTTACACCACAATCCATTGAAATCAATAGAAATAACTCGACCAATGATCACTCGAAGCTAATGTATAAATTACCGTCTGCACAGAAAGAATACACTCCAATAGTCACGAAGGTAGATGAAATCCAGCAGGGATCCGACTATGCTAGTGCAACTAGGATTCTGTCAGAGCGAACGATAAAATGCAGTTTATCGGAGTTCTCTATTTATACTTCTCGAATGTAACTTGAATGGGGCGTGTTAAATTTTCGCACCTTTCTTGATCTTGAGCAAAATTCGGGGTACCTCGCCGATGTGTTAAACGTTGCGATTCCTACGTTTTCCCCGGTCTACCGATTTTCTTCCGTCTCAGGCTGCTCGCATAAGAGTGCGAAAATTTCCCGAGAAGCTAACTCTGTGAGCTGCAAGTCCCTGATTCTTTAGATCGCGGCCGCTCCACGTTGAATTCTGAAGATCAGCCTGTTCTTTGATGGTACCGCTGCATGCCGGTAAAAGTTACAACAGATGATCAGGGGTTCTAAAGTTATGAGAGGCCAATATTCTGTTATCATCCATCTGAGATGGATCCAAGGGAGAGGATGGCAAATTGGGGATAAGGATATATATTCCAATATGGAAAATGGCAGAAGAGTATAGTATCACGGAGAATACATACATTTTCACTGCAAAGATGGTGGCAATACTGAAAGCACTAGAAATATTGTCTAATAAGAAACTAACAATTTTAACTGACTTTCAACAATTCAAGCAGTTAGAAACTAACAAGATTGCAGAAGACCTGATATAGCAGAGGAGATATTTCTGGTTACTACATACTTATATTCCAGATGATGTTCAGTCTTAATCGCTTGGATACCTTCACGTGTTGGCATAGAGGGAAATGAGAAAGCAGGTAAAGAAGCCAAGAAAAGTAGATCTGGTAAAAATCTAATAAATGTAGGGATGAGTAAATCAGATTAAGAGCTTAATTAAAGATTTAATAACAGATGAATGGAAAGCAGAGTGGGATAAAAATCTGAAAGGAAGACATGCATATAAGTTGTTCAAGGCTCCAACAAGAAAATGTCAGATATCTAGGGAATTGAAAATTCCCAGTAAAAAGAAACTTCTCAGACTACAGCTGGGAAAAGGCTATTTCAGAATAGAAGAACCGTAATCTCTGATTTACTCGTCCCTACATTTATAAGATTTTTATCAGATTTACCTTTCTTGGCTTCTTTATCTGCCTTTTCATTTCCTTCTATGCCAACATGTGAAGGTATCCAAGCAATTAAGACTGAACATCCTCAGGAATATAAGTATGTAGTAGTCAGAAATATCTCCTCTGCTATATCAGGTCTACTACATTCTCGTAAGTTTCTAAGTGCTTTAATTGTTGAAAGAGAGTCAGTTAAAACTGTTAATTTTTTGGGAGGGTTATTAGAGAATATTTCTAGTGCTTTTAGTATTGCCACCATCTCTGCAGTGAAAATGGATGTATTTTCCGTGATGCTATATTCTTTTGCCATTTTCCATATTGGAATATATATTCCTATCCCCAATTTGCCATCCTCTCCCTTGGATCCATCTGTGTACACAGTAATGCTGTCTTTTGATATTTGTTGTATATATTTATTGGCTGTGTTTTTAATATTTTCTATATTATTTGTTTTCTTAAGTATTTCTGCTAGGTGGTAGTCCGTGTCTGGTTTCTTGCTCTATCAGGGTGGAATCACTGGCTTGTATTTACAACTGTTATTAATTGATGTAATTAATGTACCCAGATGGACAATTTCCTCCATACACTTCCATCCTGTAGGGTATCTAGTGGTATTCATTGGATTGGCCTGAGTTGTTAGTTGGCATCTGGTAAAAGCTGTATGTGCTGGGTGAGACTTATCTAACATAACTCTGTTCATGTAATTTAGTCTAACTCCTTTCTCCGTAATTCTAAGGGTAGAATTCCTAAAGCCACCTCTATAGCTCCCATTGATGTTGATCTGATTGCACCTGCTATTGTACATAAAGCCTGAAGCTGAATTGTCTAATTTAATCTTGTTACTGTGTGAAGCAGAATCATATATTATACTTCCATAATCTATTTTTCCTCTAATAAAAGATTGATAAAAAGTGAGGTAGCCTAATATATCAATTTTACAGCGGTTACGATGCTGACCACATCACCCCTAGTGTGCCGATGGTCAAGAAAATATGGGCCTAACACCATATTCCCAATATGCCTCAATGGGCGTGTAACGGGATCCTTTACCTTTACCTTACGACGTAGGCTAATATTTACTTTCGAGAAAGAAGCTATGCAGTGATGATGATGCTGACGATTCATTCGCTACGTTGCAGAACTATCTTGTAAGATCAAAACAAAACAAACATTTCGGTCTTAGGTTTGTTACGGTTCTATCTTTTCAGTCAGTTTAGTTGAATCACTGTGAATACACCATCTTTGTCGTAGATAGGATCAGGTTTGGGGTTTAATGTTATTTGTTTGTGTTTGTTCAATTTCGTCTGCACTTTGTTGGAGATTAAAGGGCCGAAACACTTGATCGACGAGGGGACCACATCTGATGATATTATTATTGTTCATAGTTTCTTCTTGATTTTGTTTGTTTGTTATTTATTTTATTATTTAACGTATAGGCCTAAGCACAATTGTGAGTATCCCTATTTTCAAATGTGATGCCACTTTCTCATGTCGGCAGTTGTACATATTGTTTGGAATTGAAAACAATATATATATCCTAATTATAACCCAGCAGAGGTTGAACGGGATTTCTGTTTATCTTCATTAATTTAAAAAAAAAATGATGATCTGATTGCCCCCGATTGTATCGCTCCGAATAGAGTTTCCTATCATAGTATAGTACTTACTTAGTCGTTCCCCTTCTACCGTGAGGTGTAGAGGTTTGGAAGAGAGAGCGCCAGACTATTCTATCGGCTGTCTTCCTCCTGGCCTGGTTCCATTCTAGTCCTCGGTCCTTCAAAGATTGTCTAATGTTGTCCTCCCAGCGGACTCTGGGTCGTCCTCGGGGTCTGGATCCTTGGCTCTTTGTTTCCCATGCTTGTCGTGGTAGCCGATCTTCTCCCATTCTGCAGACATGGCCAAACCAGCTTAGTTGGGACTGTTCTACTTGGGTCTGTAGGGGGTGGCATTTTAGGCCTTGACGTATCGTCTGGTTGCGTACCATGTCTCTTCTTGTTACTTCAACCACCTTCCTCAGATACCTCATTTCTGAGGTTTGGATCTGGCTTTTATGGGTTGTAGTCATTGCCCATGACTCGCATCCATATGTCAAGACTGGGACATAGGTGGAGCAGTATACAGCCATCTTCGTTTTCTTACAAACCTCTCTCTTGCTGAGGAATCCTCGATTTATGGCCTGAAAAAGTCTCCTAGCTGCTGCTTTTCGAGTGGCCAACTCTTCTTTGATGCCTCCCTTTCAGTCTATAATAGCTCCGAGGTATTTAAAGTGGTCGACCTGCACCAGGACCTGTTCTCCCAGCTTAATCTGATGTCTTCTTTCTTCTCGTGATATCACCATGGATTTTGTTTTAGAGCTGCTTATGACCATCCCTCTCTTCTCCAGCTCTTCCTTCCAGACTCGCAGGTTGGATTGGAGATGTGCCTCTGATTTAGCAATCAGGGCAACATCATCAGCAAATGCCAGCTCTGAAATATAGACCTGTCTCATCTTCCAGTACCCCACTGAATACTTTCTTGTTCTCTCCTTACATGCCTTGATGACATCATCCATAAGGAGTATGAAGAGGTAAGGTGATAGGATATCACCTTGTCTTACACCAGTGGTGGTCCTGAACTCTTCTGACTTATGGTTTGCTGTCCTCACATAATTTCTGCAAGACTTGTAGAAGCTCTGTATAGCATGAATCAGAGGTGCTGGAATATTCTTCCTTGCCAAACAGTCCCAAAGTCATAGTATAGTAAATTACATTAAGTTCCTGTAACTAAGAGGCAGATGGATAGACAACATCACATGCATCTCACAGCAACACAGGCTCACAGCAGTCAACACGACATTATGGCTCAAGAACACAAACTTCATCTCCCCACTAGATGTGATGCCACTTTCCCATATCGACAATTATTCATCTTATTTGGAATTAAAAACACTCTATACATCCTAATTATAACCCATCAGAGGTTGAACGAGATATTTTTCATCATTAAAATAAAATAAAAATTTCAAAAAATCTCCCCACAACTCTTCACACCAGTAGTGGTAGGAAAAAATAAAGAAGTAGTAAATTAACAATGTTTTTGTTTATTTAAAGTGGATACGGGTAGAGAATTATTAATGCGTTCGGGTTTACAGTGAAAAAAAGCAGCAAACATTATCCTTAAACCTAAACCTGATCCTATTTATGACGAAGATGGTGTGTGCACGTGAACTGTGATTCAATCGTGTTATGATTGTCAGTTTTCAGTACCACATCTCAAAAGTAATATTTGTTATGCATATATCCAGCATCACCCGTGTGTTACCGGGGCCCGAAAGGGGAGCAAAGAATAGTAACACTGTCCCCTGCCAAGCATGTCGTAGAAGGCGACTAAGGAGGGTTGGGCATGGGGCCGGTTACCCCATCCTGTAAAAAAAAATTTAAACCACAAAAAACTTCAACAAATATGGACAAGTCAAATAAAGAAAATAAAACACAGCCATCCAAGACAGGGGAAGGTCCTCTCGCGGGGAGGCATATGATGCAACACAGAGAAAGCCGAAAGGAGTCTGTGTTGCTGACTAACCTTCTTTCTTCTAGGAGAACTTCCAGATTTGGCACCTGGAATGTTCGGACATTGAACGAACAAGGGAAAGTGGCACAAGTAGCAGCAGAAATGAGGGAATACAAAATCGAGGTTCTGGGAATGTGTGAAACAAAGTGGAAGGGAGTAGACAGGAAGAAACTCATCACAGGTGAATTGATGCTGTCCTCAGGAGCTAACAAGTGTAATGAGGATGTCCTGAAAAAGGCCTAAATGCAAAGGAAGCTGATTACTCACATTAGAAAGAAGCTATCAACTTTCTCCAGGCTTGTTATGAGAAGAAGAAATCTGGAATTTATCATGACAACAGGAAAGATTTAAGGAAAAAAAAAGAGAAAGGTTGACAAATACAGGACAGTTTGACATCATGGCATGAAAAGAAATCAACAACAGAATTGATAATCAGTACTAGAGACAGGAAGTTGTGGAGCGACATGGTCAACGTCATCATCAGGCATAGTACTTGATGAGAGAGAAGATAGTTTTCAGTTTCCCTTTTTTCTGACATGTGCACAAAGACCAGACTGGTCTTTTTCTTCTTCTGCGTTTGTCCTGAAAAGGACGTTTTTTATGTTGTGTCGCCGTTTACAGCGAAGCTGCGATATTTGCGCCTTTTGGCCCAACACATCCGTTTTCAGCATGACATTTTTGGGACCGCATTTGCCTTCTCTCTTCGATCCCTACTCTCTCGGCCAGACTGCAGTAATGCAGCCTGTTTCCAGGACCACCACTTGGAGGTAGAGTAGGGTCTTGGTCAGCTCTAGTTCGCTGACCCTGACGCAAGCAGTCAAGCTATGAGTTGCTGACTGCATTCATCTCTTTTGCTGCGTCTTCGGTCCCCAACCAGACTGGTCAAGTGTTAGGTCTGTATACCTCAACACCACAGCATATTGATCATGTGATTAGTAATGTTGAATCATCGTTTATTGTACATACGCCATCTTTCCTGCAAATAGGGTTAAGGTTAGCATGAGCATACATCAGATTGGTATCTCTAGTAACATGATTCCATTAGATTTTTTTGTTTTATAGGAAGATTGAGATTTCTTGTCTAATATAAAAGTTTATTTTTAATTGTATAATTTATATGTTGTATATATAATGGATGGATCCCATCTCATTGTAATATCGCCAGCAATGAAGAGGCTGACAGAATGGCAAAAGAAGGTTCACATCTACCTCAGCCTGATGCAAGCATAACTTTTGAGGAGGCAAAGAGTTTTATCAGAATCAGTTACAGAAACAAATGGAATGTAGAACATCCAGGGCACACACAGAATGATGCTTACTACCAGCTCCACAGAAGAGAACAAGTGGTAATCTTCAGACTCTGCACTGGCCACAACAGATTGAGATACCATCTATTCAACAAGCTAAAGATAGGAACTACCGATCAGTGTAACTGTGGCACTGATAAAATGACTGCTGAACATCTGCTTCAAAGTTGCCCCTTATATGTGGTACAGAGAAAGTGCATATGGCCGACGCCAGCTCCTTTCGTGGAAAAGCTTTACAGATATTCAAATAGCCTCAAACTGACTACTGCTTTCTTTGAGAACATTCAAGTGGACGTCTGAGAGTGTACGAAGAAGAAGAAGAAGATATGTTGTATTATTGGTCATTTTTTAGGATTTTACTGGAGTTTAATGTTTTTTTGTCAATAATTAAATATTGAGCAATCTTTCTTCCATCCAGATTATCTTGAGCTTGGAGGTCAACAGAGTGAAAATGAGTGACAAGGGAAAACGTGTAGTTGTGCTTGATGGTGGAACAGGCATGGCTTTGGTGGAGATGGGACACTCATTTATTGAAGTAGGTGAGGCAGTGGGCTCATTATGAAACTTTTAATAATGGTGTCATTATTTTGGAATTTGGTTGGCCATGTTCTCAGAAAAGAACTGCTGGTGATCTCAGCAATCTGTTTTACATAATGAGGCTGCTAGCCACATGCACAGCCACATGTAGGTGGCTTGTAAGACATGCCTGAAGGAGCAGTAGTATTGTTCTTTCTTTGTCTCACCAGAGAGACCCCCCTGGGAACTACACAGGCCATTATTGATAATGCTACAGAAAAACTGTAGGAACTACATCCCGCATCTAGAACTACTATGCTGTTGATACCAGAAGAAAGGTGAAAGAGAAGCAGACCAAAATCAAGTTGCCAGAGAACCAAGGAGGCAGAGATACAAAGCATGAACCAGAGTTGGGGCACTGCATGAAGGATGGCCACTGACCGAGCAATGTAGAGACACTTTGTTGCTACCCTAAAAGATGCCACTAGGTGTGATGGCCACTGACTGCTTTGTCAGTCAGCGACTAAGGAACCAGGAAGAAGACAGTGACATCCTGGATCTGTGACAGTGTTTGTAAAATGAAATAGATATAGGAAGAACTCAGTAAAGAAGATGATCATTATTCCAATTAAAATTAATAGAACAGTTAGGTCAGTTACTACTTCTGGAGTTCAGTGTAGCTGTCATCAAGTGTACCAATGTAGTTGATTGATGCATTGATAATAATAATAAATTCTTTAAGCACCAAACACGGCGCATAAGGCAGAAACCAGTTCTCTCCAGGTTGTTCGTTGTGACGCCACTCCTCTTAGCTCTTGCATATTATTTAGGCCCAACGTTCTTCCTTCTCTTATTATTGTTCTTCTGAGTGTTTCTTTTGGTCTTCCTTTTTTCCTCTTACCCTCAGGAACCCAAGTGAGCGCCTGTAGTGGTATTCTGTTGTTTTGCATTCGTAGGACATGACCGATATATGACCATCGTCTTTTCCTTATATAGTCGGAGACATATTATGCATTGATACAGCTAGGTATTTCATTTGTTTGAATGTGGTGTTTGCATTGTACACCCAAGTGCATATTGTAACATAGTGGTTTTAAAAATATGGAGAAATATTTCAGACTTTTGAATGATGTTTTGTAGTTACAGAGAATTTAATTTGAAACATTTGTATGTGAACACCAGTACGTGCAAATTTGGCATATGTGAGAATTCCAGAATGGCACATCTAGTTGAATTCAATTAAAATGCAATATCTGTTAAAAAATTAAAATGAGATAAACAGGTGTCAGAGATGGGCATATAAATACCCGCATTCACAATGACAGATTGAGAGAGAAACTGGGGCTAAAAATTAGGATAGTTAGTAGGAACCAGAAGCTCTTCAAGATTTTTCTAGATGTAGAAAGGCTAGTATTAAAATACTCGTATAAGAGAAGGAAATTTTAGAAGAGCCAAGATAACAGCAGTAGAAATTTCCAATATTCTTAGTCATTAACAAAAACTACTGAAGCCATTCATTATAAACCAAGGTAGAAATCTCCAGCATCACCCACAATATCTGCTGTGGCTAGCTTTCAACACAATGCGGTAACAAGTGTCATTACTCTAATGAGCAGTGACTATCAAATGTAGAATGAAACAAACTTATAATAGGCCGAGAGACTTTTATCAAGAGTTTCCAATAATTATTGAGATTCATGTTCATGAAGTGAAATCCTGAGAATGACTAGCCGACAGGTAGCTTACGAACTTGATGGAGAATTTTACCTAGTTCTATCTAGTCCTACAAGGTGAAGCAGAAGACCTCAGTGTTCAAGCTGGGAAACCATATATCCTGTAGTATTTATAGAAGATGAGATTGAAGTACTCACCAAGGACAACTGTAGCATATTCATTTAGATATGACTGACTAGAAATTAGAATGCTCTAGCCTCCAAGAAGACAGCTAAAGGTGCACCGTTGTTTTATTCATTAAAATTGTAATCAATATGAAGCAACTTTTGTGTCTTTGGCGATTTTCCAATTAAAGAAAAGAAAAAAGTCAAACTGTTTCGTTTGAACACTTTTAAGAATTTTTTCTTTGAGCTTTTCTTGGGGAAAAATTGTGCTGTTCAAATACACTGTAGCAAGTTGTGCTGGTGAAATTTGTGTTAGAAGTAATTTAACAAGTGCAAGGTTACTCAGCAAAGAACCTGGACAATAAGGTTTTCTTATTACCTCAAACGGACAGATGGCCTTTAACATCTCGGATGTTTAAACCTGTAGCCACCTACAAACTAAAAATTTAAAAACCACAAGAACCACTATGACACAAGATTTAATAATTAGTGCCACTACACACAGAGAGCTAAGGCACTATCACGTAAGATTAGAAATGCTACCATGATGCCGTTACACGGGAGATTAGAAATAGTGCAGTAAAAAAGGCACTGCTACACATAGATATATAGAGAGACGGAAAATAAAGCTCTTTGACCATCTCATGTGAATGGAGCCTGATCAGTTACCACTACACGCCTACAACAGTAGAAGATCTGGTTTCAGGGTACAAGGAAGACCAGGTAGGAGCTGGATAGACAGTATTAATTAAATCCTACAAAAACATGGTCTGACTGCAGCCAGTGAAACACACCTGGGTCAAGAATGAAAACATCAGCTCCCTACAATGTTTCACAGCAAGAAAGGATCGAAAAAGTAAAGATGTTGTGTTAAACCATCATTTTCATGGAAGTGCTTATTAACAAACTTACTTTGTCAATAGATTTATTTATAGGTAGGTTACTTATGCATGAAATGAAAAGTGATAGACCACCAAGACAAACAGTGGGATATACTGCTGAGCTTAGTTTGGCCTTTTCAGGGAGGAGTTGGAAACATGCTTAACAAAAAATTTACAAAATTAAAAATCCATCCATCCATCCATTGATTCATGGCTGCAGACTGACAAAACTATCAGTGACAATCATGCTGTCTTGTAAGGCAGTAGTCAACTCTGTCCACTTCACTTGTTCCATGGCCATCCTTTATACAGTGCCCTAACTCTGGTTCATGCTATAATTAAAAATGGAGTTTACATATTCTTTCTTTCTTCTTCCATTTTAACTGTTACATAAAGCTTGCACCAAAGCACACTTGTCCTGCGTGATGCTGATCACATCACCCCTAGTGTGTGCCGATGGTCAAGAAAATGTGGGCCTAACACCATATTCCCAATATGCCTCAATGGGCGTGTAACGGGATCCTTTACCCAAAGCACACTTGTGCTATTACAGTAACAGTTTCTGTAGCAGGTTGTTTTAGGTGGATAGGGTTCCAGCCCCATACACAGTCTCACCTTATTCACCTCAGACAAGCATGTGCTTGGCCGGAGTAATGGCTCTTTTTTTGTCTCAAAATAACTCTTGGGAACAACATGGGGAGGACTAAAATGCATTGGACCATATAGAAAAAGTTAGACCAACCCAGACGTACATTGAGATAAGACATTTGAGGCAGATCTCCAAAACAAAAGAGAGATGTCATTAGAAGGAGACAAGAAAAAAACCTGCAAGTCATGGAGGAGTGTTCAAAAATAAGAAGAATTGTGAAGTATTTAGATTTTGGCAAAATGTTTGCGGTTGTTTAAATTGTTATAGGGAATTTAATATATTAATCTGTTTCAGGGTGATCTGCTGTGGTCAGCTGCAGTTGTGTCTACTCATCCTCAGGACTTGGTTAAGCTTCACAAAGAGTATGTTTGATTTGAACTGTTTTTGTAGCAACATGTTTTACATGATGAGTTTGCCAGCCTCATGCACAGCTTCATTTTTTTTGTTGCCTCTTTAAGACATGCCTGATGCAGGAGGTGGAGATATGATAACAACGATGACATCACTGATCTGCGTTGTTTGTAGAGTGTTGACAGTCTGTCTGTGTAAGCAGTTAACAGTAAAACACTGCAAATTTCAATATTCTTCTATTCTCTTGTGTACATTATGGAACATGGAACTACCACTGAAGCTGGTTCCCTTGCAGGAAGCCTGCATCAAAGCAGTCATATGATTTTGCAGCAGTGGATTCTTTAGCCATTTGTTGCCAGCCTCACGCATATCCTCATGTTAGACACCGTTACAACATCCCTGAGGGAGTAGTACTCATATTCCTTCTTTGTCTCTTCAGAGTCCTGATGGAACTACACGAGGTGAAATTTAATACATAGTGATCTTCTTTCCCCCCTCCCCAGCGTCTGAGTGTGAAAATAAGGACTAGAGTACTTAGGTTTGCTCGGAACCACGTTGAACCTCATTCATTTGTGGCTCAGCTAGGCGTCTAAATCTCTGCTCTAGGATTCTGGAGTAAATTTTACCAGGGGCACTGATAACGGATATTCCTCTATGATTTTCCCATTGTCAGTTGTCACCGTGTTTGAAAATTGGTGTTATGATGGCAATCTCCCAATCCTTTGGTATGATCTTATGGCACTTCTGATAACTCCACCCCATCTGGCATCATCATTTCCAACTCTGGCATTGAAATCTCAGAGTAGGATAATTTCATCCAGAAGCAGATCGAAGAATTATTCTTTGATTTCTGCTAGCTCATCTTCATTTGGCCTGTACACAATGACAAGGTTGACTATGGTTTCTCCTTCTTTTAGCTTTAGCACCATAATGCTGTGATGCAGTACTGTGGTTTTATTTTTCAACAGGCCCGATTCCGTTCTTCTATTTGAGTTTGCACCAGTCTTCTTCCCTTTGTAACTATATGTGTTTGCCATGTTTCTTCTCCTTGAAATATATCGAGTTTGGTCTTTTTCTGTAGGTCTAATAATTGCGTTTTTAATAGAGACTACAGGGGAGAAGATTAGATTTTCACCAGTTCATTTTTTTCACCAGTTCTTTTCGCTAGATAATAGCAATCAGGGAATCTCATCTTCTTTGTTAAAAAGAATCGCGGTCGTCGCGTAACATGACGCAATTTGTTTGGACACGCGGTCTGCACGTTCTTTTCAAATCTATTGGCGTAGGCACGGTTGTTTCATTTTGTAGGGTTTTCAATGGATGGGAGAGGAACGTCAGCGATGACGTATCTGGCCTCGTTGTTTGTAATAAATACTAGAGGGAATTAATTGAAGGCCCCTTTGGTCCAAAGAATATTCAGCCGTGAGAATCTACATCATAGGCACTTGCTCTTCAGTGAGATATTTGATCTATTGGGTAAGCCATAACTATTTAGTATGGTACAGTGTACAAAATGATGCATCGATGACAGGGGTTATTAGTGCGACCAGCAACACATAACACCGGAAATTTACGTAGGGCAATCCAACCTATTAATGACACAATCACTTCTGTTGGTCCCCTATTGTACAGTATAGGTCAGATTACACAAGACAAAGACCTTAATACTGTGTCTAGTAAATGATAGAAGACTAAGAACAGTAAGTACAGGACAGAGGGTAGGTTTTGGTATTGTATAAACGTTTTTTTTAAACACATAAAGAAGGGAAACCCAAAGCCTGTAAACAGTACATAAATATTACACACACATAAAGGTATGTTTTCAGGCACTCATGAATAATAAAGAAGTAGAAAACTAGACAACAGAAAAACAACAGACATGAGTGGCTTACCGGGGAATCAAACCCAGGACCTTCTGTGCGGCACCCCCCGCCTAGCACACATGATGATAATGTTGCTGTTAATTGTTTACTCTGATAATATGCAAATGAAAGCATTAAGTTTTATGAATACATTAATTGTTTTCAATATAATATTACAGCCTAAACCAGGTCATTCATGCTTTATCAGGTTCTTTTTGGCTGGAGCAGACGTTTCAGTCAGTGCCACTTATCAAGCCTCTGTAGAGGGCTACAAGAAGAGGTTTGGTCTCTCAGAGACTGAGGCCCTCGACCTGATCAGATGTGGCGTACAGCTGGCACAGACTGCAAGAAGTGAGGCCGAAAAAGAGACAGGTTTGCATCTTTATGTTTTCATATTTTTATAGTACATATCTTTATTGGGAATACCATGGGAATCTTTTTTATTTACTATTTTATCATTTCATTGATGAGTCTGTTTTACATGTCAATAAAAAAAAAAAAAAATTGGGCATAACCATGGATCATTTGTGTATTATCCTCTGTTTTTATTTCATACCTTAGGTTTTCTTTTGTTTTCATATTTTTTATACATTTCATTTGATTGGAATACCATGGGATTCTTTTTTAATTTGCATTTCATCCAAAAAAAGCTCTTTGCATATGTATTATTATTATTTTTTTTTTTTAATTTGTGTATTATCTCATATTTTATTTCAGTGCCAACATTCTGTAAGTTCCTTTAATAGACCCCATTTTTTTTTACACTTTGCACATCTCCGTTCATGTGTAACCTCTATTATTTCTGTTACTGTTAGGGGTTTCATGTTATAAAAAATGGAAAACGGAACAGTGTTTAATGTTCTTGCATCTTAGCAAAAAGCACTAATAATAATAATGGTCCCCTTTAGTCCTAACTGACTATGGAAATGCGCCCTTGAAGTGACAGCCCTCAGCTGCTTATTTTCCTTTCAATGTTTTCTCCTCTCTTCTGCTTGCAGTCTTCTTCTTTGATCCTTAGCCGCCGACCGTCAAAGCAGTCAGTGGCCATTACGCCTGATGGCGTCTTGTAGGGCAACAACAAATTGATTCCACTTTGCTCGGTCGGCGGCCATCCTTAGTACAGTGTCCCAACTCTGGTTCATTCTTTGCATCTCAGCCTCCACAGTCCTCCGCCAACTTGTTTTTGGTCGGCCTCTCTTTCGTTTTCCTTCAGGGGTCCAAAGCATAGCTGTTCTTGTGATGGCATCGGGGTCTCTTCTGAGGACATGGCCAACCCAGCTCCCTCAGAAAAATTCTCCGAATCTTTTGGCCGAATATCTTCTTGCAGTGAGAGCTTCTTTTTGCCTAATCTGAGGGTGATGCCGTAGAGAGCATCACCACTTGGTACGATTGGCAGCTTCATCCTCTCATGTTGCTGGATTTATGTCCCATGCCCTCTTGTCTCTCTTGCACACATCTTTGAACCTCAGCTGCAATCACCCAACTGTTCTTTTGCTATCTGTCAGTTGTCCATAGAAGATATCTTTAGGGATGTGACTATCTTCCATGCGGCAGACATGGCCAAGCCAATGTAGTCTGCACTGTCTGAGCAGTGTATACATGCTTTCAAGGCCAGCACGTGACAACACCTCAATGTTTGTCACTTAGTCCTTGCACGAAATACCAAGAATGTGACGTAGACACCATAAATGGAAGGTATTGAGCCTTCTTTCTTGCTTAGAATAGGTTGTCCATGTCTCGCTGCCATATAGAAGCGTGCTGGTGAAGCAGGCATTATATACCACAGCTTTGGTCTTAATTGTGAGTTTGGAGTTTTCCCCAAACACGCATTGTTAGGAGGGCAAAGGTGGCTGCAGCTTTGCCAATGCGGCTGTCAATTTCTGTGTCCAGAGAGAGTTTGTCGTTGATGGTAGACCCCAGGTATGTGAAGTGGTGCACCATTGCCATTTCATAGTCATTGAAAAGGCACTAGTTGCCTTGAAATATTTAGTAAATGTCATCATCATCAATTCACTTTTTGCTCCTTATGGAGCATGGAGTCACCACTCTAGCTGATCTCTGCACCAGAGTATTCATATGCTTTTGCTGTTGTGGTTTCTGTAGCAGTCTGTTTGACAAGATGGGGCTGCTAGCCTCATGCACGGACTCATATTAGTCGCCTCTTATAACATGCCTGAGTGAGCATTAGCCCTATTTTTTCTTTGCCTCCTCATAACTCCCTAGGGAACTTTACTGTACATGGTAAAATATAATTTAAGTTCATGAAACAACTTATCTGCACAGTGAGGAAGGGAACTGCTTACCCTACCTTATAAAGCTGGACATAGTATGTGAAGTTTCAAACACACTAGGGGAGTATCTGCTGTGGAACTTCTTCTTTTTCTTGGATCCTTAGCATCTGACTAACAAAGCAGTCAGTGGCCATCACGCCTAATGGCATCTTGTAGGGCAGCAACAAACTGTCCCCATTTTGCTCGGTTAGTGGCCATTCTTCGTGCCGTGCCCCAACTTTGGTTAATGCTTTGCATCTCAGCCTCCACTGTTCTCCGCCAGGTTGTCTTTGGTCTGCCTCCCTTTCGCCGTCCTTCTGGGGTCCATAGCATAGCAGTTCTGGTGGTGATGACAGAGGCCCTTCTGAGGACATGGCCAACTCAGTTCCAGCGTCTGCCTGCAATGATGGTGTGCATGCCTTTTTGATTGCACTGTGTAAGCAGTTCCTGTTTGGAGATGGTATTCGGCCAAAAAATTCACAGAATTTTCCTTAGACAGGTTGTGTGAAATGAGGATAAGTTTGACATTTCCTTCTCTGTTACTCTCCAACACTCCGCACCATACAAAAGTACAGAAAGTACACAACTCTCGTATAATCTTAATTTGATGTTTGTGCTGTACTGAGAATATTTCTGCTATGGAACTGCCTTTTACCTAACTTATCTTCATGAAGTACCTGTGTCTTCATCTGTTTTCTTTCAGTACTAATTTTTTTTTTTAATTTGTAAGATTGAATTTGACCCACAAGTTTATTCAATCCTTACATGTGCTTTTTATTTTTAAAATTCAAATGTTTTACATCGTCGTCAAAATTTTTTAAAATTTGATCTGTCCCAGGAAAGCTGGGATTAAGCGAACCCTAACTAAAGTGTCTCTTGGCTGTATCTCGCTTTACCTCTCCATCACTCTCTTTTTCTGTGGGCTCTCTGCCAAACACTGGATGAGTTACACAAGAATGTCCAGTCACCCTCCCTAACTACTTATAAAAAATGTTATGCTTTGCTGGCTCTTGTTTTGTTCTTTGCCTTTATTGTATATATCTCGTCACTTCTGCCTCTCAGATTTGTTCATCCTTCTGAAATACATGTTGATGAGTGCCGTTAGTAAAATAATTTATTCTTATATATGAATTAGATTACCTTGCCACATAGTTTAAAATAGACCTTTGTCACATTTTATATCTATGTGGAGTCTGTCATGTCATATAATTAATTTCTGGCAGGTCATCATGGATTTGTTGCAGCTTCCGTAGGGCCATATGGAGCCACACTGTGTGACAGATCAGAGTACCATGGGAGATATGCAGATACAATGACCAGGGAGGTGGGCTGCTAATATAGAATATTTTACAGAAATGTGAAGTTAGTTTAGCGGATGTGTTGCATCCTGTTTTGGTTCACTCTTTCAACAAAGCAGTGCTGCTTTTTGGATGGTGCCTAGTTTGAATCCCCAGAGTTCCTGTCACTTCTGTCTGGGACCGACAGTGATAAATGCAGTCAGCGACACATAGCTTGACTGCTTGCATCAGGGTCAGCGAACCAGAGCTGACCAAGACCCTACTCCATCTCCAAGTGGTGGAAATGGAAACAGGCTGGATCACTGCAGTCTGGTCGAGAGAGTAGGGATCGAAGAGGGAAGGCTAACCCGGTCCCAAATATGCCATGTTGAAACCGGATTATTCGGGCCAAAAGGCGCAAATATCGCAGCTTTGCTGTAAACGTCGACACAACGTAACAAACGTCCTTTTCAGGACGAACGCAGAAGAAGAAGTATACTCCTTCTTCCTTTCTGTCATACAAGTGCCAACCATTTACCTATTTTTGTTATTCACTACTCACAGAGAACTGAGACAGAAATCAAAATGATGAGGGTGACATGGAAGGACCTTGAGCTTCTCAGCTCTTCTTCTTCTTGGATCCATAGCCGCCAACTGTCAAAGCAGTCAGTGGCCATCACGCCTTGCGGCGTCTTGTAGGGCAGCAACAAACTTTCTCCACGTCGCTTGGTCGGCAGTCATCCTTCATGTGGTGCCCTAACTCAGGCTCATGCTTTGCATTTCAGCCTCCACAGTTCTCTATCCAGTTGTTTTCGGTTGGCTTCTCATCTCTTGTTTTGCTGGAGTCTATTTGGTTCTTGTCATCAGTTCCTTATTGGTGATGTTGTCATACCACTTCATTCCTTCTATTCTATGCAAGCACCCATTTACGAAATTCAGTAACTGCTTGGTTGTTGTCTTTTTCCCATGTTTCAAAGTCATACATTAGTACTTCATAGAAATTATAATCATTATACTTTGTAAGAGCAGTGATTGAGTACTTTATTATGAGCTTAGAGTTTTCATTGTTCAAATCTCACATGCATAGTGTAATATTAACTATGTAGTACTTTAAGCCGTGCCTTTTCAGCATCACTTTGAATTGGTGGAACATCTAGATTGTACTGTAAAGTCTACTTATTACTTAGTTCTCTGTTTCAGAAACTGAGCTCATAATATCTGCCTCATTTTAGATTCCCACATTCTTAGCTAAATATGTTGCTGATATATTCACTGTTTTATTTTAGGAGCTGAGTAACTGGCATCTACCTCGTTTCAAAGCTTTAGTGGATTCACAGGCTGATATTTTGGCCATAGAAACCATTCCTGTTATCAAGGAAGCAGAAGCCATACTTGACAACTTGCAACATTTTCCTGACATGAAAGCTTGGGTTACATTCCAGTGTAAGGTATGGAGTAACTCTCAGATGTAGCCTAGTACTGAAAGTGTGTAAAGTTTGGAGTTGCCTGGTACTAACAGTGTGTATAAACTTAACAGCAGGACTGTGAAGTCGGGAGTTTTTTAGAAGAGTCGGAGTCGTTAAAAAAATATCCTGACTCCGACTTCAAATTTTATGAGACCTAAGCTAAGGTAGACCCACGTTTCATCCATGCAGAAGAGTGGGGGGGGGGGGGGGGGGTGCTTAAAAAAATTGAAATAACTTACAAAGTAATTGTTTATTATTAACTTAAAATGTTTTAAGCAGCATAAGTAAAAAGTACCTTGTGAAGTTTTTCAAACAGTGAGTTTAAACCAAAGTCTTCTTCTACATAAATTGGAAGGGGCAAGAGTTCTGCAAATCCCACTCTATCATTACATTATTTAGCACTGAATGAGGTTACGAAATTTGATCGTACTTCTGAACTGAGCTCTCAAAATGCTACCCAGAGATCATTCAGGGTGCTGCTTTGACTGTCAGAGCGTTATTACTCACTCAAATCACTGGGGAATGTTTATTTTCTGCCTTAAGAATCATCAAATCCGATTTGAGAGCAGTGATGAAGCTGGACGTATTAGAAGTGATCCTTTTTTAAATAACCAGTTCAATTTAAATAAAAATTATCATATTTTAAAATACTTTTTGAGTTTTTGTTTTGTATTAGTGTATGAATGAATAAGTAGTTAAAATGTAATCTACGAAAGCCACGTATTCATGTATTCACACATATACCATACTTACACATTTAACTCCATATAAGTGCATAATTTTATGCCATGTGACTAGTTAAAAAAAACTAGTCAGAGTCGGGAGTCGGATTTCTAAAATGACAGGTGTCGAAGTCTGAAAATTTTTTGTCCAGCTCCACAACCCTGCTTAACAGTAGTCATGTACTGAAAGTGTATATGACCTTAACTGTAGTCTAGTATTGGTATTGTATACAAACACATATTATATCTGTCTAGACATCTATAATTTTTTTTTAAGAGATTGCTACCTCTTTGTATATCTCCTCTTTATGTGTTCAGAGAAGGGTTTCTTAACCTGTGGTCCACAGACCTTTCTTAACCTGTGGTCCACAGACCTCTCTTAACCTGTGGTCCACAGACCTTTCTTAACCTGTGGTCCACAGACCTCTTTTAACGTGTGGTCCACAGACCTTTCTTAACCTGTGGTCCACAGACCTCTCTTAACCTGTGGTCCACAGACCTTTCTTAACCTGTGGTCCACAGACCTCTCTTAACCTGTGGTCCACAGACCTTTCTTAACCTGTGGTCCACAGACCTCTCTTAACCTGTGGTCCACAGACCTCTCTTAACCTGTGGTCCACAGACCTTTCTTAACCTGTGGTCCACAGACCTCTCTTAAACTGTGGTCCACAGACCTCTCTTAACCTGTGGTCCACAGACCTCTCTTAACCTGTGGTCCACAGACCTCTTGGAGGTTCATGAATGGAGTCTAGGGGAGACCATGTACATAATCTAAAATTTAAAATGTAAAGCTTTTTCTTATGCTTTTATGTACATTTTTTGCCAAGGGGTGCATAGTATTCACCAGACAGTCACAGCTGTCTATAGGTTTTATCAGACAATCAAAGGGGTCTATAACCTTCATTGGACAATTACAGCGGTCTACAGGTTTTATCAGACAATCAAAGGGGTCTATAACCTTCATCAGACAATCATCAAAGATTCCATAGATGTCACTAATAGACAACCCTTCATCAGACAACCAAAGGGGTCTAGCCTTTATCAGACAATCAAAGGGGTCAGTAGCCTTCATCAGACAATCACAGGGGTCTATAGCTTTCATTGGACAGCCAAAGGGGTCTATTGCCTTCATCAGACAATCAAAGGGGTCTATTGCCTTCATCAGACAAAAGAGTCTATAGCCTCCATCAGACAATCAAAATAGTCTATAGCCTTCATCAGACAATCAAAGGGGTCTACATCAGACAATCAAAAGAGTCTATAGCCTTCATCAGACAGTCAAAAGAGTCTATAGCCTTCATCAGACAGTCAAAGGGTTCTATAGCCTTTATCAGACATAGGCAATCCAGAGAGTCTATAGCTTTCATCAGACAATCAAAGGGGTTTAAAGCTTTCATCAGACAATCAAAGGGGTCTATAGCCTTCATCAGACAATCAAAAGAGTCTATAGCCTTCATCAGACAATCAAAGGGGTCTATAGCTTTCATCAGACAATCAAAGGAGACTATAGCCTTCATCAGACAATCAAAGGAGACTATAGCCTTCATCAGACAATCAAAGGAGACTATAGCCTTCATCAGACAATCAAAAGAGTGTATAGCCTTCATCAGACAATCAAAAGAGTCTATAGCCTTCATCAGACAATCAAAACAGTCTATAGCCTTCATTATATAATCAAAGAGGTCTATAGGCTTCATCAGACAGTCAAGGAGTCTGTGACACCCTGGTTTAGATGGATCATCTCCTTCTTTAACTTGCTTTTATTCATTCATTCATTATTCTTCAGCTTCCTGTTGATGTAATGGTCAAAGTTGTCCCGTAGCAGGTACTTGACTATACTAGGTCATCGTTATGAAGTGGGACGACCAGTTCCCTTCATCACTGCCAAAAGTAGTCAGGTACCCATTTACAGTTGGGTAGACTGGAGAGTGCTGCTACAGAGCTAGATGTATTTTATCTTAAACAAGTTATGAACATTATTGTTTGTGTGACCACTGTTTCTATTTTTATTACACAAGGATGTGAACAGGTGTGTTGTTTGTCTTCATGTACAGGACGGGTCCAGCACTGCCCATGGGGAAGACATTAAGGATGCTGTCAGGGCAGTGTTAGCACATGATGGTGTTGCTGCAGTAGGCGTGAATTGTGTTCATCCTGATGATGTGACAAGTTTGGTTAAGAACATTGCTGAACTTTTGCCGAATGTGCCAGTCATAGTTAAACCTAATGGTGGACTGTTTAGCCATGATGGCAGGTTTGTGCCTGGTTTAATAACGGTGGCTCTGTCACTTACTCTTGCTTTCTCTGTCATGTTCTCCTTCCATTCTCTCAAGCTCACACATTCTTATAGTCTTACGATCACATTATTGTACTCATTCTCACTATCATATGCGTACATACACGTATTATCACAGTCCTAGTCATGTACACACGATGCCTCATATAGTTTCCGTGGGTCTCTGAAGAGACAAACAAAGAATATGACTACTGCTCTCAGGCATGCCGTACAAGGTGTCTAATATGAGGCTGGCACTATCATCATGTAAAACAAATTGGTACAGAAACCACCGCTCTAAGAGCTTGTGAATACTTGGTGCAGGCTTCCTGTAAGGCAGGGGCCAGCAACCAGTCAATCCAGATCTACCTGTAGATCCCAGTGGATGATTTGGTAGATATTTACCGTAAAATCTCGCGTATAATACGCACAATTTTTACTCATTTTTGCCCGCTAAAACTCGGTTGCGTATTATACGCGAGTACTAAAACATACTTAATTTTCGATATCGAAAGTAACCTACATAATTTGACAGTGAAAATGGCGCAAAATTGAATGTGCCATGTGTTTTCTTATATGTCAGACATTGTTGCAAAACGCATTTCGCACTCTTGGTCTTCAATCTGTTTTGATATTAAGCTTGATTGTGAAGTTTGTCATTTGATTATTTTGAGCCCTAAAAATGAATTCGAGAAAATGTTGTACTGCAGCAGAAAAGCTTTTATTGGTAAAATATGCAGAATCTAACTGCAATCGGGCAGCAAGTCGACATTTTTCCATTAACGAGTGCAACATTCGATTATGGCGAAAAAAACAAAGAGGCGCTGCAAGTGTTGCCTAGTAAGAAAAAGGCGAATCGTGGGTCACCACCAGATCTTCCAGACCTAGAAAAAAACGTAATTGGAGTGGGTAGTGGATAGAAGGCAACAAGGCATCGGTGTTCATGCATTGAAATCCGACTTAAAGCTCTGGAACTTAAACAATCTCGTACAGGCATAACAGCATTTAAAGCGTCATATGGATGGGCAGTTCGTTTTATGAAGCGACATGGTCTTTCAGTTCGTCGAAGAACTACTATCGCACAGCATCTTCCATCTTCTTTCAGTTTTTTAACAAATGTTTCATAAAATAAAATCTTGAAAAATTATGGTGCGTATTATACACAAATTTCCATTTTACCAGAAAATTTGGGGCTAAATCAAGCATGCGTATTATACATGAGTGCGTATTATACGCGAGATTTTACGGTAGGTGAGGGGGGAGACTTTTTAAACTAGGGGAATTTTGTACTAGACCACACTCGCAGGCATTTAAATTGCTGTATTCCCGGGATCGAAGGTAGTTTTTTTCCACATTCCTAATGAAAACTCTCGAGCTGGCTACTAAAATATATTCATGAGATAGGAACGTGATCTTTTGTTTGTAAAGTTCATCATACTTACTTCCCCCCTCTTTCATTAAAATTATACACACACACACACCTACATATATATATATAGTAGATCTTTAGAAGGCTCAGTGTTACTAAAGTAGATCCAAATAGCTTCTGGGTTGCCTAACCCTTCTGTAAGGGGACCAGCTTCAAGTGGCGGATCCATTTGGAGAAAATGATCATGAGAAGAAGTCGCAGGAGATGGATAGGATATTGTTTTTTTTTATTGTTGAACAGAATTGACATTGCACTCAGGGCAAACCCATAGGTGCTCAGTCTCCCTCAGTATACGTCAAAAAGTGTGAATGCTAACTGTTTCTGTAGCTCACTGGTTGTATACATGACGGATGCATCCTCTCATACGTCCATCTCTACTAGCCTTACGTTTGATGCCAAATTCCAACAGTCTTAACCTTGATGATTCATCTATTGCAGTGTCATTCTCTAACAGGCGATCATTAATTGTTCTCAGTATCTCTCCCTTATCCATATCCAGTGTCCCCACTATGGGTGCTCTTGATACTAGCCTGTCGTCAGCTCTCTCATTACTGCATACCCCTGCATGAACAGGACAGTAGATCTACACCAGCTCCTGCAGGCTCGAAGCTTCTATGAATGTTTTCAATTCCTGCCGTAGCCAACGATTTTGAACCTTTCGAAGCATGGACTGAGAGTCTGACTCAATGACTGCCTTTGTTAATGAAGTTTCATATATCCACCTTAAGGCTGCAGTAACTGCCTCTACCTCCATTCTCATGCTGGAAGTTGTTATCTTGTAGGCCCCGCTATGTTCGATGACGATTCTGCCCTTTACCCTAGCAGAGAAGCCCCAGCCTGATTTCTCATAATAGATCACAGACCCATCTGTATACACAATGTCATCATTATCCCTGGCATGATCATGTATCAGTTGATTAATTTCCACTTCTGCTTTCCCAGTGCCCCAAGTTCTACACTCTCTGCCAAGGCTGATGATGACCTACTGGTAGTTAATACAGTTCTCATTTGACATACTCCACTCTTCCCCTTTGAATATGTTTTCAACTGTGGTCACCTGCTTGATCATTGTCTCTGCCTGTGCCATCCATGATAGCCCTCTCTTTATTCTTGTTCCCTTAATGTCAGCTGTTTCCATGCAGGGTGTGCCATTTGTCTGTGGTTACTCGCATATACGTTTTTGCCTAGGCCATTGCGTATGTGGATCTAATTGAATATATTTATATACACACACACACACCAGACCTAATGGTCTTTTATATTTGGACATGCGCCCTAATATAACCGACTAGGTTTAACGGGACGTGCCTTGCCATAACGAGGCAAAATTTTATTGTTTTTTTTTAAAAAGCACTCCAAGCATGTACTTCTTTGTCACAATGGGGGTATCTCGCCGCGAACAGCCCAAGACTATACGCATCCCTTCATTTTGACAGCGTTCTAGTCATTGACATTGTGTAACTGACAGTGTGAGTATGGATAGGACAACAATGAGGAAACCTGTCTGAGAGCATTACCAGACAGTCTTCTTCTTTCTTCTTGGATCCTTAGCACCTGACTAACAAAGCAGTCAGTGGCCATCACGCCTAGTGGCGTCTTGTAGGGCAGCAACAAACTGTCCCCATTTTGCTCGGCCGGTGGCCATCCTTCATGCCGTGCCTCAACTCTGGTTTATGCTTTGCATCTCAGCCTCCACTGTTCTCCGCCAGGTTGTCTTTGGTCTGCCTCTCTTTCACCGTCCTTCTGGGGTCCAAAGCATAATAGTTCTGGTAATGGTGTCAGGGTCCCTTCTGAGGACATGGCCGACCCAGTTCTAGTGTCTGTCTGCAATGATGGTGTGCATGCCCTTTTGACTGTATGATGTAAGCATTTCCTGGTTAGAGATGGTATTCTGTCAAAAAATTCAAAGAATTTTCCTTAGGCAGATTGTGTGGAATGAGGATAATTTGGACATTTTCTTTTCTGTTAATCTCCAGCACTCTCCAGCACTTAGCGCCATACAAACTCTCCAGCACTTAGCGCCATACAAACTCTCCAGCACTTAGTGCCATACAAACTCTCCAGCACTCAGTGCCATACAAAAGTCTCAGTACACCAGACAGTCCTTGGTCTGGAATTTCCAGAGTAAGAGAGGTAGAAGAAGATCAGAGAACACATGGAGAAGAGAACTGGAGACAGACATGAAGAAAACATGAAAAGACCATGAGGTGATGGCACAGGGCAGGAAAACTTTGCATAAGTTAGTTCAAGGCACTATGGCTGCTTGAGGAGTTGAAAGGTCATGATGATGATGATCATGAACACATAAACCCAGACATTCACTATCACACACATACATTCATTTTCGCTTTCATTGTCACACAACACAACCACCCATTCTGTGCCATAGAAGCAGATCAAGGACAGTATTATTAGAGAAAGACATGAAACATACTAGTTGTTTTCTGTATTGTTCAGAAGAAACTTACAGCATAACCTAGGGGACCACACTATTTTAATATCCTTAACAGGAAACATTGTGGTAGCACAGTGGTTAGTGCACTGGCTTCTTAGCTCGGTGGTCTATGGTTTGATTCCCAGTTGAGATGGGATTTTTTTAGACCGCAAACGGCTCCGAGGTCAACCCAGCCTCTTGAATTGGGTACTAGAGCAACTATGGGAAGGTTAAGGTGGCCGGCGTGATGATGATCACATCACCCTTAGTGTGCCGATAGTCAAGAAAATATGGGCCTAACACCATATTCCCAATATGCCTCAATGAGCATATAACGGGATCCTTTACCTTTTACCCTAGCAGGAAACATGTCTTATGAAGTTCCCGGGAGTCTCTGAAGAGAAAAGACTTCTGCACCCTCAAGCATGTCATACAAGGGGACTAATATGAGGTTCTACATCGGATCTGGCAATGTCATCATGAAAAACAAATTCCAACAGAAAATACAGCTGCAAGAGTATTTTAATGCTTGGTGCAGTCTTCCAGCGAGGGAACCATCTGCGGTGGTGACTCCTTGCTATGTAAGGAGTGCAAAGAAAAATGATGATGATGGACAGGAAACATACTGACTGTTGATTGCATTGTTCAGCAAAAACTTATAGCATAACCTTTCTTCTTTTCCAACAGGCCAACAGCTAAGCATAACCTGTCTGAGCATGTTCTAGAATGGTTGAATGCAGGAGCTACGTGGATTGGTGGATGCTGCCACATTTACCCTTCAGATATCGCTGATATTCGTAAAGTCCTTGCACAAGCATCAAATGTTGATTTCCTCCAAAAGGGGGACAAATTGGTTTGATTGCTGTACTATTGAACAGATGAAACTATTGCCAGATTTTGCAACTCGGAAAAGTCATATCTAATCGGATTAGACTCTTCAGTGATTTCCCCATGAAGCAAGATACCGCTCATGGTTCCATATTTTTTGCAGCTGTTGCTGGAACAAGCAAGTAAATAAAACTGAGGTTACCTCTTTTTGTCCCAAGCAGTTTTAAGGTATGACCCAGGCACCAGAATAGATGTCCATTTCCCCCAGCAGGTGATGTTTTAAAACAAGCAGTAACCAAAGATACAGTATTTGTCAGAAAATGTCTTATAACATATGTTGTTGTTTAACTAGGGCTGCTGAGTTCGCCTCTCTTTCACAGCCAGTGCCAAGCTGAAGAATTAGCATGTGTTCTGAAGCTGTTGAGTGGTGTTGTATTGATTGTTCAGGAGCTCGGCAGTAGATTTCTTCTCTTCTTGGGGTTCCTGAGCAAGTGAGGAGCATGTGCTGAACTATCTCATATGGATGGGTACAGCTGCAGCAGTTAGGCTCATGTGAGGGGTTTAATTTACTCAAGTGTGTTCTTTTCTTCATGAGAAGATAATGCTCTGCTCCACCTGTCGTAGGTTGTTGACATTGTCGTTTTTGTTTCAGTGGGTCTTTTTTTTATACATGGCTTGACCAGTAGACTCTTTTTCCCACTGGTTCAGCCATTCTTCTTTACAGTGATTTGAAGTATTAGTTTAACTGTCTACATGCTGGCTGGAATGTTTGTTTGAACCATGCTTCCTTCTAATTTTGCTATTGTGTATGCTTTTATTCATTGCCTGGAATGCCTGTGTGTCCTAGTATCTACTGGAGAGTAACTCTGATGTTGTATGTTGTTAGCAAACTGTTAATTGTTTCAATCAGCTGTATTATTTTTTTATTCTCATTTTGGAGGTATATAACTTACGTAAAAATGGTTGTAAACTGGCTGAATAACATGTCTTATATCCAAAAAATAAGTTTCTCTAAGTTATGTAAAGAGCAGATATGTAAAGATATGGCTATAAACCAGACATACCAGGCAGGTCCTTTGGAGATTACTGTACCATTTATTGGTTCTTGGGGCAGAAAGATGGAACTGCAGTAAAACTGAACAGTTTATCCAAACATTTTAAAGAGGTAATATTATGGAATTTTATTTTCTTGTGTCTCAGAATGTTTGAGATTGTCAAATTCTATGAAAATTTATGTTTGTTTTTCTGAATCTGTGTCCACAATTTCTACTGATTTGTTTTGTTTTGCCCTGAACGTTGTTTAACTGGGTGATATATCAGCCATTGTGTCTTTTGATCCATAAAAATTGTCCTTATTTTACTTCATTTTGCTTTGTCTGTTTGGGTTTGTTTTTGGTTTTTTTAGTTACACTGTAGCACTGATAACTTTATGTGCCACTATTCAGATGTGATTTGTTTGAAGAAGTAACAGGATCATACAGAGAGATTTATACTTACTTACTTTACATTACTTTTTCGTTCCACTTTTGCTGTGATGGAAAGAGTGGATGCGGACATTTGCTTACTTAAGCCAGGTGTACCACACAGGCTGTTGCGAGTTCATAATGATGTAGGATTTCAGCATTGTTGTCTATCCATCTGCCTTTTGGTCTTCCCCATGCCCTGAAACCATATCTTCTGCTGATGTAGGCATGTTGTGTTTATTGACTGGGCTCCATCCTCATAAGATGGCCCAACCACTTTATTTTCTATCTATGTATTTGATGCAGAATGCAGTTCCTCCAATTTTTTTTTAAGTCATTATTTCTCATTCTGTCTTTCATGGTAACAATTTAGGTATTTCATCTCATGAGAAGTGATTTTTCTCATCTATTCTCTTGTCAGGGTTGTGTTTGATACTCATAGAAAAGAGTTGGTAAGAATATACTATTTATCAGCTGTCATTATTTTTCCATGCTGATATTCAGATATTTGAGGATTCAGGTATTTGGACCTCTTTAAGCTTGATGTTGTTGACATGTATGTTAAGTGGACTTAGTGATCTGCTAATTTTCATAGCTTCTGTCTTTCATGTTTGATCATCATGTTGTACCTCCCACATGTTGGATTAAGTATACTTGTATAGTTTTGCAATTTGTTTTTATCTGTGTACATTAGACTGTGGTCGTCTGCAACAAAAGTAACTCTTTCACTGGGTAGTATTCTTTATTTTCTGGGTTTTCTTCATCTTTTAGGTTTGCTGATTTGATTTCACCCATATAAATGTTGAACAGAAGTAGTGATAACAAATGAAAATAATTGATGAGAGGTCACAACAAGTGGGTTTGAAAATACACAAGAAGATGACAAAGATAATGAGAATAAGCACCTATAAACGATAAAAGATTGCACTTGAAAAAAACACCCCAACAAGATGTAGAATCACACACATACCTTAACAGCAATATATAGACACAGCTGGAGAGACAGATAATCATATCAAAATAAAAAAGAGTACACGTGCTACAGGAACTTTCATTGCGTTGGAAAATATATGGAAATCAAAAGAAATCAAATCCAACACAAAAATCAGAACCTTAAATTCAGATTTCAAGACAGTCTTATTGTATGGCTCTGAAACAGTAGCGTACAACCTTGTTGAACACCTTTGGTTATATCAGATGCATAATTAAGTCCATCAGTTGTTGTGACAACACTTTCACATGCCTGGTACAAAAGTCACATGTTATAGCTGCTTCTGTTTTGCATAGTCTTCTAATAGTGGCCAAAGTTTGTTCTGAGAGATTCATTACTGTGAACATTCCTATTCTGCTGTGGCAGAACTTATTTAGTTGTTTTTAACAAAAAAACAACCATATAATATGTCTGATACAGCAAGTCTAACCAGATAATTATCTGCACATTTATTTCTGTACTAAAGTTAAAATAATAAAAGAAAAGGTAGTCACATAATGAGAAGAAGATGCTGGAGATGGATAGGGCACACATTGAGAAAACTTGTTGATAGCATTACCAGACAATCCCTGTTCTGGAATACCCAGGGGAAGTGGAAGATCAAAGAACTCATGGAAAAAAAGAAATTATTTATATTTTGAGCTGATGGCACGAACAGGAAGACTTAGCATAAGTTTGTTGAAGGCCTTTACTCCTGTGGGAGCTGAAAGGTGGTGAAGAAGAAGAAAAGTAGTCCCATAGCAGAAATTGCAGTAGGGGAGTAAAGTGGCAGAGACTTCACTATACTAGGTCAAGGTCTCTGATGTAGGGTGACTAGTTCCCTACCTCGCTGCCTTTGCCTTCTCTAACAAACAAGCAAAGTTGAGTATTTATTTACAACTGGGTAAACTGGAGCGTGAAGCTACCAGGTTTTGATCCCGGAAGCCGATAACTGTGCCACTGGAGGAAAGCACTCTAAAGTGGCCACTCTTAAAACCAGGGCTTTAACAACAAGGAAAGATTGATACAAGTTTCATCCGGCAAATAGTGCTTGTTGTAAGATTAGCTTTGCTTGTCCCTTCCCAGCTGGGTGAGTAAGTCGTATATGTGTGACAAATGAGATCTGTTTAATACATGCTGACACTATCACTATTACATTTTATGCCTGTATAGCATGGGTTCCCAACGTTTTTGTTTGGTTCCCATACCCCCTTAGCTTTTATTCAGCCTTCCTGTACCCAGTAATCAGAGTATGAGGGGAAATAAATTTAGAGTTTACTCTGCGTATGTGCATAAGTGCTTCCTAATGATGTCATTGTAGCGAGACCTAATGATATACAGGTGTATCTAGATGATACCAGCTGATAGTGCCAAATGAGAATTCTGGACTAAAAGAAATACCCCAGTCTCAGAAATGAGCCCTGGTGTATGGACGGTACAGGTTGTAGTCAGTCTGTGAAGATCTCTTGACCAGGTGGTAAGAATTAGTACAAGAGTCTAACTGGTCTCTCGCTAAAGACTATCCTATGCTTTAGTCAAAGTAAATCAAAAATAAACATGTAACTTTAAACAATGATAAAGTTAACAAAGTCCTCAGGTACAATTAATAATTTATGTACCTTGTATATTGATTTCTTCTTTCTTCTTTCTTCAGAATGGAAAAGTATGAAGGTTATATTACAAATATTCACAACTTTAGATCACAATATTCACAGAACTATTTAAGCATGCACTTGGCATCACTTTGAAAGATTAATGTCACTGTTTACATCTATCTATGAGTTCTGACTTATTTCTTGAATAAATTGTCATCATGTGACAGTACACTCTCCATAATGTTTGTGATTTCAGTCACAATAATATAACTTATCTTGTTACTATTGGATAAATCCACACTGCAAGAATTAGCATGTGCTACAACATTATCATGATTATGATTATTATCAACATCATGGACAACAGCATTTGTGCGTTCAGGGTTTCTAAATTGCCTGACATTGTTATTATGATAAGACCCTCTGTTGTTGTTACCTCTGTAAACAGATTTCTGTCCTCTACCTGATTTAGGGTTGTATCCTCCTCTGTTTTGCCACTCATTTGATCCAAATAATGCTTGTGGATAGTAACCTCCATCATTATATGAATTATAATTTCTTTGAGGTTGATATTTGTTAAAGTTGTATCTACCTCTATTATTGCCATAGTTATGTGACTGATTTACTCTGTGATTTTTGTCAATACTACTAGATCTATACCTAGGTGCATTATCATTAAAAGACCTGGCAGATGCAGCTGGTAGTGACTCTTTAACATTGTTTCTGCTAAGTATTCTATTAGGATGTGCCACTTGATATTGGCGACCGAGAGTTTGTAACTTTGTCAAATTCTCTGGTTTTCTTTCTTGTAAAAATGCAAGAAAATCAGCACTAACAGAAGACAACACCTTGTCTCTTAAAATCAAATCCGACAATCCCTCAAAAGTCTTTTCAATTTTGGATAATTCAATCCATCTAGAAAAATTTAGTTTTGAAGCTGAAATAAATTCAGTAAAGTCTCTACCTGAGTCTGGGAACAATGACTTAAATTTTAACCTGTAGCCATCTTCATCCAATTGGTACTTTTTAAGTAGCATAAGTTTAACAGCATCATAGTCCTTTCGAATCTGTTCATCTAAGGTACAGACTGCAGTTAATGGTTCACCCACTAATAAGTTCATAAGTCTACTGGACCAAGTAGTTTTTTCAATTTTAAACTCTTCACAATATGTCTCGTATCTATTCAAGAAGCACGAAATATCGTCAATGGACGAATTAAATTTCGGCAAATTAATCCTGACACCAGTAGAATGATCCCTGTTTCTACCTTCACCCAACATAGGATTTACCTGTGGTTGTTGTAGTTTTAATTTTTCAAGTTCTATCTCAGCAAATTTTATTGCTTGTTGAGATTTTATCTCCTCTAGAGATTTAGCTTGTTGAAATTTTATCTCCTCTTGAGATCTAGCATAGGCTAATTTTTCCATTTCCAGAGCTATTTCTTCTGATCTTCTTTTCTCAATTAATTCTTCTTGTCTTCTTTTTTTCAGATAATTCTTCTTTTCGGAGTTCATCTTGTCTTCTTTTTTCAGATAATTCTATTTCTTCTTTTCGGAGTTCATCTTGTCTCCTTATCTCCTTGTCCACAAAAGCTTGCAAAGCTTCACCTTCCAAAGCAAATTCTTTTCCAATCTTCAATAAATCTTTTAATGAAGTCATGGTTTTTAATTATTGTGATTATCAATATGAACACAATATTTCAACTTTTATATATATGAATATGTCAGCAAAATATTCCACCAATCCCAAATCACTCTTCAGATGCAATGATATATATATATATATAAGTAGATGCAAGATATGGAGCAAAGCAAAAGAACAATACCACGATACGAACGAGATGACAAGATACAAGATTAAGAGCTAACTGAAGAAAATTCAAATATTCAACTAAGGAATAAATATATGAATTGTATAACAAATAATTGAACTAGTGCTCTAATACATCAAAGACAAGACAAAACGCATTTCACAACAATGATGACATCTATGAAATAAATGATAGTTAGATGAGAATGACACTTTTACAAACAATAATGTAATAAACTGAATAAAATATTACAATGAACTGGACTATAATAACAAACAATAAGTATACATGACTACACAACTAGACAAAAATTGGATCTGTTAAATTCAGATGAGGCAGAGTCATACACAGCAATGTAAGCTGGCTCCTCAATATGAACCACACAGATACTAACCTATAGAACGCTCATTTCTTTATAGACCTGCCGAAGCGGTATGAACAAAGAAATGAGTCCCTCCTACCTCCCGCTATGTTACAAACACATAGACATAATGAATACACACATAGTGAAATTAACATTCCGGCAAACAGATATCATTCTAAACTCAAGCTGTATGTATCAATAAATGCACTTATCTGTAGCCAGTAAAACTTCCTCCTGGATACTCCTCCAAGCAAGGAACGTTGAAAAATATGCAAAATAGACCCAGGTTAGGCCTAGCACTTGATACAGCTGACATCAAAGGACACCGCTTTGGTCCAACATTCATGTAGAAAATTCGCCATATTCAGCATACATCGTAAACTTGGCTTTTGAAATTGATGAAGTACGTCTCTTTCTTACTAGACGACGACTTTGAGGCACACACGAAGATAATTATACATGGAAAGTCCCTTCCATAGTTCAAGTAACTGTGCAGACGATACTTGTCGCCATTTTGAAAATCTTGAATTCTTTAGTTTCACCGGATATTTGAAATCCTTAGGCATTGGCCCCTATTTAAACGGGTCTCACTCTTCCCAGGGGTATATTCATTTAGGTGGCTTTATATTAATTGTAGTAGGCTTCTTCTCAGCTTACTTACACTTATGATATTGGTGTCGTGAAGGCTTGGCCGTCTTGAAATACGAGCACTGCTGATAAGCCAGTGTCATTAGGGATATGGCCCATTCAAATCCCACCCCTGGCCCGTACACTTGCAACTGTTAATAAAAGTCCAAAGGCCTGATTGGACACTTCACAATATATTTAATTAGACATTTCACAGCTCCACAAGTACATCAAGAGAGTATGTTCATGCACAAAAGGCATCAGTATGACGGTCTATATATCGTCGAAGTAGTCTCGTATTAATGAAAGATGTCGTCGACATTTTCATACATTTTTATTTAATAATATGTCACTCACGTACTAAACAGCATCCTCTGTCAATCCTGCATAAATAAAGAAGCTAGCATTACACACAGAGGTGTATGCGTAATCCAGCTGATGTTACAACATAATGCAGATCGAGGAAATAATATAACTCTCTGGAGCAAATACACATAATCCTCCGACACCATGAATTGCCACACAGTCTAATGCCGGCAAGGCACGCTTGCTTGGCCCACATAGAGATCTTATCGTCTGCATACATGGCGAGCAGAATTAGTGACGTCACTTCCTAAAACCAAGGACAACAGTCCATAAACAAATCAACCAGGAAGTGATCGTTGAAAACCAATGTTATGATATTTACACATAACACCTAGTTAAACTACAACAACAGCAACCAAAAGTTTTCCATATCCCCTTGACAAGCTTGTCGTATCCCTCGGGGGGGGGTGTGGGGGGGGGGGGGGGGGGGGGCGGGGGGGGGGGGAGGGGGCGGTGGGGCGTGGAGGGTCCCTTATCCCAGGTTGGGAACCCTTGCTGTATAGTATCATTTTCAGAATTAAAAAGAGATGAGTTGAAAGCAAATTTTCCAATGGAAAGACAGTTTTGTGGATTAAAAAAATTCCTGTCAAAAGTCTCAACTTTTTATATAAGATTTGTATTTTCAATTACTCCATGTAGTTCCTGGGGGTCATTGAAGAGACAAAAAACAACAGGACTACTGCCCCCTCTATCATGTCGTACAAGGTGACTAATGTCAGGTTGGGCTTGAAGCAACCTCATGACATCAAACTAATTGTCACAGAAACCACTGCTGGATGAGCATGTGACTGCGTGGTGCAGGCTGCCTGCAAGGGGACCAGCTGCAGTGATGGCTTTATGCTCCGTAGGGAACACAAAGGAAAATGGTGATGGTGTACTCCAATTCAGCCAGTATTTAATTCATTATTTATTTATCTTAGTCAGTATAATACATACAAATGCACTTTAAAATGTTATATATTTAATAACTGATCCTTAATAAAATTGTTATAAGGACAATTAGCTATAGCAGAGTTTGCTTGTGTTCATTCTACCTCTCTATTTTTGCACCCGTTATAAATTATTGTTGTTGTTTAACTAGTGCTGCTGAGCTTCTCGCTCTTTTGCAGCCAGTACCAAGTTGAAGACTTCTTGGTATTATCTACACTGTAGTTTTATGGTTTTTGCTGTGGTGTTTCTGCCATTCCGAAACTTGCTGAGTTGAAGTCATGAGCTCCAGTTTCTCCAGCTTGGCTTGCATTTAATGGATCGTCACATCTGGTCTCAAGCTAGGGGTAAGAAGCATGTGGCATACTGTGCATTCCCTGCCATCCAAGGGGACTCTCCAGCTATGCAGAGCTAAAATACTGTGCTCTGGTTCTGGGCTCTCCCAAGGAATGGTCACATCCAGCACAGAACCACGTAGCTTCCCCTGCCTATCGCTGAGTCCATAGTGAGATCCTCCAGCATGCAGTCAACCAGGTCAAAGCCAAAGAATTACTTCAGTGGCTCAAGTGACTCCTCCAAGCTTAGTGTTCAATGCTGGGTTCTCAACAAGTTTCACCACAGGGGGAATCCCTGGAAGTGTATGGATGATTTCAAGAGTCAATGAGGGTATTATTAGCCTCACAGACAGAGGCTCACTTCCACATCTGTCTACTATAGCATTGTGCTTAGTTGGTGGTCATGTGACTTCAGATATGCCTCCATGCATGTTATAAATTATCATCATCATCATCTTCCCTGTTTCGCTCCCTACAGAGCATAAGCTTACTACTGCAGCTGATCCTGTAACAGGAAGCCTGCACCAAAAACATGCATGTGCTCTTGCACTCTCACAGTGGTAGTATCTACAGCAGTTTCTTTTAGTAGATGAAGTTGTGTGGCATATATACAATCTTATATTAGTTGCCTCTTACGACATGCCTGAGGGAACAATAGATCTATTCTTTATGTTTTTTCATCAGAGACCACCTCAGGAATTACAGAGGGCTGTTATAAATAATGTCCAGTCGAAATGGTTTGAGCACGGCTTTTTTAAGTTGTCTGCGCAAGTCTTCTTGTTCACCTTGTTGCACTATGTTGTGCACCTGTAGCCCAGTGCACCAGCCTTCAGCATGCATTTATTTGGGACTGCTTCCCTAACCTTTTGTTTTCTTGACCTCCCTGCAAGACAGCAGTTGTTTGTCATCAGAGTTGTCTCTCCTAGGAAAGCTATCTTTCTGGACTAAAGAGTCTCTCCTACCCAGGTAAGACTGTTTGTGTGAAGTTTTCCTTCTCTTAGGAGTCTAACAATCAACAATGGACTATCAGTTTTTTTTTGTATGCCATCCATTAAGGATTAGTGATAGTGAATTAGAAAATCTGAGCTAATATGGTGACAAAATACAACATAACATTAAAAATGCAGAATGCAATGATCTGTGATATTATTATGAATAACACTAGTCAACAACCAAAATGTACCCGAAATAAAAATAGCTGATCTTAACTAATTTTGGTGTGCTGAAAACGAAAATGACATTAAGAAATGTTGATTGGCTCTAGTTTTCAAGATATATGCTACTAGTTTATTTAATTACGGTTAATTTATATATATGACGCAACTGTTGTGGGCGATTGCATAATTTTTTCTAATGACCAATAAAAATGTAACTAGAAGTTGATGATGCAATCCTACCTATGATTACATCACCTTTGTGTATAAATATCTTATCTCTGATAAAATTTTGCCATTAGTTAGTGCATTTGTCCTTATCAAAAGTATCGTAGTTAGAAATGCCTCGGACATGTGTGAACAGTGCTAATAATTTATGTTATATATGTGGTGAGGTGACATTTGTATCACAAAAACGAAATATAACTAAAGTGATTAAGAAGGCGTACAGTTTGTATTTTGGCTGCAGAACAGGAGATCAAGAAAAGAGCTGGGCGCCACACATATGCTGCAATACATGTACAGCACATCTTAAACTGTGGTTGACTGGCAAAAGGCAAGCTATGCCTTTTGCAGTCCCAATGATTTGGAGAGAGCCCACTGATCATCTCAACAACTGTTACATTTGCATGGTCCCTCCAATTGGGAAAGGCATATCAAAGAAGAAAAAATGGACTATGGAATATCCAAACATCCCCTCTGCAATACGTCCGGTACCACATGGCGATGACCTACCAGTTCCCAAAGTGCCAGAATCATTTTCAGCTGCTTCCACTGATGAAGAAGAGGAGATTGGTGGTCCTGAACCATCAACCTCAAGCGACCCAGATTTTGAGCAAAGTACATCCAATAAACCACACTTAATAACCCAAGGTGAACTGAATGATCTTGTAAGAGATCTGAATTTACCGAAGAACAAGGCGGAGCTTTTGGGTTCCAGATTGCAACAGTGGAATCTCCTGGCAGAAGATGTTACAATTTCTGTGTATAGGAACCGCCAGAAGCCGCTTATTGCATTCTTTTTCAAAGAGGGTGACCTTTCTGCGTGCCACAACATTTATGGTTTAATGGCAGCCCTCAAAATCAATTACATACCGGAAGAGTGGAGGCTTTTCATTAATTCATCCAAGACGAGTCTTAAAGCTGTTTTGTTGAATAATGGTAATGTGTTACCGTCAATTCCAGTTGGTCACGCAGTTCATATGAAAGACACTTATGAAAACATTAAGCAGCTTTTGAAGTGTATAAACTACTATCATCATCATTGGTCACTTTGCGGTGACTTAAAAGTGGTCGCTCTTTTGCTTGGACTACAGGGTGGATACACTAAGTACTGTTGCTTTCTCTGTGAGTGGGATAGCCGTGCACGAAGTGACCATTACATCAGAAGACATTGGCCAATCAGGCAGTCATTGCAGCCTGGCAGTAAGAACGTTGAGAACCCAGCACTTGTCGACACCAGCAAGATTTTGTTGCCACCCTTGCACATTAAGTTGGGTCTCATGAAAAACTTTGTCAAGGCAATGGAGAAAACCGATGATGCTTTCAAATACCTCATCAGAAAATTTCCAAGACTGAGTGAAGCTAAAATAAGAGAGGGAGTATTTGTTGGTCCGCAAATTCGAAAACTTCTTCATGATGACGAGTTTCTTTGCGTGTTGCATGGCAAGGAAAAAGCAGCATGGCTAGCATTTAAGTCAGTGGTGGACAGTTTTCTTGGAAACAACAGATCCAATAATTACAATGAAATTGTAGAAAATCTCCTGAAGTATAAGAGTCTTGGCTGCAACATGTCTTTGAAAATTCATTTTCTGGATTCTCATCTGGATTTCTTTACGTCAAACTGGGGAGCGGTCAGTGATGAGCATGGTGAACGATTTCATCAGGACATTGCTGCTATGGAGACACGGTATCAAGGCAATTGGAGCCCTTCAATGCTTGCTGTTTACTGTTGGACTGTGACAAGAGACACCTCATCGATTGACTACAAGAAGCAAGCAAAGATAGCTCGAACAGCGACTGAATAATGACGAAATGGGTTCAAATGTGCCTTTTTAAAACATGATATGTGAACTTTAAATAATGTTTTTATTTTTTCTATCATTTTATGTTGAAATATCAATTAATTGAGTATGTAACCACAATTTTTATAATGCTAAAGTAGAAAAACTAGCTGTTCACCCCAGAGAATTAAACAAGCATACATTATTTGTATTACTGTAATGTAAATTCATCATTTAAAAAAAAACCCAGAGCCAACTGGTTAATTTCATTATGATATTTGAAATCAGCATGTTAAAATCAATAAGAAATGGTATATTTAATTTCTGGTACAAATAACTTTTGAAAATTTGTTGACTAGTGTAATCTGTGAATCACTGTCAAAATTAGCAAAAGAAATAATCTGTAATATCTATGACACATTTTTATAATGTTATTCAGAATATATCAATCAACACCCTTTAGCTCTCCAAGGAGTATAGGCCTTCAACAAACCCATGCCAAGTCTTCCTATTCCGAATATAAGAGAACTAAATAATGGACAATCATTGAGACAGTAAGAATGATAAAACATTAAATTCTCCAGTTTGATGAACTAGAAGACCACTGAGCATCCATCAATAAGGCTACTGCCAAATTCTTCCACAATAATTTATTCTAACTAACAGAACTTACATCTTCTGCAACATTTTCCCAGTGTACTCTGTACAAATAACCTCTGCTCTTAACAAAGACATCATAACCAAAATGTTAAGATGTCTTTGAATAGCATACAAGTGGCATCATGAATAAGTGTCATTCAAATTTAGTATGGCATTATGAGTGCTTTGTACTAACTACCTTAAAAAATTTCCTTGATCCTTCTATTTCATTTCTCAAGGAACAGGAACACAACTGCAGTTGGCTCCCTTGCATTGTGTCTGCCCCAAAGTACTTCATATAAAATAAGAATCCTCCACCCGTATGTTAAGGCAGTCTTATTGTGTGGCTCTGAAACTTGGAGAACAACTGAACTGACACCCACGTAGTTACAGACTTTCTTAAATGTGTGCTTACATAGAACAACATTATTTAAATAATATATCAGGATCACTAATATGAACCTGCTGACAAGAACTAGACAGGTGTCATTGGAACAGAAGATGAGGAGAAGAAGAATCTGGTGACATTCAGGAAATAATTTGATAGCATTACCAGGTAGTTCTTGTTCTGGAATCTTCATGGTAAAAGAGGTAGATGGAGACTAAAGAACACATGGAGAAGAGAACTGGATACAGAAATCATGTAAAGACCTTGAGTGGATAGCACAAGACAGAATGACTTGTGGATTAGTTGAAGGCTTTTGTTCCTTTGGGAGCTAAAGGGTAATGATTAAAAATGTGTGTTAACACCCAGGTCAGAGGTTATTCCAGAGTACTTTAGTCAGGTCAGATGCTGTGGCCTTGAGGTAATAATCATGCCCCTCAACATTAAAATTTTTGTATGCTGTCCTTCAGTTCTGTTGTTGATCTTTTCCCATGCCATAGTTTTCAAGTTATCCATCCTCTCCATCCTCCTCTACTTTTCTTCCCCATTACTTTTCCTTGTGAACTAGGTCATAACTGCCATATTTCAGTGATGTTTAATTTTGATAGCATATAACCAGGTAGTTCTTGTTCTGGAATCTTCAGGGTAAAAATGTCATTGGAGACTCACATGTCCAGTGAAGACAACGTCGATGTTTCTGAATGCTTGGTATCACATGTCCAGTGAAGGTTGACTGTCTTCTTCTAATATTTGTGTTATGTTTCTTTATTCATTGGCGCTGTAGGCATTCTTCATTACTTGTCTTAGCTGCCCGTCTGCTTTACTTTCATTATGGAGCATGGGACCACCACTTCAGCTGGTCCCCTTGCAGGAAACCTGCATTAAAGCATTCACGCTGTCTTGGAGAAGTGGTTTGTGTAGCAATTTGGTTTTAATTAATGAGGTTGCACAACCTCATAATAGTCACCTCTTACAACCTCATATTAGTCACCTCTTTACATTATGGAATCCTCACCACTCAGCTAGTCCCCTCATTAAAGCAACGCTGTCTTGGAGAAGTTGTGGTATTTGAACTCATAAGCAATTTGGTTTTAATTAATGAGGTTGCACAACCTCATAATAGTCACCTCTTACAACCTCATATTAGTCACCTCTTACAACCTCATATTAGTCACCTCTTACAACCTCCGTGAGGTAACAGTAGTCCTGTACTTTCATTTTCCCCTCCGAGTCTCCCAGAAACTACACACGTGTGTCAGCTGTCTAAAGGATTATTAAAACTATTCTGAGACAAGGTCAAGGTAGTCCTATAGCAGATACTGCCGTAGGGTAGTGAAGTGTTAGAGACTTCACTATACTAGGTCCAGCATCAAGAGGTGGGGTGACCAGTTCCCTTCCTTGCTGCCTTTTCCTTCCCTACCTCAAAGATTAGATTCAGGTATCCATTTACAGCTGGGTAGACTGGAGCATGTCTGTACCTCATTTGAGCCCAGCATCTTTGCTGCGAGAGTGCAGTAGACGTCTGAGAGTGTACAAAGAACATTATCTTAATTCAGTTATATTGCTTCTTACCAAGTAGAGACCAGGTGACAGTTGTCAGACTGAGAACTGTTCACTTCAGATTTGAATACCACCTGGTCCAGTAGCTTACCTGGGAGTCTCTGATCTGCTACTCCCTCAGGCATGTCCTACAAGGCACCTAATATGAGATTGTGCATGAGGCTGCCAACCTCATCATGTCAAACAAATTGCCACAGTAATCACTGCTGCAGGAGCATGTGAGTGTTTGGTGCAGGCTTTCTTGATAGGACCAACTACAGAGGTAGCTTCATTCTATTGTGCAATGGATGATGATTGATGGATGATGATGACAGTGATGATGATGGTTCAATAACTTAACAACTGAAATATGTATGCATGCATAACATAACATTATGCGAACTACAAGAGAGAAAACAGGACTGATTCTAAAGGCGACGAACTGGAACGGACTACGACTTATGGAACTTGGAACACAAGAAGTTTAAATGGAAAAGAAGAGGAGCTGGTGGAAGAGATGAGGAAAGCAAAACTAGAAATCCTGGCTATAACGGAAACAAAGAAAAAGGGACAAGGAGTCATGGATCTCGACGGCAACACACTGCTCTACAGTGGTGTACCCACATCTGAAAGAGCTAAAGGGGGCGTGAGTTGCATTGTGGCCAAAAACCAAAAAGGTAGTATCAAGGTGTGGAAATTTGTCTCGGAGCGCATTATGGTTGTAAAACTAAAAGAAGGAGAAACCATAGTCAACCTGGTCATAGTGTATGGGCCAAATGAGGATGAGAGAGCAGAGGTCAAGGAGGAATTCTTCGAGCTGCTTCAAAAGACAGTGGATGACTGCCTAGATGAAATTATCATGCTTGGAGATTTCAATGCCAGAGTTGGAAATGACCATGCTAGATGGGGTGGAGTTATCAGAAGATATGGAGAAGATATTCTCAATGACAATGGAAAGCAACTCCTTAGATTCTGCAGTGAGCAGAATCTGATCATTACAAACACAAAGTTCCCCCATAAGCGCATACATGCATACACTAGATGTGAACCAACAAAGAATGAGAAGTCAGTGATCGACTATGCCATAGTTAGGAGGAGCTCATTCAAATATGTCCGGGATGCTAGAGTCTGGAGGGGGGCCAGAGATTGGAAGTGATCACTACCTGCTTACAATCAAAAGAACAACTGAAAGAGTTGCTCAGCCTAGGAACTGCCCAACATCACGCAAGAAACTAAGTAAACAAATGGGAGAAATGAGCATTAAGACCTACAAGCTGAGAGAGCCAGAAATTAAGACCAGATATCAGGGGCTTATTGCTACAGCGGTTAGAAACACAGAAGAACAACCTGATGACTTGGAAACCCTCTGGCTTAAATTCAAGAACATCATAAAGACAGCTGCTGCAGAAGCATGTGGTGAAGTCCAACTTGGGAACAAGAGAAAGAGGACACCTTGGTGGACAGAGGAAGTCAAAGAGAAAATAAGAGAGAAGAAAATGGCATGTAAATAATACTTAGGAGCTAAAAACACAGCAGGACAAATAGAGAAATATAGAGAATACGTGACACTCAGAACAGAAGCAAAGAACAAGGTGCTAGCAGCAAAACAGAAGTCCTGGGAAGAATTTGGAGAAAAGCTAGAAAAAGATGCGCAAGAAAACCAGAAATTGTTCTATAAGACCCTAAAAAACATGAGGAAGGAAAAACAATGCCCTCTCAAATTTATAAAGGACAAGCAAGGCAAATTGCTTACTGCCCCAAAGGAAGTAATGGAAAGATGGAAAGAATATTTCTCAGAACTCCTGGATGGTGAGCAAGGGCAAGCATCAGAAATGATAACCACTAGCACAGAAGAGAAAACCAATGTTGGTGAAGATGACATAAAGATGGAAGAACTGAAGGCAGCACTGGAGAAAATCAAGATGGCCAAAGCAGCAGGGCATGATGGTATAACACCAGAAATGGTTAAGTACATGGGAGCATCAGGCGACCTATTACTCTTAAGGGTCCTACAGGCAGCGTGGTGCAACAAGGCCATACCAAAGGATTGGGAGATTGCCATCATAACACCGATTTTCAAAAAGGGTGACAATTGACAATGTGAAAACCACAGAGGCATATCCTTTCTCAGTGTCCCTGGTAAAATCTACTCTAGAATCCTAGAGCAGAGACTCCGATGCCTAGCTGAGCCACAATTGGATGAAGTCCAGTGCGGATTCTGAGCAAACCGAAGTACTCAAGACCTAATCTTCACACTCAACAGCTGAGTGAAAAGGCCCTTGAGTATAAGAGTGAGATCCATCTTTGTTTCATAGATCTGGAAAGAGCGTTTGACAGGGTCCCCTGGAGCAAACTTTGGGACTGTTTGGCAAGGAAGAACATTCCAGCACCTCTGATTCATGCTATACAGAGCTTCTACAAGTCTTGCAGAAATTATGTGAGGACAGCAAACTATAAGTCAGAAGAGTTCAGGACCACCACTGGTGTAAGACAAGGTGATATCCTGTCACCTTATCTTTTCATACTCCTCATGGACGATGTCATCAAGGCATGTAAAGTGAGAACAAGAAAGTATTCAGTGGGGTATTGGAAGATGAGACAGGTCTGTATTTCAGAGCTGGCATTTGCTGATAATGTTGTCCTGATTGCTAAATCAGAGGCACATCTCCAATCCAACCTGCAAGTCTGGAAGGAAGAGCTGGAGAAGAGAGGGATGGTCATAATCAGCTCTAAAACAAAATCCATGGTGATATCACGAGAAGAAAGTACATCAGATTAAGCTGGGAGAACAGGTCCTGGAGCAGGTCGACCACTTTAAATACCTCAGAGCTATTATAGGGCGAAAGGGAGGCATCAGAGAAGAGTTGGCCACTCGAAAAGCAGCAGCTGGGAGACTTTTTCAGTCCATAAATCGAGGATTCCTCAGCAAGAGAGAGGTTGGTAAGAAAACGAAGATGGCTGTATACTGTTCCACCTATGTCCCAGTCTTGACATATGGATGCGAGTCATGGGCAATGACCACAACCCTCAAAAGCCAGATCCAAACCTCAGAAATGAGGTATCTGAGGAAGGTGGTTGAAGTAACAAGAAGAGACATGGTCCGCAACCAGACGATACAACAAGGCCTAAAATCCCACCCTCTGCAGACCCAAGTAGAACAGTCCCAACTAAGATGGTTTGGCCATGTCTGCAAAATGGGAGAAGATCGGCTACCATGACAAGCATGGGAAATAAAGAGCCAGGGATCCAGACCCCCAGGACGACCCAGAGTCCGCTGGGAGGACAACATTAGGCAATCTTTGAAGGACTGAGGACTAGAATGGAACCAAGCCAGGAGGAAGACAGCCGATAGGATAGTCTGGCGCTCTCTCTTCCAAACCTCTACACCTCATGGTAAAAGGGGAACGACTAAGTAAGCATAACATAACACTGGCATGTTCACTTCACTGATTTTAATAAGTAATAATTAGTTAATATTACAAATTGTGAATGGAAGTATGACATGATTGGCAAACATTCTAGTCAGAACACAAATGGTGGTAAAAAAAGATGATTTAGTCTGCATGTTGCATGAAATCATGTGACTTAATGAAGCTAGTGGGTAAACTTTGAAAACAAATACAGCCTCAAAATTGAAAGCATATAGTCATGTGAAGCAGCCTTAATTTTTATCTCATTTAGATCAGATTTTAAATCTGTCAATCTTTGCTGCTGACTGACAAAGCAGTCAGTGAATGTCATGCCTGCTGGCATCTTGTAGGGCAGCAACAAACTATCTCCACCTTGCTCGATCAGCAGCCATCCTTCATGTGGTGCCCCAGCTCTGGTTAATGCTCTACGCAGGCTTATCAAAGTCTTAAATTGGCCCAGTAGTTTTTTAGATGTTTCTTGTTAGTCCAGTAGTTTTTTAGATGTTTCTTGTTAGTCCAGTAGTTTTTTAGATGTTTCTTGTTAGTCCAGTAGTTTTTTAGATGTTTCTTGTTAGTCCAGTAGTTTTTTAGATGTTTCTTGTTAGTCAAGTAGTTTTTTAGATGTTTCTTGTTAGTCCAGTAGTTTTTTAGATGTTTCTTGTGACGGACAGATTAAGTTGAAATAGTAGAGTTTTTACAACTAAAATGGTAGGCAAACAAACACGAAGAATGAAAGACATGGAAAGACCATGAGTAGATGTGGTGTCTGCCCATGCACACCACATGTTAGATTTATTGAGTTTGAGTTAGTGCTGATAAATGCGGCACTATTTGGGATATTTATTGAAAATGAGGCGCACCGGAAAATGACGTCAGAGTTTGTGTTGATATGTGTATGGCCAAGGTGAAGTAAAACCTTGCGCTTTGTGACAGCTGTGGTTTTTGGCTGTGTTTTCTTTTTAAGTTCCAGTGTGGACCTACTATGAAGTGTGTACCTCCTGACAGGAGAGGGTTTGTACAAGAGCATGAATACTCTTGAATTAAAAGTAATATGTACGGAGAAAATTAATAAATAAGGATTAATCATGAATAACGAGTATGCATGCTACAAAGAATTTCAGTTATTAAAAGATGTCGAATTCGTTTGAAAAGAAGACTGTTTTAGTTCCTCATTGGTCAGGCAGAGAACCTGTATGCGTGTTGTGATAGAGGGAACAAAACTATGAAAAGTGAGAGATTTTACCCGGGATGTAACGGGATAACGAGCAGTACTATGAGCGACCGCTGGAGCAATCAAATATATATTAACTGTGGACAGGGGTAGCAATTTACCTATAATAATAATAAACGAACACAAAATATATTCGAACGGCGCCCCACCACAGTAGATGACAAAAGAAAGGAACGCTTGGCGTGAATTTGTGGAAGGCCCATGCTCCATGTGGAACAAAGAACAGCAATCACGCCAGCTGGTTACTGTTGGTTAAAATGTTAGACGTGTGCTCATTATCTCCATATAATTGATCATTCCAAATGGCAGAAATATATATATAGAATTGTCAGCATTAGAGTAACAACTGTCGGCTTGGTAGGGCAGTCACACAAACTATGAAGATCATCACGCCCACCAAACATACATGTCAACAAGGTTAAGCTTAAACAGGTTCCTGAAGTCAAATACCTAGGAAGTACTTTCACAGAAAATGGAAGACTTGACACAGAAATTGAAAATAGATGTTAAAAAGCCAGAGCAGTGACATACTAACTGTCACCGCTGCTCAAACATCAGAATATCAGTGTGGAAATTAAACCATATTCTTACTCTTCCTTTCATATGGGTGTCAAACATGGTTCCTGATAAGAGCACATTGTGTGAAATGAAATGTCTAAGAAGAGCCATTCATGTTACCAGGAGAGACAATTAAAAAAAAATTTTTTTAAATAAAATGTTGGCGAGGTGTGTCTCGTTCAACCTAGTCGGTTATATTAGGACGCATGTCCAAATATAAAAGACCTTTAGGTGTGATGATGTTATGATAACATCAGAAAAGTTGTAGAAACTACATCCTACATCAAATACAAAAGACCAAAAATTAAGTGGTTTGGCCATCTCATGAGAATGAAGCTTGATCAATTATCACTATGTACGTGTGGACAGGCAGCACAGACAGCCGAACACATCCTGCAAGACTGCCACATGCTTAGTCAATTGCGAACTGAGCATTGGCCCACAGAGACGCACATCCACACAAAGCTGTTTGGGAGTCTTGACGAACTTTCAACAACAGCAACATACATCCAGAGAACCGGACTTCTTGTGTAGACATTTCTAAACAACAGCGAACGAGGAGAAGAAGAAGAAGAAGAAGACTGTGCTTATAAGTAGATCTAGTGTTAGGTTACAGGGAAGACCAACAGGAAGATGAGTAAACACTTTTGCAGAAATCCTGTAACAACACCAGCTCACAGCAGCCTATGTGACACACATGGTGCAAGAACGAAAACGTCAGCTCCCCATGACAAGCAGCAAGAGTGGACCAAACAAGAGAAAAAAAAACATTAAAAATTGTTTACCAAACATATTTTTTTTTAAAGTTGCAACACAAGATTCGAAACAAATAAACATACAGCATCGGCTTAAACTTTCAAGCAGCTTCAATTACTAGGTTAATGCAAATTGCCAGGTAAGCAACAAAATATTTTTAAAACACTTGTGACCACTGATTTAATTGACTCAGCTGCAATTAAAACTAAAATAAAACGTTGCTACCTGTTACAAAAGTGTTAAGTGATTAAGATCATAGTAACTTTCATACTGGATCACTCTCTCACTTCCTGCACCTGCAAACACTGGCTGTACCAGGTAAACCGTAGCAAGGTTCATTAATCTTCATAATAATTATAATGTTATGTGTAATCAACATTTACAGAAATAATAGGTATAAAAATGCCCATAACTTCTGCTTCTTTTTTTTTTTTTTTTTAAGACCAAATCAATTTTGGAGTGGTTAAAGTAGAAATAATGTTACTTATTAAAATTTTCAAAATAATTATCCCTAGTATTCTTTTTCAGCAAAACACAGGAGTCAGAATTGTTCTATTCCACTCAGCTGTTGTCTTTTTTATCTCACTGCTCCATTATCTGTATGTTACACCTTTGACTATCAATTTTTTCCCAGTCATACTATATTTGCATTAACAGGTAGAGGGGTTAGAGCATTTGCTTTTCAAGGCAAAGTTACCAGGTTTGAAACATGCTAGCATTACGTTCCAGTCAACCCAGCTGTAAATAGTTACCTACTGCTCTTGAGTTAAGGAAGGAAAGGCAGCAAGGAAGAGAGTCAGTCACCCTACTACATAAAGATAAGACCTAAGTATAGTGAAGTCTCTAACACTTCACTCCCCCCCCCCCCCCTCCCCCCCTCCCCCCCCCCCCCCCCCCTTGCAGTATCTGCTAGGGGACTATCTTTTTTTTTTAAATCCCATTTTCAAGATAAAAATAAAATGCATCGCATAACATTTGTGGAGCAAAACCAACTAATTTTTTTTAAATAAATAAAATAATAATTTTAGAACAGTTTTGATGAAATTAAAACCATTGATAACATTCAGTACAATAATAATGAATCACTCACACCAAACTCTGCCGATGTTTAACATATGTACGGTCAGAGAAATTAAAAACAATCATAAAATATAAATGATAAAACTGTGTACAAAATCTGCTCACTACAATAGCAAAAACTACTCATAGATCCATAACAAGAACATTTATACTTTGTCACACACAAGTCATGCAAATATCATATCCTTTCATTACAGTCAAGAATACAACCATACGAGATCCATTTTCATACGCGCAACGTACATGAAACCAGTGGCCTTCTATCACTGGCTTTATCCTTTATGACATAAGTTAATGCTTGCAACCATATGCTGAGGTTTTCAAGTGATCTTCTGATCACTAATAAATGTCAAAAATAAAAATAATTGGAATAAAAATGGCAACTCCAGTTTAAAAACAAAAATTAGTAACTACAATAAGTGGTACTGTGTCCATTTTCACAAATAAATGTACTGACAATTTTTTTTTTTTTTTGGGAGATGAGGATTGTTAATTTGTAGTTATAATTGATTCATAATTTTTTTTATGTTAGTATTTTGTATTAGTCAGTTATACTTTTTATAGAGCTCAAGGGGTCAGAGAGGTTATCATCTGCTAGTCATTGAGTAGAGCAGCAGTAGTGGGACAGACACATTAAGCAGATGTGTGTTAATCATTAAGTTACTTCAGCTGTGCCCCAGTCACGTCATTGACACCTCATTACTTTTCTCTTGGCACCCTCCATTTATGACCTGTTTACTTAGCTAAGGTCTCTGACAATACAAATAAAAAATAGGATTATTCCATACCTGTCAACTTGTACAATCAATCACTACCCTTTAGCTCCCCAAGAAGCATAGGCCTTCAACAAACACATGCCAAGTTCTTTCCATGTTTTCCTCATCATTTTCACCTCCGTTTCCAGTTCTCTTCTTCATGTGTTTTTTGGTCTACCTCTGCCTCTCTTTCCCTGTGGATTCCAGAACAAGGACTGCCTTGTAATGCTATCAACAGGTTTCCTCAATGTGTGTCCTATCCGTAGCCAACATCATCTTCTCAACTCTTGTTCCACTGGCACTTGTCTGGTTCTTGTCATCAGTTCCACATTTGTGACTTTGTCATACCATTTCAGTCCTTCTATTCTACGCAAGCACCCGTTTATAAAAGTCTGTAGCTTTTTAGTTGTTGTTTTTGTTGTTCTCCATGTCTCAGAGCCATACAATAGGACTGACTTTACAACTTGTACAGGAAAGGGATAATCTGTACAGGAATTTTAAATTTTTGTTGATGTACAGCTGTATAAGCTGTATTTACTATTTTTAAACTGTTCATCTTCTGTATTACAAATACTTTTGTGTAAAGCTTTTTTTTTTCCTTTGTAAGGTTCTTATTGGTAATGCGTACAGGTTTTTATCTCAGGAGGTTGACAGGCATGACTAGGCTACACCTTCCTCATGGATGTTGTAAGAGGCGACTAATAGGAGGTTGTGTTTGGGGCTTGCAACCTCAACATGTAAAAGTGTTAAGACAACCACAACTGTGTGGACATATGAATGCTTTAGTCCTGGCTTCCATTACATGGACCAGCTACACCTGTGGCTCCATGATCTATAAGAAACACAAGAACAACAACAAAATTATCTTCCCTTATATTCATATCCATGGTGTGTTATTCCCAGAAGCTCTGTTGGGGGCTAAATTCATCTGTTTCATAATACACTGCTTTACCCTTGGACCAGTTCAGAGGCAGGGACTTGGACTAGATCAGAGTTAGAACTTGGACTAGATCAGGGGCAGGGACTTGGACTAGATCAGAGGCAGGAACATGGACTAGATGAGAGACAGGAACTTGGACTAGATCAGAGGCAGGAACATGGACTAGATCAGAGGCAGGAACATGGACTAGATCAGAGACAGGAACATGGACTAGATGAGAGACAGGAACTTGGACTAGATCAGAGGCAGGAACATGGACTAGATCAGAGGCAGGAACATGGACTAGATGAGAGACAGGAACTTGGACTAGATCAGAGGCAGGAACATGGACTAGATCAGAGGCAGGAACATGGACTAGATCAGAGACAGGAACATGGACTAGATGAGAGACAGGAACTTGGACTAGATCAGAGGCAGGAACTTGGACTAGACCAGAGGCAGGAACCTGGACTAGATCAGAGGCAGGAACCTCGAATAGATCAAAGGCAGGTGCTGGGGAATCTACTTTAAAAACTCTCAGCTCTAAAAAATTTATAGATAAAATAATGTCTGTTTTAAGGTCTCAGAATAAGTGCAGAAAAAATGTAACATTTATCTTGTCCAGATAATCTGATAATCTGCTTCCTTCAACAGAGTAGTGTAAACTGCAAACCAAATGATATTTTACCAAATTTTAACTTCAAACAAAAAAAAATTGTATTTTTATCTCATGCTGTTCGTGACTAAAGTGAATTTGTATAAGCTAACTCGTGAGTTTTTGTTGGAAATGCAGAAAATGACCTTTACCCCTGAGGATACTGCTTTTAAATTCTGACAAGAGATGGGTAGTCCAAAAGTTCTCTAACTTTAAAATTCTTTCTCTTTTCCTCCATCCATCACCTAGAGATCCATTTAATTTTTATTTATAGGAGTTCTGCCTTATTTTAGCGAGTCATGTCCCATTCAACCTAGACACAAGTTCTGTTTTACATATTAGAGCGCAAGTCCAAATATAAAAGACCTTGTGGTCTGATTTATAACGTAACTCTGTTTTTACCTAGAGATCTGCCAAATCAACTTGTATGATCAACCAATATATCAGGATCTACCTTATAGTATACCAACCCCTGGACTAAAGTGTTTGCATACATAACATTTTCATGCTTGCCTCCACCGTACGGTAAAGTACAAATACAAACATATCAGAACTGTTTAATTTGTTCTGGCTAGTATTCACTTTTTAAGTGATGTTTTAAAATTGCAATACATTTGTAAGAAAACTAAAAATGCCTTATAATAACTGGTACACCTACAAACTAAAAATAAGTAAAAATTTAATGAGTAATATCAAAAATGCTATATGTTTAGTAAGACTTAATTGCTTTATTTCTACAATACTGCATTATTTACTAAGAGCCTTCAGTTACATTACAGTGAATACGAGATCTCTTTCAAGTGCAAAGTTCACTTCATTTCATCGATTCAGTGTTTGATAATTAACACCTTTTTTCAACTATTGTTCTAGATTGTTTGATAATTCACATCTTTCTTAAACTATTGTTCTACACTGTTTTATAATTAGCACCTTTCTTATACTATTGTTCTATAATATAAAGTTCGCAGCAATTTTTATTTATGCATCAACTATTTGGCCCCCTCCACGGTGATGTGTGTTGTGCCTGCGGTGATTCCATCTACGAGATGGTCTGTCGTGGTTGTGGTCATTGAAGTGGTGACTTCCCATGTACCATTGGGCAGTGTTTCTACGAAGCCGATTTAACAGAAGAGAGTGGTCAGCTGTGTTTGTTTTTCCTTTCAAGTTGGCTAAGACTGAAAGGAAGAAGTTATTGAGTTAGCTTTTCATTTTGTAAATATATTACTGGGTTGACTCCCAGCACAGGGGATATAACTGATGGACATTTTTTTAAGAACCAGTGGTTCCTAATGACGTCTTACTTCCCCTGATCTCCAGGGTAGAGAGATCGAATGCCTAGCCTTCTCTGACAAGGGTGAAAAAATAGGAGATCCTGTGTGCACGTTAAGCACATTAAAAATCCCTCGGTAGTTGAAAATCGTAAAGAGTAGGCTATATGGCCACTGCCTTGGCAAAAATGTTTAAATTAGGAAACCTACCCACCATAAAAATATATATAAAATTTGTGATTCACAGACTGGGATCCTCGCCAGTGCTACAGAGTTTGGGCACTGTGCTGAGATCCTCTTTGTGTCATCTAAGGGAGGAGATCGAAGCACTTATAGAGTTGACCGTATGCAATGAAGATGGTCCTTAAATCCAAAAATATTAATTCTTTTTCTTCTTTTTTTATAAATTTGTTTGCCACTTGAGGAGCATGGTGCACCACTTACTGTTGGCTCCTTGCGGGAATTTTGTACCAAAGTAGATTATATGCATCTGCATTGGTAGTTTCTTTAGCACTTTGTTTGTCATCATGAGTTTGCCAGCCCAATGCACAACCCTGTTTTGATGTCTTTTATGACATGTTTGGTCGGATGCAGGGGTCAAAGTTTTCCTGCCCAATACTGGACCCTGGAATTTATGGAGGTGACCACATGTGTCTAGACACTTTTAGTTCATGGCATGAGACACTAAAGCAGTTGCATAAACTGCTAGGTCAACAGTCGAGATGTTGTTGGTGATGACTGAGGTGGTACTTCATTTATTCAGTCATTATCTTCCAGCTTCCTGTAAAGCATAGGCTTCACCAAATACATGCCAAGTCTTACTGTCCGGTGCTGTCCATTCTAGGCCTTTCCTTGTCATCTTTATCCCTGTCATGTCTATGACTCGCTTCTCAATGTGTCTATGACTCGCTTCTCAATGTGTCTATGACTCGCTTCTCAATGTGTGTGTGTTTTTCTTTTCAGAACAATGACTATCTTGTAATGTTATCAACTTTTTTTTTCAGTGTGTGTCCTATTTAGCACCAGCCTTTACACTTCACATCTTTTTTCCACTAGCATTTGAAATGGTTTTTTCATGAGCTCAACATTGGTGATCTCGTCAAACCATTTCAGTGCTTCTATTCTGTGAAAGCACCTATTTATGAAAGTCTCTAACGTTGTTGTTATTCTCCTGACTTGGTAATAAAGGAAGTAAACGGTTGAAACATTCCTGGTGATGGCTGAGATAAGAAAGTTGAAGATGAACCAAAAAACATTTTTGGTGATAGCTCAGATAATAATGAAGAAGACAAACAATTGAAATATTTCTGGTGACGACTGGTAAGATTAAAAAATGCAAACAGTTGACAACCAAGAAGTTACAGACTTTCATTGACAGCTACTTGCATAGAATATAAAGAAACCAAAAAGTCAGACTTTCATATACAGGTACTTGCATAAAATATAAGGAAATCAAAAAGGTAGACTTTCATAGACAGGTATTTGCATATAATATAATGAAACCAAAAAGTTATGCTTTCATAGACAGGTAAACTTGCATAGAATATAGGGAAACCAAAAAGTTAGACTTTCATAGACATGTACTTGCATAGAATATAAGGAAATAAAAAAGTTAGACTTTCATAGAAAGATACTTGCATCGAATAGAAGGATTGAAATAGTGCAACAAGATCACTAAAATGGAACTGAATACAAGAACCAGACAAGTGCCAGTAGCACAATAGGTGAGAAGAAGAAGATGATGATAGATAAGGACACCTATTGAAGAAACCTGTTGAAAGCATTACAAGACAGTTCTTGTTATGGAATCCCATGGTAAAAGAGGTAGAGGCAGACCAAATAAAACATAAAGAAGAGAACTGGAGTCAGAAATGGAAGACATGAAAAAATCTTGAGCAGATGGCACAGGGCAGGAAGTCTTGCTGTAAATTTATTGAAGGCCAACACACCTTGGGGAACTGAAAGGTAATGAGTGAATGTCAATGGTAGTGATGATGATGATGATCGTGACAATGATGGTGATTGTTTTGATGATGATGAAATTGGTGATAATGACAATGATGATGATGATGACGACGATGGTGATGATTACGACAATGGTGATGATCATGACAATGATGGTGATTGTTTTGATGATGACAATGATTATGACAATGGTGATGATGGTGACAATGGTGGTGATGATGACAATGATGATGTTGATGACAATGGTGATGATGATGACAGTGGTGATGATCATGACAATGATGGTGATTGTTTTGATGATGACAATGATTATGACAATGGTGATGATGGTGACAATGATGATGTTGATGACAATGATGGTGACAACAATGATGATGATCATGACAATGATGGTGATTGTTTTGATGATGATGACAATGATCATGACAATGGTGATGATGATGACAATTGTGATGATGATGACAATAATGGTGATGAGGATGACAAGGGTAATGATGATTACAATGATCATGACAATGGTGGTGATTGTTTTGATGATGACAATGATCTTGACAATGATGGTGATAATGGTGATGATGATGACAATGGTAATGATGATGACAATGATGATGTTGATGACAACGGTGATGATGATGATGACAATGGTAATGATGATGATGACTATGCTGTTGATGACAATGGTAATGATGATGACAATGGTGATGTTGAAGATGATAATGACAACGGTGATGATGATGATGGTGATAGTTGCCCCTACCATCAAGTATCATTATGGGAACATGCATGTCATTGCTCAACATCCTCTTTGTCATGATAGACGCAGACATTGTTGAATGCACCGTCAGGAAGATGGCGACTGTGACAAAAAAACAGGACTTGGTTAGGCTCATGGTTGACTGTAGAAAAAAATAGAAGAGATAAATTAGTATTGTCAGTGTAATTACAATGTGCCTTCTTCTTCGCCTTCGCTAAATAACATACAGCTGATAAAAGTGATCATTTTTTTTAATTGATGAAAAAAACATAACTTTTAACCTCTGATTGGTTACAATTAGGATATATAGTGTCTCTATGTTCATATAGTATGTTCACTTGTCAATATGAGAACATGGCATTGTACCACCGGTCCCATTATTGTATCCGGTCCCATTATTGTAATATAGAGTAAATTATTTTTTCCAAATTGTGTGCGATAGGTTATCATGTCTCTTCAGAGCCTTATGTCCTCATTGATTTGTTAAAATGCTGTTGTCGAGTTCTTTCCTTGCCATCATGTCAAACGGCCCAGTATCTTCTCTCTTTGTCGTCCTTTCTCTTTGTCCTTCAGTCGTTCCTCTTGTTACAGTATATCCCATCTTATCTTATCTTCTCATACCACGTCTAAAAAAAGTGATTGAATCCTTCTAATATGAGTAATACTTTACTTTTGTTGCATACTTGCTACTTTCGGGACATCTTGAATACTTTTTTTTTTTTTTAACATCCTATGGTATTTCTTAACATTATTTCGTAAATCCACATCTCTATAGGATTTTCCTACTTTTCTAATAATTATTTGAGTCTCACTTCCTTATATCAGGATTGGCTCGATGTGACAAAGAAGAACTCTTTTTATCTTCCACTGGCAATGATTTGTTGCGTAAAATATATTTCACATTTCACGGAATTCAGTTTTTGCCTGGGATATTCTACACTTTTCAGCTGAAAACAAAGTGTGTTTAGGACTATCTAAAAGCAGATGTCTAAATGGGTAGCATCCACATACAGTATGAGTAGACAGTGTGCTCACGTCTGCCACAAAACAAATTTAGTAGCGCCTTGGCAAGTACTTGAAGTCATAATAACTAATTCAGATATAGTCATAAGGAACTTTGTTTTTTCGAAAGACAAAGTATCCCGTTCAACCCTTGGTGGGTTATAATTAGTACAATGTAGTAAATTCAAGATAATAAAATCTGATCTCCGATATCTAAGTATAGTATCCTTTTAGCCATCTTATCATTTTGAGATCCATAATAATAAGTCTGCAATACTTTAAATTAAAATTTTGTCTTGAAGAAACAATCAGAAACTTACATTTTAAGATTATCTGTAAGAAAAAGGATGAGTTAAATCCGTATCCCGAATGACACTGGACAGAAGAGTATCTTGAGTGTCTGTTGATTTAATGCACACCGTCACACTTGTGCTATTTTCGCGAGAGTACATATAAGGGGAAACAATACAATAAATGTCTAACTTTCAACCACAGTTGCACCGCCTTAGCTGTGCTCGAAAGTTAATGCACTCTCTCGAAAATAGAAAAAGTGCGCAAACGATGGTGTGCAAAGTGTGACAGACCGACCGACCGAAGTACCTTACGGTGGGAATTATGGTATTGGATTTTAGTTCTTGTTAAATTCTGTTTTACTAAATTGTGCAATTCTCTAGGTCTATCTATTCTCAATACCTGTTCCACAGATATGAATGAATTGCATGCCTGTAAATAAAATAATATTGGTTTTTCTCTGTTGTTCATACTTCCTACATAATTTTTTTTTCCCCACAAGGAACAATCGCATTCCTCCACTGTCCAAAGGGAGAGCCCTCGCATGTGGCATATAAAGTAGACATCGACATTTCATTTAGAACATTCAGTGCCCGCCCACCCCATGTTGCAATGTCTTCGTAGACGCCGGTCTATCCATTTTTTTGTCTACCAATTTACCCATGAAATATTCGATGACCCATCTCAGACTGAAATCTGCCTACCTTGCGGTCAACCCGCTTAACTGCACTTTAAGATGGCTGTTTCCTGGTCTCATCGTAATGTATCCTATTTGCCATGTGGTGCCTGTCTTATTACTGTTTATTACAGGCTGTTCTTTGCTTTGGTGGGTAAGATTTTTTTTTAATGGTAAGTAGCAAGACAACTCCTACAGATTCTCCTGGGCGCCCCTCCTCCACCCCTCCCATACGCAATTAAAATGTACGTTAGAAACCGTATGATCTGTCGCTGAACATAGCGGGGCTTATGTGATAACAACCTCCAGCATGAGAATGAAGGTACAGGCAGTTACTGCAGCCTTAAAGTGGCTGTCTGAAACTTTATTAACAAGGGCAGTTATTGTATCAGACCCACAATCCATGCTTCAGTAAGTCCAAAGAGGATGGCTCCAGCATGAATGGAAGACCTCCATAGAAGCCTCGAATTTTCAAGAACTGGTGTGGATCTACTGTCTTGGTCATGCAAGCTTACGCGGCAATGAAAGAGCTGACAGACTAGCTTCTAGGGCACCCATAGAAGGTGCAATGGGTATGGATAAGGGAGAGATACTGAGAGCAATTAATTATCGTCTATTAGAGAATGTCACTACAATCGATGAATCATCAAGGCTAATAGTGCTGGAATTTGGCATCAAACATAAGACCAGCAGAGATGGATGTATGAGAGGACGCATCGGGCGTGTATACAACCAGCGCATAACAGAAACAATTAGCATTCATACCCTTCGACATTTGCTGAGGGAGACTGGGCACTTATGAGTTTGCCCAGAATGCAATGACGCTGATTCTGATCAAAAATAACAATGATCTGTTATAAATATTAATAAACCAAGTCAAAATAAAGCTGTTGCAAACTCTTGTCAATGGATGCTGGCGTAGAACAGAAAGATTGAAATGCGGAACTGATGGGGGGAATTAGATAAATTATAGTGGAACAAGATATAAGGGAAATACGCTGTCGATTGATAGGACACCCATTGAGAAAAACCAGCTGATAGCATTACATGGCAGACCTAATACTGAAATTTCCACGGTAACAGAAATTGAGGCATATCATTAAAAACACACGGAGAACGCCGCAAAGAACTAGGACGTTGTTAAGGAACTACGTCTCTATACTATTTTTGCCTATGTAGGTGACTTTCTATTACCTTCTACTTGTGCCATTAAGTACCGTGGGGAAATGCCGTTCTTAGAGTGCATCAAACATTAAGATACCCGGATAAATATTAATGTCTTATCTCCCATTTTTATGTGTTTGTTCGCCGATGAAAACACCATTAGTCTACACGTTTGACTTGCATTTAACAAAAATTCCCACTGATTTTGCACGTCTTCAGTCATATATTTATCCCTCCCCTCGAGCTCAACGTTACCAGCACGAGCTCGTTTCACGTTTACCAACTTGCAACTCACGATAACAGCGTTGTAAATTTTCGTGAGTTTGTTCGCCAACGAAGACACATTTGTCGACACGTGTGACTGGTGTTTTTTTTTTTCTTTTTCACAACCAGGTTGTTTTGCAGGTCTTCATATTCGAAATTTACTCTCGTTCTTGGGATCAACAAACGGCACTAGCGTGAATCTCGTTTAGCAACTACAAGTAACTTGCAACTTGTGTTAACCACTTCTACTTCAGAGTAATCAACAGTGATGTTAACTGTTTATTTTATTATACGAATCAGCAATAGTTTTTAGATGTCGTATAAAGCGACTAATACAAGGTTGTGCCTGACGCTGGTGACGTCATTAAACGAAGTGCTCAGAAATCTCCGCTGTAATAGCATATAAATTCTTGGTGCATGTTTTCTGCAAGGAGACCACCTACAGCGGTGGATCCATGCTCCGTAGGGAGCGAAAAGCAAAATGACGAATTGTTTTTAAAAATTAGTTTGTCATGCTAGTGTTTTCTCTCAGGTGTTGGTGACCCAGTGCCCTGTCGAGTTCACCTTCATGACGAGGTAGGTGTCACATACAATTACAGTGTTCTGTTCTCTGCATTTCTCTTGTCCCCCCCCCCCCCCCCCCAATCACTGCAGCTGGCACCATCGCAGAAAGCATGTACCAAAGCATTCATGTGCTCATAGCAGCAGCGATTTATGTGCCCCTTTGTTTCATATGGTGGGACTGCCATCTCCATACTCAGCCTCACATTAGTTGTCTCATAGGACACGCATTAGGAAACAAACAGTCCTGATGCTTCTTCCTCTTCTCAAAGACCGACGAGGAACAACTCGAGACTGTTCTCTATAGTGCTGTTGCTATTTATCCCGGAGTGTCTTCTCCCTGTTATTGTCTAAGTGTTTTGTGCGTCTTCCACATCCAATCATCTACTTCCGTTTCGTTTCTTCCGGTCGTTACATTTCTGTTAATGGATTTCCGGTTCTCACTTGAATTAACCAATTAAGCTGCTAAGCAACGTGCGATTAACTTCAACGTTCATAGATACCCACATATACAACAGGTTAATTGTGTGTGCCTGTATAGTCGGTTTCGCGATTTTCGACAACCTAGATGGCGGACATTTTGGGAATGTTATAGAGCAGCGATAGGAAACCCCTGAGCTTTGAGACTACTTTACAAGCTCTGAACTGTCTCAAGATTTACTTAGGAAAATTATGTTCCGTTTTCAAGTTTCAAAGTATTTGGAATTTTGAATAAGTACAGCATATATGTAATTTATGTCTCTGTCGGACTATCTGTGTTCTGTATATCATTCTACAGAACCGTGGAACATGTAATCTAAATCAATGATTCTCAACGTGTGTCATGTGGCCTCCCAGCTAACAGCGACTATGAGGGGGGAGGGGCCACATATGTAAATGAGGCTCAGAAGGGAGGGGATGAGCAAAAAAAAAGGTTGAGAACCCCTGATCTAAATGATATTTTCTCGAATGTTCTATTCACTTCACAGAAATGATCACTTTCCTAACTTAGGCATATCACGATTCAAGTAAATTTTTGTAAGCTAGCTCATAGATTGTCCACGGGGTACAGAAAAGTACCTTTCATTCTGGAAAAATCTCATTTTTACGTGCCGGGGGGAAGAGGACTACTCAGAAATGTCCCCCAAGAGGGACAACTGAACTGATGTGCAGAAAATCTGGCAACCGGGAATTCCAACCTCAAGAGATAGAGAAAGAGAAAGGGAGGATGGAATTTCAAAATGGCAGCATATGAAAGGCGAATAAGGTATAAGTCTGTCCAATCGATTTTTGCGTTCTCCCCGACGACCTAGAAGACTCAACTTTGGGAATGTTGTAGAAATTTGATCATGTTATAGACTGCCTTAAATAGGCCGGTCGCAGATAGGTTGAAATATCTAGTTAAGAGCCGCGGTGGCGCAATGGTTAGTGCACTAGCTTCTGAGCTCAGTGGTCCATGTTTCGATCCCCAGTTGTGGTGGGATTTTTTAGACCGCAAACGGCTCTGGGGTCGACCCAGCCTCATGAATTGGGTACCAGAGCAACCCTGATACGGTTAAATCGGTCGGCGTGGTGCTGGACACATCACCCCTAGTGTGCCGTATGGCCAAGAAAATATGGGCCTAACACGCCTCAATGGGCATGTAACGAGATCCTTTCAGTGGCGTATTCTCTATGTGTGCTGTGCGTGCTGCGCACACTTATGCCCGAAGGAAAATAAAAATTTAATTTATTGTTCTATAAAATATTTATCTTCTAATGTTCTGCTTTCGGACCGCATGCATCAGGATAACGGATTTTCCCGCATAGAATCTACGAGTATATCTTGTTTCAGTTTCCCAGACGCGTTTTATAGGGCAGTTTTTATTGGTTGGTAGCAATCGCCCGAAGTTTCTCGGGTAATTCCGTCACAATGCGTGCTGTACCTTTCGGTTTCACGTCTGAAGACTGTTTTGTGTGGATCAGGGTCATGGCCAGATACGTCAATACAATACGAACATGCGTGCGGTCGTCTTGCAGCTCTCGAGTTGTAAAAATCGGCTGTGTCCAAGTCCAGTGTTTTTTGTGATTAATTTTTGTTAGTTGCCGGGAGTGCAGTTTATTACAGTGACAGCGAGTTTCAAGTTGTAAGTTAATTAGTATTTCGGAGATAATTGACATTATACCCAAAATGCAAGTGTTGGACGACATCGCTAAAAAGAAGTTTTGTTCACTAAGTTTTAGTGAAAAACTATCAATTGTGAGTAACGGCAAACCATGTCCTGAGTTATCACTCTTAAAAACAGTACATAAAACTAAGACAGAAGAATACACACGCCATTTTTCAACAGCTCATTACAAGTCGGTGGATTGGTTTACTGGTTGTGAAAAGAGGAATAAATTGTTCTGTTGGCCTTGTTTTTTATTTTCTTCAGAAGGCAACGTATGGAGTAGAAATGGTTTTGATGATCTTAACCACTTAAGTACAGCTACACAGAGACACGAAAAGACTAAAAGCCATGTCCAATGTTTTTTTCAGCTGAAAATGTTTAGCCGACAAAGAGTGGACGTCTTGCTTAATGATCAGCTCGATAAAAGTATCAGCCAACATAATGAACTTGTAAAATAGAATCGAGATATCTTAAAACGTCTGCGGTATGCTTCCTTGGTAAACAGGAGCTTCCTTTCCGAGGACATGACGAATGTAATGACTCTTTCAACAGAGGCAACTATTTAGAGTTTCTGGATGCACTTCAGCAATATGACCTTCTTTTGGAACATCACCTACAGAGCTCTACAGTTTTCCGCGGAACCTCTCCGGCTGTGCAAAATGATCTCATTCAGGCTATCTCTGAAGTCCTCATTGTTGAAATAAAGAAGGAAGTGCACGTTTCAAACTTTGCTGCTATACTTCTGGATGAGAGTTGTGATATCACGTGCAAATCACAGCTGTCAACCGTCTTAAGATATGTATTAGATGGTGTTGTTTATGAAAGGTTTGTCGGGCTTACCGACGTTAGTCAGGATAGAACCTCAGAAGGTTTGTTTAAACATGTAGTTAGCACGGTACAAGAATACAAACTTAAAGATAAGTTAGTTGGGCAAACTTATGATGGAGCGTCTGTGATGGCAGGTCATTTGGATGGCTTACAAAAAAAAGGTTATTGATGTTTACCCAAAAGCACTCTTTACTCATTGCTGTGCCCATGCATTGAACCTCGTCTTGCAACAAAGTTTGATGAATATCAAAGACTGCAATATTTTTTTTTATAACTCCCAATGGTCTTTCTGCATTTTTCTCAAAATCGTCTAAGAGAACAATAGCTCTTCAAGAAATTATTTCTAAGAAGTTGCCAACTGTAGCACCTACCAGGTGGAACTTCACTTCCAGATTAGTACATACAGTGAACGATCATTGGTTAGAGCTTATTGACTTTTTTGAAAATGTCATTGATTGCTCTTTAGAATGGGATGCTGACACAGTGGTTAAATCGCAAGGCTTTTTGTCTTTCTTGAGGAGCCTAAATACAATTTTCCGACTTCAAGTATTTTCAAGGTTATTTGCATATACAGATGTTTTATACAATTTACTTCAAACAAGAAATTTCGATATTTTGTACTGCTGCAAGAAAATAGAAGAGATCAAAAATGAACTTCAACGAGCAAGGGATACTGCCTTTAATGAGATTTGGTATGAGCATTGGGAAGGAGGGGAGAAGAATTTGAATCACCTACAAATAAACGACGCCGTGGTTGTATAGGAAAAGATGCATGTTGCCAACCGTATTTTGAAATCATTGATAACATTAGTGTTCACACAGAAACACGGTTTGCAGCTTTAAAGAAACTTGAGTATTTCCACCTTCTTTATGAGCAAAAGTATACCAGTTTCAAGAAAAATTTTCCAGAGGAGCTCATCAAAAAATTAAAAGACGTTTATGGAGAAATGTTCGACTATGTAAGATTGAAGAATGAACTTGTTGTACTTTATTGTTCGGATGAGTTCTGCAACAAGTCAGTTCATGAGTTACTGCAGTTCTTAGTTGAAAATGATCTCAGTTCAGGCTTTAAAGAAGTGTTCAAACTGGCAGAATTGATAATGACAATTCCAGCAACTACTGCTTCTGTAGAAAGATCGTTTTCAGCTTTAAAGCGAATCCACAGTTACCACAGATCTACACAAGGTCAAGATCGACTCTCCAGTCTCACCCTACTTTCCATTGAAAAGGAACTTTTGAGCAAGGTTAGAATGAAGAATACATTTTACGATTCTGTAACAGAGAAATTTCTGCAAAAGGAAGAAGAACAGATCTGATCTTCAAGTGAAACCTGTAAGTGAAAATATGTATTATTTAGTTAATGTTTTTCTTCCAGCCGAATAACTATCGTTGCGTAATTGAATATAGTTGGTTTTTAAATTAAGAGGGGAAGGGGTTAAATAGTAGGCGTACATATTCATTTAAAGTAGCAGCACAGCTAGCTCGCATTACCAGGATACACCATTGGATCCTTTACCTTTACTTCAGTATAGCCTAAATATTCATCGAAAATATGTAATCATGGAAAGTAAGTTTCTTCTAGAACATCCGCTGCCAGAGTAGGCCTACGTGTCGTACTTTAGAGCTGACGGCAGGTAGACGTCTATACTGGTCGAGTAGCGACGGTGGGCGTTAAATTATTTGCGTTAAAAGGAGAGAGAAACTTTCACATGCAGATAATCCTCACCAGTGTTGCCACTCTAAATTTTGAAGAAAAAAAAACCTAGATGGTACTTTAAAAAACACAGATTTTGAATTTTGGGCGATGTGGGCTACTTTATGCGGTTTTTTTTTAATGGGTGGCTACTTTGGGCCGCGGTAGCATAGTGGTTAGTGCACTGGCTTCCTAGCGCAGTGGTCTATGGTTCGATCCCCAGATGAGGTGGGATTTTATTTAGGCCACAAACGACTCCTGGGTCGACCCAGCCCCAATTGGGTACCAGAGCAACTCTGGGAAGGTTAAGGCGGCCGGCGTGATGCCGACCACATCACCCCTAGTGTGCCGACGGTCAAGATAATATGGGCCTAACACCATATTCCCAATATGCCTCAATGGGCGTGTAACGGGTTCCTTTACCTCTTTTTACTTTGGGCTATTTTTGGATTACTTTGGGCGAAAAACCGAAAATTCTTTTCAACTAATAAAGGAATTTTCGGTTTTATGTGAATCCGCTTGGAGTGGCAACGCTGATCCTCACAGCATTTCTCACAGATTTACCACAGTGGCAAGTTATTTCCATGTATGGCTTGTATTATGTATTATGTCACGTGTAGCGCGCCTTGGGAGTCTTTGATGAGACCCAAAAAAATGGGTCTACTTCTCCCTCGTGCGTCTCGTACAAGGACGACTAATATAAGGCCATGCGTGGGATTGTCATCCTTATTATGCAAAAAAAAAAAAACGACCAAATGCTAGGCTACATAAAAGACTACGGTACTGCAATGTCATGTGACTGCTTGGTGCAAACTTACTGCAAAAGGACCAGCTGCAATGGCAGTTTCGTGCTCCACAATGAGCATAAAGGGAAATAATAATCACTATTATTTATGGGTTGAATTGAATATCAGAGTGACATGTCTTTGATATCATCCAAATAAGTTGTCTACGTCGTTAGAGTTAGGATCAGTGTAAGGGTTTAGGGTTAGGACTCCTAGTCTTGAAACCGTTTTACTGCGTCTCTGAATTCGCATCGAACACACGGCCCATTGTCTTTTCAACCTATTTATGTAATTTTAATGCATTTATATTAGTTCCCACTTTCGTTTCTCTACTGTTTTAGGTTCTTTTGTAGCTGACCAAATCCTTGTGGTTGTAACGTAATGCATGTCTTTGTCTTACTAGTTCTCATTTTCTCATTCTACAAGTGAATGCTTTCTGAATTTATCAGTACACTTTCAGACGTCTATTTGAGTATATTTAAAGAACTCAGTGGTTGAAATGAAGGCTAGTAGAATGTGCGTCCGATTTCGTTCAAATTTCTAAGGATTCGGTGGCTAATTAAGTCGCCCAAATTGATAATGCCTTGCACAAGAATTCAGAGACGCAGTAGTAATGGATAAGGGTTAGGTTTATTAATCTTAAACTTAACAGTACAGTGTAAACTAAAACCCTAATGACATAGCGACTAAATTGTTCGTCGGATCGAGAGACATTTGGGCGAAATCGGACACACATCCACAGTTTTTAATTTCAGTTGGCGACTTTTGCAGTAGACGTTCACCGATCATTTTATCGGTACCACAGTTACTATCCTAGTAGTTCATATCTTTAATTTGTTAAATTAATGGTTTTCTCAATTCATATTTCTTTATTATTTCGTTATTTTCTTGTTTTTGTTTTGAAGAGGTGATGGGTGGAGAGCGGGCACTTAACAGCTGACCGTTATTGCCTCTTCTCGTTCCATCTTGCTCTACCCTGTTCAACCTGAAAATCGATTATAATTGGGGTATTTAGTGTCATTTTATTTACTAAATTTTGTATTAAATTTAAATAACAATTGTCTTTTCTTAATTTACATCTACCAATTTAAAACTGCTAAGAGCTGTTACTCACGTGTAATCTGCAGAGCTTTTCAGGAGCAAGGCACAAACGGTTAAGCGGTCTCTATGAAAACTTTTTTTGCCTTTAACCCGGCGTACCCTGTCAGCTGGAACATGCGAAACGATCAGCTGTTTTCTGCGCGCATATTTATACAACCAGGGAGTTTAAGAGGGGTGGTACAACAGAGGCTTAACGATTCTCACCATATGACGTGTTTTTCTAGGTCAAACGTGACTTTTTTTTTTTCGTTCGGCAGCCCTAAGCGGAACAGCTGTTTTACCGTTCAAATTGCTTCGTTGGCGCGATTCTTCCAAACTACACCCCCCCCCCCCCAGTTTTATGTCTCCCCTCCCCCTACCTGTTTCTTAATCTCATTCCACCCTCTATCTCTCATCTTTTTTGTACATATTTTTAACTTATTTGTTCGTTTGTTATAGCATTTTATTTTCTCTTTCTGTTTTAGTTCCTTCAGACTAGGTCTAGTCCACATATGCAAAAGGTTGCTTCCTGTTAAAAAAATGTTTATAGTTCAAATTACTTAATGTAACAGTGTTTGAGCTGTTACACATGGACCACATTAGCTCTGAGGGGGTAAAAGACAAAAATAGAGCCATTGCTCCCACCAGGCAAGCCGTAAAATGGTGCTAACCTGAGGTGTTTCATAAAGGTGGCAGGCCTACCGTGTTCGACAATTGGTGAACAAAGCCACTGCCGGAGCGTTTGTGGTAATTTAATGCAGATTTCCTACATGAGGATCAATTTAGTTGCGTCTTCATACTCTTTGCGGAGTGTTGGGGGGTGTCTGCGCGTTTGCAACTTGTCATAAGAGGTTTTGATGTTACTAAATGTATAGGCTATCCTGGACAAATAGGTGTATCAGAGGATACCAGGATAGTGCCAGATAAGAGATTGGTCTTATAAGAAATACCCCCTTCTCTGAAAAGAGTAAGGGTGTATAGACAGTCAAGATGGGGTCAAGCTATGTAAGTTCTCAGAGTAAATGATGATGATCTCTGAGTCCCTATCCACTACCTCTACTGATCCCAAATGATTTAGCTAGGGGAAATGTATTTACTTTATTTAATGATTAATTTCAAACAGAACTTCAACTTAATAAAAATTAATTAAGCAAGGCTGTATGAAAGTTTATGTACAATTTAATGGTCCTGAACCTCAATCTTTTGGGTCAGGAATGATCAAACTCAAGAAAGATTATTTACAAAATGAAATAAATATTTTATAAACTATGTTCCATTTCTTGTAAAGGGTCACTGGAATGACTATACGTACTGTTACTGTTCTTAATATTTATACTGCTACCAGTCTTATACTGCAAGGTCTACTACTTTCATCATCCCACAGTGGTTAAGTTTATTTGGGTGAATGAGTTTGGATGAATTGTCATTGCCTTTCTAAAGGACTTATCTTCAGAATGTTGCTGCTTCAATTCTTTGAATAGTAGTCAGGATCACCAACTCTGTGACTCCTGGCTGAGAAGATGGGGTCTATCTCCAAGGTTTAGATAGAGCTCTCAACTCCCACACGCTCTTCTTCTCAAGTAGTTGCAGCCACGAGGTAAGTTCGTGATATAACCTGAAATAGAAGGACAACCCCTTCCATGTAGAGATCTGCCTCAATCAATTCACCCCTAAACAATATTAAAACTTACCATGGTCAGTCCTTTGTGCTAACAAGTTGCACAAGACCTTGAATTCCATTGTCTACCATCAGTTTTCATGCCATAACTCTTTCTTTGGGTTAATCAATGCTTGGGTACCTCGTCCATGTTTGGCTTCCATACAATAATCATGGCAAGTACAATACAGCATGTGACCTGTTGATTACTTCATTCTAACCTTCCCTAGATGTTTATTACATGATCTATGAAAAGGGTGTCACTCCAGAAGAAAATACTAAATTAAATCGCTTCTAACACTCACTGTCGTAAATTTGCAAACACTATACACCAATTTTTCAAGTCGAACAAGTCTGCTACTACACACATTCCTACGTAGGTCAGCGTGAAACAACACATCTCGCCTTCTGTTACACTTTCGAACAAATATAGCACACATAGCCTGTTTACTTTACAGGTCAATTCTTTAACAAAGTATGCGAATAAAATTATCAATCTTACCCTCAAGTAAATAAGTTCACACACACTCAAGCTGACTAGCTGTAAAAGGGTTCTTAGCCTGCTCTACCAGTCCAACCGGCAAAGGCTTGGTCTACAGTCTTTTTGTATACGTCAGCTCAGTGGGATTTTTATGATTTCAATGGCGGAAAACTACAAAAGTTTGTTACTATTTATAGCAATACACCGAACCAATCAGAGGAAAGTCAAAAAGTTAATTTTTGATTCTAGTATTTATGCGATTCTAAGTGTGTCTGTATGATCTGACTAAATTTGAACATTTTATATCATAGTTATTTGTAGACCGATTTTAATTATCAAAAGTGATAATTAAACGGCCAATTTTTCTCTATCGTTCTATTTAGTTTTCCCTTAGTTATTCCTTTGCATTCAAATATGGGTAATTTTTTTGTAATTAAATTTGGCCTTACCCTGATGTGAAAATCTCACTAAATTAAATTTTCTACTACCGTAAAAATTTTTTTAATGAGAGAATCTTTATGTGTATTTGTTAAGCAATATCAACGCTATAATTTGAGATATCCCTTTCATTTTAATTATCTTTAGTTATTAAGAAATAAATTATCTACGTTCGGTCAAAAACACAAAATAGGCATTTATTTCTCGTCAACCAAAGTTTTCTTACCCCTACAAAATATGGAAACGATTTGATTGGTTGTTAAATGTATACTATGCTCTTCGATAATTTTTGGGGTGGGCGGTAACTTTTTACTTGTTTCTTATAAAAATTCAAATACACTAGATAAATTGTTGGCGGTATATTTGACTTGCCCCTCAGAAAATTTCAAATACTGTAGTTATTTATAGATTTAAAAATACGATAGCTAGTTTGTTTTTAGCGGGGAATTTGAGCGTGTTGTCATACGAATTCACTTCACTACACAACTTTGCCTTGAGGTCGTAAATGTATTGTTTGTCATTTCCTTGAGGAGTATAGGCCTTGAATAAATTCACGCCAAGTCCTTCTTGTACCGTTGTACTCACAACTTTCTACACCTACTATTGCAGACTTTCAGACTTTAATAACTGGGCTGATATTACGTTTCAATTCATGTATTCTATATTCATCTGTTCTGCCATCACGAAGTATCTTTATGCTGCAACTTTGGGTTTATCTACGTGATTTTTAAATTTTTCTTATCAGTGTTTATTTCATTAAACTTTGTATTAAAGACTGACTGTGTTTATTTCTTGCTATTGTTAGCAGCTGGTATTGAAGTGTTCTATTAGGGACCGACCTTGAAGGTTACGGTCAAATGTATACAACATTTGAAACTGGAACTGTAGAATGTTTTCCATTTAACAAGTCTCGTTTTGACGACTTATAATCATTTAATCATCACACAACTTTTCATCATGGTTAATCAACAAAAATGTTTCACGTTACAGAACACTTGATTTAGTACAGTCTTAGAGATCACAGTTTATTAGACATTACTCGTCTATTACTTGCCGTTTTAATTCTTGTAACCAAATGCTTGGCATAATTACTATCTTTATCCAGAATTAATCATTCTGCTAATAGTTCTATTAGGAACACTGCCTAATATACATCTCAAGAACTCTGACATATTATTAATTCAATTTGGCATCCATAGCCAGGCTCTATCAGCCTTTCATATTATAACTGCGTTTTCGTACTTCACGATTTACGCTACTAATAAATTATTGCGGTTAATAATACCGACGTATATCTTTGGACTCGATGGTCCTTACACATTATTTATTGCTTTACCAGCATTACATTTACGATTATACACTATCATAATTTAAGTGGCTATGCCACATATACGAAACACTTTGGATAAGTGGCCATGCCACACATTTCAAACACTGCCATTTGGCTCGAAGGCCACACAAAGACTGATGTAACTAGCCTACCGCGTCGTACAACGTTATACGCGAACTATTTCATTTTATTTAGTAGATGTCTTTCATGGTGCAACCATCCGAATCAAGTTCAAACCGAGATGCTTGCAAACCATGCAACAATCCTCAACACCTACGTTCAGCGCTGGTTTAGCTGGCGAGTCCTTTTCAGGGCAAGTCCCTCTCATGCTAGCAGATGGATAATGTTAGTCCTTTTCGGGACTTAGTATCTAACGACGTTGACCGGGCTTGCAATCTGGTTGGATTGCTCAAGAGTTCACATACAACCGGTGTTTCGCTGAACACCGAGGTAGTACGGGCAGCGTTGGCGTAGCTGGTGAGTCCTTTTAAAGGCAAGTCCTTTTCAGAGCTTTATGCTTCTTTCTTTCTTCTTCTTCTTTGATCCTTAGCCGCCGACCGTCAAAGCAGTCAGTGGCCATCACGCCTAGTGGCGTCTTGTAGGGCAACAACAAATTGATTCCACTTTGCTCGGTCGGTGGCCATCCTTCGTACAGTGCCCCAACTCTGGTTCATTCTTTGCATCTCAGCCTCCACAGTCCTCCGCCAGGTTGTTTTTGGTCGGCCTCTCTTTCGTTTTCCTTCAGGGGTCCAAAGCATAGCTGTTCTTGTGATGGCATCGGGGTCTCTTCTGAGGACATGACCAACCCAGCTCCAGCGTCTGCCAGCTATGATGGTGTGCATGTCCTCTTGCTTGCTACGAGTAAGCAGATCTTGGTTAGTGATGGTATTTGGCCAAAAGATTCGGTAAATTTTTCTTAGGCATGTTGTGTGAAAAGAGGACAGTTTCGACATTTCCTTCTCTGTAACTCTCCAGCATTCCGCACCATAGAGAAGCACAGAAAGCACACAGCTCTGATATAATCTTAATTTTGTGCTTGTGCTGTATTGGGAGGACTTCCAGATGTTGTTTAGGCTAAAGAAGGCTGTTCTTGCCTTATTCATTCTGACATTGATGTCTCTGCCTGCCCCGCCGTCTGGTGTTACTATGCTTCCTAGGTATGTGAAGGTATCTGTCTGTACCAGTTGCTGATTCCTTACTGATATGGGCTCAGGGTTGCTCAAATTGAGCGTCATGACCTCTGACTTCTTTAAATAGATGTTCAAGCCCACCTGCTGACTAAACTTATTAAGTCCTATCCGTTTTTTCCTGGATGTGTTGATGTGAATGTGCTAGTAGTGCAATGTCATCTGCATATTCCAGATCTTCCAATGTAGAAAATGTTGTCCATCTTATTCCTCTTGGACTGCCCTCTGTTGTCTGGCGCATCACCCAGTCTATGACTGTTAAAAATAGAGTGGTTGATAAGGGGCATCCCTGTCGTACTCCTGTCTTCACCTCAAAGGTTAGGTTGCTCTGCCCAACACTACACGTAAAGTTGGCATAGACGCTTTTTATGATTGACACTATGCAGCTTGGAATTCCATAAGCCCTCAGTATTTTCCATAAACTGTCCCTATGTATGCTGTTGAAAGCCTTTTCAAAGCGTTATGCTTGCAGGTGGATAATGTTAGACCTTTTCAAGACTTAGTATCTATCAACGCTGACCGAGCTAGCAGTCCTTTTCAGGACTTCTTCATGCTAGCTGATAGAAGCTATTAGTCCTTTTCAGGGCTTAGAGTTCATGAACACATCGCTTCAGTTAACAGAGTTCACTTATTTTTGACTGGCAAATTGTGCTCTGATATAACCAATTAGGTTGCAAGAAACGCGCCTCGCCACAAGAAGGTAAAACCCAGTACCGTCTGCTCAAGGTTCTACGACGATTTCTTTTTCCCTTTCATTTATGTCTGCATCTCTTTTCTCCATGTGTTTTTCATTCTTCCTCTACCTCTGTTACCCTGGGAATGTGTCTGGTACTTGTCATCAGTTCCACACTGCAGAATGGGAGAAGATCGTCTACGACGACAAGCATGGGAAACTAAGAGCCAGGGATTCAGACCTCCAGGACGACCCAGAAGTCCGCTGGGAGGACACCATTAGACAATCTTTGAAGGATCGAGGACTAGAATGGAACCAGAAGACAGCTGATAGGATAGTATGGCGCTCTCTCTTCCAAAACTCTACACCTCACGTTAGAAGAGGAACGACCAAGTAAGTATGTAAGTCTCACTTTGGTTGTCTTGTCATATCATCTCAATCATATTCTATGCAAGCACCCATTTATGAAAGTCGGTAACTTCTTTAATGGTGTTGTAGCTGTCATTACCAAGAATACTCTTGTAGTGGCAAGAAAGAGGGCTCAATACTTTCCAGCTACAGCGTCTACGGCACATCCTTGGTATTTCGTGGAAAGACGAAGTGACAAATGTCGAGGTGTTGCCACGTGCTGGCCTTCAAAGCATGTATACACTGCTTAGACAGCGCAGACTGCAACTGGCTTGGCCATGCCCGGCGCATGGAAGATGGTTGTACCCCCCAAAGATATTTTCTACGGGCAACTGGCATATGGCAAAAAAAAACAAAACAGTGGGGCGACTGCAGATGAAGGTCAAATATGTAAGAGAGACATGAAGGCATTGTACATAAATACAGCAACCTGGGAGGATGAAGCTGCTGATCGCACCAAGTGGCGATGCTCTCTACAGCGCTACCTCATACTGAGCGAAAAGAAGCTCTCACTGCAAGCAGAAGAGAAAAGAACACGCTGAAAAGAATACTATGTAAAAAAAGCAGCTGAGGGCTATCACCTCAGGGGCGCCTTCCCATAGTCAGGCTACTACTACTACTACTACTACTACTACTACTACTACTACTACTACTACTACTACCACTAATACTACTACTACTATTACTTCAACTATTACTCTTGTAGTATTTAACTATTCCCGTCTCGTGTACTCCACCTTGACCTGCTGGGACGACGAACTATGTCAACAAGAGACCTCAAATGGTTCTTGTTTGTTTTAGTCTTGTTATTTTTTTCATAAAAAGGGGGGAGAGAGCGGCTTCCGGGCTTCAAACTCCGCTCCCTACATTTTTCTAACATGTGTTGAGTGGTTCAAATTTTTTTTTTTTAATTTTAATTGCGCTTATTTGAAAAAAAAAATATATATATAAATACGTATTTATTTCAACGGCACATCATGCCCTGGGAAAGATAATATTAAGTCCTGTTCAGAGCTTCGTGTTTATTAACACTGCAAGTGCTAGAAGTCCTTTTTAGGACTTCGCCACGCTAACTGATAGACACTAGTTGTCTTTTTCAGGGTTTAGCATCTATCATTATTGCATGTGAATTGACAAAGTTCACTTATTTTTGAATGACAAGTGTGCTGTCATATAACCAACGGACTATGGTCTAGGTTGAAAGAAACGTACCTTACCACAAGAGAAGAATTTTTTTTAAGGAAGTTTTTTTTTTTAAAGTGCAGTGCTTGGTGGGTTAGATGGCCATGTCTCTCCATAACTTCCAATCTCCAGTTCTGTTTATCAATTACCGTATGTTATTGAATTATTTTCATGTCACGAAGTCAAACTGCCCTATATTTTCTCTCTTTATCTTCCTTGATCTCTCTGTCCTACAATCTTTCCTGTTGTCGCAGTATATTCCAGGTTTCTTGTCATAATATTTCCAAAGTAAATGAATTGATTTGTTCTAATTTGAACAGTTAGCTTCATTTGTTCACTGTATTCTTTCCAAACATCATGGCTACTCCTTTTTTAGCTGTCCGTGGTATTCTAAACTTTCTTCTGTAAGACCACATGACTGTGGCCTCCAGGGATTTTCCTGCATGTCTACTAAATGTTTATGACTCACTTCCATTTGTTAGGTTTTGTTCTATCTATCAATGAATTATTGCATAAAATACGTTTCATTTAATGGAACGCTGCTTTTGCTTGGTCTGAATAGGAATTTCAGTGAAGCCCAAAATAGGCACGGGCTAGACCGGCTAGAGTCTACATTTTTCTTCTTCTTTTTTTTTTTTAAATTGAGGGTTATATCACTAGTACTGTAAAAATAAAAAATCAGAATTTCCCGACACTTTATTTAAGATCCCTGTTTCTATTGATTGATATTTTGACACGTTCCGTCCAACCGTGACACAAGGTCATTCAGTTACATTAGAATGTATGTCCAAATATTAAGGAACACGTGGTTTATAGTTCAATCGTTCATAGACACGGATACTTATAATCCTTATCAGGGTTTAACTTTTATCAGTGCTGCAAGCGCTTGCAGTTTTTTTGCTGGACTGGTCCTTTTCTTGGCTTCACTTCTTGTTTTTTATTGACCAGTACGTTGTCTCTGTGCTGAACTGTAGAACACACGGCTGGCAGGGCTTGGCTGAAATGAAGATCAGTGGGACACCTGTTGATCATTTTCAATATCAGCTACCATCTCCACAACGAAGGTCGTCTGCAATGAATCTAAAACGTCTTCTATCTCTTGTCTTGATGGTACACTCTAATATAATCTTTTCTGTACATCTCTTGTCTTGATGGTACACTCTAATATAATCTTTTCTGTCCATCTCTTGTCTTGATGGTACACTCTGATAGAATCTTTTCTGTACATCTCTTGTCTTGATGGTACACTCTAATATAATCTTTTTCTGTACATCTCTTGTCTTGATGGTACACTCTAATATAATCTTTTCTGTCCATCTCTTGTCTTGATGGTACACTCTGATAGAATCTTTTCTGTCCATCTCTTGATGTTTATCTCCCCACTTATAACGTTGTCTTCCTCTGGCACGTGTTCCTTCAACTCTTCCTTTCAGTGTGATCTTCAGCACGGTGTTATGTCTTTTTTATGGCCAAAATATTTTAGCTGTCTAATTTTCTGTCGATACGGCCTTTAAAAAGAATTAAGAGACGCAGTACTAAGGGGTAAAGGTTAGCGTAAGGTTTAGGAATCTTAAACCTAATCCTTGCTCTTACGACATGGCTGGCTAATGTGGGTGATATCGAATAGACTTCCTCCTGTTCTTCATTTCAACCCAGGGTATTTCTACATAAAATAAAATTCGAACATCAGAATCCGCGGCGAGTCAGCAGGATATACTGACGTGAAAACGGGCGCTTTAATGGGTGAGAATACTCCCGCAGGTTATTAAATACTTTCCCAGAAAAGGCGATGAATGGGTGCGACATTTTATTACACAGGAATCTAGATAAATTGCCTACCTAGCCGCGCGTGAAAGATGTAGATTTTTCACCTTGCGAGAACAGAACGGATAACGCGAAACTGATTTGCCAATAATACGCCGCGCTTCAACTACGGTCATTCTTGTGTTATTTAGAATAATTGCTCGTTTTCGTTTCATGTTCCACTCGGTAAGTGGTCGTGGTCGATCGCCCTGTGGGTTATTCCTTAATAGGCGCTTTTCGAATGCATCGAACTATTCTTGAAGGGTTAATTGCAGTTCGGTACTTAGTATCCATCCCCTATTCCGCTGGCATTTTTTGGTTGCTTCTGATAACTACCAAGCAGACGATAATCGGACAGGTGTACATTTATTCTCTTTTGGTGCGAACAATTGATTTGTCAATAAAACATAGAAATTCACATAAACTTTACATGTTAGCCCCCTCTGGAATACGGGCCTTCAACAAATACGCTTGTAGCCTCTCCATGTTGTACCATGCACTCATGGTATTTTCAAGTCTTCTATATTCTTTCGTGTCTGTTTCCAGTTATCTTCAACATGTGTATTTGGTCTCCCACTATTTACTTACCCGTGTGGGTCCAGAACACGGGCTTATAAGGTTATCAGGTGGTTTTCTTAATGTGTGTTACTATCCAGCTTCTTTTCCTCACATCTTTTTTCCAGTGGTGTTTGTTTGTTGTTTTCATCAGTTCCACATTAGTTATCTTATCATAACATTTCAGTCTTACCATTTCTTCTTCATTCACTCTCGGACGTCTGATTAAGTTCAAAGTAAGCACTGGTCAGTTTGAGGCTCCGTAGAGTTTTTCCATGAATGATACTGGTGATGGCCATATGCGCTTTCTCTGTTCCTCATATGTTGGGCACATTTGAAGTATATTGTCAGTTATTTCGGTGCCACAGTTAAACTATTCAGTTGTCCTATTCTGCGCAAGCGCCCTGTTATGAAAATCTGTAGCTTTTTGGTGTTATTTTTGTTGTTCCTTGTGTTTCAGAGACATACAAGCCAGGTCGTAGGCAGGTTCTAAATCATCAAGCTGATTTGTCATTGTAATGTGATAGGGTGGGCGAGGAATGATGATGCTGTTGTGATATGTGATCACATTCTTGCACACTCGCACCAACCCGAACAACAATAAAACTCTTGATTCTAAGGCAGGGGCTGTATTTATTCATACAACCCTTTCAGTGACACCAAGCAAATAAGGCAAATATTAAACAAAACAAAACAAAACACCCAGCCAGTGCTCAATTGCTAACGTGTCATTTCTTTGTTCATCTCCTACCCACACACTTCGTTTCTTCCGTCTGGACCACTCTTTCGAAAAGGCTCTTCGCCTTTTTTTGGGCCTTCTTCTGGTGAGGCACGTTCCTTTCAACCTATTTGGTTATATCAGACCGCTCTCTTTATATATCCGCGGTCTGGCCACATCACACGCAGCGTAGTGATTTACGCTCGCGCATAAACACAACTATTTAGCACAAGTGAACAAGTGGTAATCTTCAGACTTCGCACTGGTCATAACAGATTGAGATACCATCTGTTCAACAAATTAAAGTTAGGAACTACGGATGAGTGTGACTGTGGCACTGGTAAAATGACTGCCGAACACCTGCTTCAAAGGTGCCCAACATATGAGGAACAGAGAAGACGCATATGGCCATCACCAGTACCATTCCTGGAGAAAATCTACGGAGATATCAACAGCCTCAGGCTGACCACTGCTTTCTTTGAACTTATTCAAGTTGACATCTGAGGGTGAACGAAGAAGAAGCGCGTAGATACGAAAATGAAGGCATTATTATGGCCCTCTTGAAGAAGCGAAAACACAAACATTTTCCGGCATTATTATGACCCCATCACAGTAAGCTAAATTCCATTTCTATTGGTAATATTATTGTTTACAGTGTGACAAGAAGTGATGACAAGAGGCACACCTGCCGTACTCCAATTATAATCTCAAAGGGCTCAGTAAGTTGTCCTTCATGAAGAATTCTACAATTCATATGTTTTCTTTATTAGGTTAGTGAACACGGGGTTAGGGGGGGGGGGGGGGGGTTGCTCCTTATTTCTCAGCAGCTTCTAGAGAGATTATCTGTCTATAATGTTAAATGCCTGTTCATAGTCCACAAATCTTGTTTTAATGTGGTGAGTTCAGTTCTAAGCCTTGTGCTATTATTCGCAGTGTGACTATCTGGTATGTACAGGATCCGTTTTGTCAAAAACCTGCTTGTTCATCTCTCAGTTAATAATTTACGGACTCTTTTAAGTCACCATGTTGATCCAGTTTAATATTTTCCTGGCTTTGATAATAACAAAATTTATCCGTAATTCACGCATTGTTGCTAATCTACCATCTTTAGCACCATAACCAATATCCAATAACCAGTCATCTGGTATTTCATCTCGTTCCCAGACATTACAAAGTAATGTCTATAATATCTCTGTAGTGGTGTCAATGTCTACTTTGATGGCCCCTGCCGAAATGCCATCCGGGTCGGCAGCTTTTCCATCTCTTAGAAGCTCCATGGCTTTCTTTATTGTTTCCTCATGTTGTATTTGGCAATTAACTTCTGCTGGCTGGCTGTCTGGGGCATCTCCGGCGGTTGGTCTTTTTAATAAAAGTGTCTCAAAATGCTCCGGCCAACTTTTCATTTGCTCTGTTATACTCTTAAGCATTTTGTCATGCTTACCTTTAATGCTCGTTTTCCCTAATAGCTTCCTTGTACTGTTGTACGGGTCCCTCATATTTCCTTTGACTGAATCTTTCTTTGCTTCTCTTGTCAACTCGTCAATGTATGTCCTGTTGTCTCTTGTGATGCGTCTTATTGCTTCTTTATTTCCTTCTATATATATATATATATATATATATATATATATATATATATATATATATATATATATATATATATATATATATATATATTATATATATATATATATATATATATATATATATATATATATATATATATATATATATATATATATATATATATGACAGCGCCATCTTGAGGTCTGTCGTTCTAGGCGCTGGCCCCATCTGGGCAGTCATATTGTCTATGTGGTTTAGTGCTTTTTGATCACGTTATCTTCAAGCAGATTTATTACAAGGCCATAATAAGCCTACGAATTAGTTGTGTTTTTGCTCTAGTTGTGTAAATCTGTGTTTTCATGCATTCTGGAGCAATAATCGCGTGTGTTATCTGTGTGGCGCAGATTAATACGCGAGCGCGCAGTAAATTGAGTGGTTAGGCCAGGGCTTATAAAAAGGGGTAGCAAGCGGCGAAACCGGTCTATGTTTGAGAGAGCCGCCCAGTGAGAACAGACTAAGAAGACACACAAGAGCCAAGCTGTAAATGCCTTGAGCACGTGAGTTAATTTAAATTAGCATTAGTTTTCTAGGATTCTGAAATTATATCGATGTGGCTATTTTAATGTTTAATGGGATAGATAGATAGATAGATAGATAGATAGATGTGAGAGTTTAAGAGCGATTATTTCATTCTTCAGAAAGGCTATTCCACTGGAAATTTAGATAAGATTAACGATCGCAAGATAGTAGCCTCGTGGTGATAAAAGGCGGCGATAGCGAGTCTGATTAAACACGCTCCGCGTGGTAAACCTATAATATGTTATGCCGAGCGACACGTTGTGTATTTAGTCCCAGTTTGGCTTAAGTCGAGAATAATTATATTGTATTCTTTATGTAAGAGTAATTTAGTGTATTTCACGTTTATTGATAATTCTACTGTATATTTAATGGGTTACTGTGAGGTGAGAATATGTATTTAGATTTCTGGAGAGCGCGAGGCCACTCCTTTGTTGAGACAGGTGTTTCTCTGTTTGCTCCTGGTGGAGCATGGAAACACCAATGCGGCTGGTGTCCACCACAAGCCAACAGAAGCATTTTTATGCTATTACAGTGGTTGTTCCTGTAATAATGTGTTTCATGCGATGAGATTCCCAGCCGCACGAGTCGTCACATACGACATGCTTCAGAATGCAGTAACGAATATTGAGATAGACCAGTTGTGAGGTGGTGGTTAATTCTCATTATTGAGATTGTTTGTTGTACATGTATTGAAGAATATTATTTTATGTCCAGTTGATTATTATTGTTGTGTGAACAATGGTTTGTGAGAGCACGTGGGCGTACCAGATGTATATTTCTCTTCTCCGCTCCTGAGGGAGCATGGGGCCACCGGTGTGGTTTACCTCAGCATGGAGCATTCAGATGCTTTTGCAGTAGTGGTTCCGGTAGCAACCTATGTTACCCGGTGCGATTGCCAGCCTCATGCACAACACCATACTAGTCGCATTGGGCGACACGCATGAGTGTGTGAGATAGTTGATGATGTCAGGTGGGCGCATGTTTTCTGTATGGTAAGTGTTATTATCCATGCTATTGATGTTCACTTAGACGTTGTTTTATTTATTATTTTTCAGACAGTCTATGAACACTGACTGGGTGTTTGTTGGATTGTTTGTTTGGCGTTCGGTTCTGTTCGGTAGAATTAAATGTTGATCTGCATAAGGCTTTGGGTTGCTTGAATTGTTAAGTCTGCTGCTGAGAGGGTTGCAAGCAACCAATAATTGCAACCCCTGTCAAACGATCCTTTATAAATTTTCTTAGTGCACGGGTCTTGGGTGTGAGGTACATCTAGCGCCCCTGTCACATATATATATATATATATATATATATATATATATATATATATATATATATATATATATATGTATATATATACAGACATACATATATATATATATATATATATATATAGATATAGAGATATATATATATATATATATATATATATATATATATATATATATAAAGAGGGGAACGAAGAAGACATTGAAAGACCTTGAGCTGATGGCACAGGACAGGAAGACTTGGTATAAGTTTGTTGAAGACCTATACTATACAAATTGATGAAGAAGAAGTAAGCTCAGGCACGAACGAAAATCCTGTAACCACGTATACGCTTTTTTCATGATCACACCAGCCTAGTTTGATGTCTGGCATTTTATTTTTCTACTTTTCTTTGCAGCTCGGCTCTGTCAACCATTTACCATTGTTATGATTAAAATTCATAACGATTGTGTCGATATCATTAGGTAGCTCGACAGAGCTCCTTGTTTGTTTATTTTATACGGAGTAATTTATTAATACAGGAAGTGACGTCATTGCCTCTATGGTGTAGATGGGCAGACGTCAAAACTAGGAATGCAGAAGGCAGAGTCATCGTCTGCAAGGACTTCGATATGTCTGTGTCATGGCGAATGGACGCAAGTGTTTGAGCTAATGGAAATTATCTATAATTGTTCTACATCCCTGTTAAGTCATGTTTTTGAGTGGGAGTTAAGTGTTTGGGATTTTTATGTACGGGTCTGATTTTTTATAGACACGCTTGTAAGCACGTTTAAAGTTATGAGATGATTTTTTATTTGGGTGCTTGAACATAGCTCAGCTGAGTAGGTGTTAGTTTTTTTTTAACATAAAGAAAGTGTTCAAATGTTCTGAGTAGTTGGGGGAGAGATACGGGTGAGCTGAGCTCACATCTCAAGCTGTTAGTTCGCTCTTGAGTGAAGATGTACTGAGTTGTATTGAGAAACAATAATCTCGGTCATTAGGTATCTGGCAGAGCTTTGAGACGGTTTTTATAGTCTCGCTAGTGTGTCCAGAGTGTTTTTTTTTAAGGGAAGAGATTCAATATAATATTAATGCCATGGATTATACCGGCTATTGCTGTTAATGCAACCAATTTCTGACGGATTATATGTTATTACCATTTATGATGAGTGTTACGCACAGAATTTTGTCTAAAGACATTGTATAATTTTTCAAAAGACATTGTATAATTTTGTCTAAAGACATTGTATAAGTTTTTCTAAAGACATTGTGTAATTAACTTGTCTGAATTGTACACTTTGATTTTTCGCACAGTCTAAGCTAGATAACTCTTGTTTACTGTGATTACATTTTGCAAGGATGGGTACCTTCGCTTGTGACGGGACTCATCGATCCATTTTTTTTAACGATGTGTTGGTCACTCTCCTTATATGGTAGTATCGGTTAACTGTTTCTTAGAATGATTGAAACCAGTGTTGAGGATTCTTTTGCTGTCCATATAAGGCACGATTTCTTACAAAAATCTTTCTAGAAGGTCTTCAACCATCGTCTCGTTGATTATTACTCAAGTGTATGCGTTCTGCGCATGCGCGAACTTTAAGAAAGTTAGAATCGTCTTCCGCCCAGGGGATTCGATGAGATTTTTTTTTTGAGCCGAGCAGAACGCTATGGGCGTCTCTGTGATTTGTTAATAGGGAATTAGGAATCCTTTTGTGAGTTAGTGTAGCTAACAAGGTCCTTCCCTTGATTATTCAAAAACGCCTGGAGGCGTATGTTTTGTGGTGCTGATTTCGAAACAAGGTAATACCTCATTTATGTTTCAAATCTATAATTTAACAATATGTTGACAATGGTCGATCTCTGCTCGCTCACGTATTACAGTGATAGAGGTTCTTCTACTAGAAGTCACACCCCAGGTATCTTCATACCTGCAAGTTATATGTACACGGGATATACTAAGCCCGAGGAACAGTTCTACGTCCTATGAACATCGCTACATCAGCGATTGCTCCTTTGTCGAGGGTTAGACTTAGGAATGTTATAAAGGTCAGTTTGACCTGTACTTCATGTATGCCATTCTCGTGTGAACAGTAATGGATTTATATTGTAAATCCGATCTTCCAGTATCAGAGAGGAGTATTGATATTTATGAATATTTATGAGATGAAGCTGAGGCTATCGTCAGCTAGGATTATCTGTATCAACTTGGAGAATGTATGCAGATCCATGCAGAAACTTTTGTATGCTGAACTATATATTGAACTGTTGATGTCCATGACTCATGTAACGTACCTGTCGTTTGTGGCGTCCAAATAAATGATGAAACGTCAAAGCAGTTCACCCTCTTTTATGACTTCACATGTCATACTTCATATGCTGTAACTCTGAACTACCTCACTAATATATATACACAGCAACAACAATAAAACCAGATAAGACACCCTACATCTTCAACTATAATATACCTGGTGTCAATAGGGGTGGTATTTTGACAGAGCTGAAGAGTTACCACGTACTAGGACTTACACTTGCAACGTCCATAGTAATCAGACAGTGTGGCCTTATCATCATCCAGAAGACAGCCTTAAATCCACCCTTATCATTTTTGGTGGCCAGTTCTGGTCCTATCATTTTTGGTAGCCAGCAGTTGGTTTAATCTGGTACCAGCACTCAAGGGGGTCAACAAACCCATGCAGCATACTACATACAACATTGCAGTTCAGCATTTTGAACTCACTTCCTTCAATGAAATATTTTGAAACTACCCGGCGTTGCTGAATTTGGAAATATTTTGAAAGTACCTGGCGCTGCTCGTCAGTTTATCAAAGTTTCCTGATTGAGAAGGACAAGTGCCGATCAAATCGATTTACTGTCGCTGAATCAAAAGGTCAAGTGCCGATCGAATCGATTTATAGCGGTCAGAAGGTCAAGTGCCGATCATTGTAAGGAAGAAGGACAAGTGCCGTAACAACATTCAATATCAGAAGCTCGTTTCCTACGTCATGGCTGTTCATGGGAGCAGATGTCGATCAACGTTGGATCATTTATCCTCAGAATGCTGATCACATCCTGTTCTGCATCGTGCTGACGCTTGGATTTATAGAAGTTAAGTGGCCTGTTTTGTTTGTGAACTGTGCCCTTCTATTCTAACTGAGACTTCTGTACTTTCACATCCTTATTGTCAATTTGCTACATGTTATATGTTTATATGTTATATGTTACTTGTATATTTATATGTTTATATTTCAGCGGGTTTGGTTGGGTAGGTGACTATCATAAGAGATACCACGTCATAGAGGTCTTGTGATAGCGTTCTGTAGGAGCAATTTTCTTAATTGAAAATTTGCATGCAACATCTGTTGCTATTTTTGTTAGTTGTGATGACATGTGCATTTTTGTTTTCGGTATTTTTTCGCATTCCTTAGTTTTGTTTGATTTGTTTGTATTTGTAGGTCTCCTCTTTTCTATTATTCAGTTCTATACACCATTTTTGTTTATACACTGTGACGTCATTTGTTTGTTTACATTCTTCGCATTTGTCAACACATTCTTTGTGATATTTACTTTTAGTTTTCGCTGTTTATTTCTTTGACTTTTGCGAATGTTTTTGTATTGTGTTTGATCTTTGTTATTGTTTACATTGTCTCGGATCTTTGTTATTATTTACATTGTCTTCGATTATTGTTATTGTTTACATAGTTCTTGCATAGTTAGCTTTCACTATTGTTACATATTTGCTTATGCACTATTAGCTGTATAGTGCACTTATCATAATTAACTATTGGATTGGTTCATGCACTGTTAATTAATTATTTCAGATTTGGTGACTCATAATATTAGACATCATGTCTACACTTGATTACTTTATTGAGCAAGGGAAATCCCTTGGCAAAACAGGTGATAAATTGGAAGAATATGCGACTACTCAATATGATAAAGCATTAAAGATGGAAGAAAAAAAAATGGAAATAGAAGCTGAACAAAAGAAATTGCAGATGCAGGTGGAGGAAAGGAGATTCCAAATGGAAATGGAGAAACAGAAAAGAGAAGCTGAAAGACTTGAAAAAGAGGCTGAAAATAAAAGACTTGAAAGAGAGGCTGAAGCTGAGGAAAGAAGGTTACAAAGAGAGGCTGATGAGAGAAAAGCAAAAATGGAGCATGAAGAAAAACTTTTAGCTTTCGAGTTAGAAAAGTTGAAGTTGTCTGGTAATACTAATGATGCAAATAAGGGGTCAGATAAGTTCAATGCAAGTACTTTTAAGATAAAGCTACCTACATTCAATGCTTCCAGTGACGATATAACGTTTTATCTGGATAGATTCGAACGTGCATGTACAACACATAACATAGATAAATCTATGTATGTTTATCAATTGTCCAACTTACTTAGAGGTGATACTTTGAGTATGTTAAGTATGGTAGATGAGCCTGACAAGAACAATTATGAGGTTATCAGGGCAGTCTTGTTAAAGAAGTACCAACTTAACGAAGACGGTTATCGTCTTCAATTTAAAAATATGTTGCCAGATACTGGAGTTGAATTCTCTGAATTCATTTCAAAGATACGTCTTACTTTTTCACGTTGGGTTGAGCTGTCTAAGACAGAACATACATATGAAGCACTTATGGACTTACTACTTAGAGACAAGGTTATGTCTTCTGTCAATGAATCTTTTCTTTCTTTTCTTCGTGAGCGTAAGCCTAAAAACATAAAAGAAATGGAAGAATACTGTTGCCAGTATGGGACTGCGCACCCTCACGTAACCATTAGCAACTCTAGAGTAAAAGAAGGTATGCCAGTTGCTTCGGCAGCACCATATGGCCAAAACTTCAAACGTAAATTTCAGGGTACTCAACATAATATTAATAGAAAGAGTAACCGTAATTATGATCAAAATCATAGCAATCAATCACATGGTGATTCTTCTTCGAATAACTGGAGACAAGCTGACACTCCTCGTTATTATGCATCTAATAATTTTAGACATTTCCGCAAAGGTAGTCAGTATAGAGGTAACTACTTTTCGCGTAAACCTCAAAATCAAAATACTAGATTTTCAAATCAATACAGAGATGATAATGACAATTATGGAAACTGGAACACATACCAGGATAACAATTACAGGAGAGAAAATAATGATAATTTCAGAGGCAATAATGGTCGCGGTAGATCTCTACATAAGAGAAAGAGATATCAACAGACAAACTCTGTACAACAAGAATCTCAGGGAGCAGATAAACAGATTAATGATGATAAAAACCCTAATGCTATCGGATGTTCTGCTTTTGATTTTGGTAGAGCAAATAAATGTCCCCAATGTAGAACTTTGTTCGAACCAACTACCGTAACTACTTTAAGCTGTGGTCACCCATTTCCCGCTCTCCCTGCTGCAGTTGCGCATGACGGGAGAGGTTCTCTTATACTACATAAGGGTCTTGTAAATAGTAATCCAGTCTCACTTCTGTTTGATTCTGGATGTACTACTATTGGTGTTAGACAATCTCTTGTAAATCCATCCTGTGCTACAGGAAAGGTCATCAAAGGTGTCACATTTGGTGGCACTTTGGAAAAGTATCATACTGTCATAATACATATTGCTACTCCCTTCTTTACGGGAGATGTCCACGCGTGTCTTCTTCCTAACCCTATTGCGGACCTTATTATCGGTCGTATTCACGGAGTTAGTGAATGTACCCCTCAGCAGATAGCTGCTTGGGAGGATCAAAATATGCATGCTACCAATGCAGTGGTCACAAGAGCACAAGCTCTTGAAACACCACAAACTTCATTGACTAGTGATAATGAAGTAAATAGCAAAGGTAGTCACTGCATTATTGCACGTGACTCATTCATAAAGTTGCAAGAAGAAGATCCTTCTTTGCAAAAATTCTTCATACTAGCAAAAAAAGGTGATCCAAATCAAAATACAAATAGAAAGTCTTGGATTTCTATGAAGAACGGCGTACTTGTACGTATGGTACAAGACTCGACTATGTCTGCACACTCTCAAATTCTTGTGCCTAAGAGTATGAGGTTGCAAATATTGCAACATGCTCATGACTCACAATGTGCTGGACATATGGGGTTTTCCCGTACAAAGTCGAGAGTTCTTGCGGCTTTCTTTTGGCCATTTGTAAGCAAGGACATACGTATTTACTGTCGATCTTGCAAGGTATGTCAGGAGGTCAAATCGAGAGGACCACGACATGCTGTGCCTATCCAGGCTGCTGACATTCCTATTCGTCCTTTTCAGAAGATGGCGATAGATATTATCGGTCCTTTTAGGATTAAGTGGGCTAGAGGACATCAATTTATCCTCACATGTGTCGATATGTGCACACGTTGGCCAGAGGCTATCCCTCTTAAGAGCATTTCAACTGCTGATATCGCAGATGCTCTGTGGCTGATATTTTCTCGCTTGGGTTTCCCCAGAGAAATATTGTCAGACCATGGCACACAACTTATATCCGACACTATGTCACAGGTAATGTCTATTTTACATATTAAAAGGTCTCTCAGCAGTATATATCACCCAATGTCGAATGGGTTAGTTGAGCGTTTGAATAGGACACTAAAGACTTTACTTGGGAAGATAACTGAGGATCATCCTCAGGATTGGGACAGGGTTTTACCAGCAGCTCTCTTTGCTTACAGAGAGGTCCCCAATGAACACACAGGGTTTTCTCCTTTTGAACTTGTCTTTGGCGCGCGACCGCGCGGCCCTATGTCTTTACTTCACGATCTCATCACTGCCGATAATATTACCGATGACACTCAATCTTCTTATGAGTATGTCATTGCTCTAAGGCAAAAGATCATCGAGGCATGCAAATTAGCAACTTCGTCATCCGAGTTTGCCAAAGAAAAGGCAAGACAATTTGCTAATAAAAATAGATGTCTACGACAACTTTGTCCAGGTGACAAAGCACTCGTTCTACTTCCTTCAAGGGAGAACAGACTTCTTATTGCATGGAAAGGTCCATATGCAAAAGTCTCCAAGATTTCCGACGTCGACTATTTTGTCGATATTGATGGGAAACATAAAACTTTCCACATAAATATGTTGTCGGAATTCCATGAAAGACCAGACTATTTGCAGCCTATTTTCCAGGCGACGGACGACTCTCCAGTACCTCATGGTCATTACTCATCCCTGTCAGTCATACAGGACGAGGAAACTACTTTTTCTGATGTTAATCTTCCACTTCCTATGGTCCCACTTCATTCTACGGAATCTTGGAAAAACGTTACCGTTTCTCTTAACCTTTCCGCTGAAGAACATCGACAAGTTTCTTCGATGTTGCAGACATTTCAGGATGTCCTTACAGACATCCCGGGACACACACATGTCATCGAACATGACATAGTGCTTACTGACCATAATCCTATCAGAGTCAGACCCTATCCAATACCTATCCATTTTCAGTCACAAGTCGAGAAAGAATTGGATGAGATGATACGATTGGAAATAATCGAACCATCTACTTCACCATCCTCTTCGTCTATGGTTATTGTCCGAAAAAAAGACAATAATATTCGCATTTGCGTTGATTATCGCAAATTGAACCAAGTTACGAAGTTTGATGCTGAACCTATGCCTTCACTAGAAGAGATACTAAATAAACTTTCTAATTCTAGATTCTTTACCAAACTAGACTTGTCTAAAGGTTATTGGCAAGTTCCTTTAACTGAACGTGCCAAACCTCTTACCGCTTTTTCTACACCTAGGGGTTTATTTCAATGGAATTTCATGCCTTTCGGTCTTATGAACGCCCCTGCTACATTCATACGCATGATGCGTCTAATTCTTTCATATCGTACTGATGTCATAGCATACTTAGACGATATCTGTCTATTCAGTGATTCCTGGGAAGATCACTATTTGGGTTTATACGAATTGCTGTCTACTCTTCGCGAGTATAACTTTACTGCAAAACCCTCTAAAGCCTTTATAGGATTTAGCGAGATTTCTTTCCTGGGTCATCGTGTTGGTCATGGTCTTTTAAAGACAGAGGACCACAATGTTTCGAAAATACTAAACATTTCTGTCCCTAAGACGAAGAAACAAGTACGAAGTCTCTTAGGTTTGATACAATTTTACGGACGATTCATTCCGAATCTGTCCTCCATTATGGCACCGCTTTCCACTTTACTGAAGAAAGGATCGCCTAATCTGATCCGCTGGTCTCAAGAATGTCAATCTCATTGGACCAGATTAAAACTCTATTCTCATCCCCACCTATTCTTAGGTTACCTACTATTGAGAAGACTTTTGTTCTTCGAAGTGACGCCTCGTCAAATGGGATTGGGGCAGCACTTATGCAGGAGTATTCTGATACTCTGCATCCGGTGATGTATATCTCTAGGAAATTACATTCTGCAGAAAGGAATTACTCGGTTTTAGACCGTGAATTATTGGCTATGGTATGGTCAATTCTCAAGTGGCAAAGATTCCTTCTAGGCGCACATTTCATTGTGGAAACCGACCAGAAAGCTCTTACTGCTATTCCGAGCAAAAACTTTAAGAGCTCGAGGTCCACTCGATATGCCATAGCTCTTCAACCATTTCATTTTACGGTGCGAGCTATCCGTGGTTCGGATAATGTGATGGCAGACATTCTGTCCAGATGCCCACACGATTCCACTTAATTCTTCTGTCATATATTTCCTGATATACAGTCCACTACTATAGTGACATATCAGCACATATGTTATCACTTTTTGTGAATTCATAACATTGTACCATATAATTTCCTTTTTTCTGTTATCTATTTGATCATAACGGAAGAAGGCTTAGTTAGCAATATATGGGCCAAAAGTTTACATGGCCACATTTATATTTTGTATTTTGATTGATGTATTAAGAAATTTAGCATATACCATAAAGATTTTTTTTTTGTTATTGATATTTTCGCAGCACATCATTGACGTATGCGAGATTATGTCCATTGTGGAACTTTGAAGTTATCAAGTCCTAAGCTATTTGGGAGCGGATTATGTCCACATCTGCTAGGAACATCTATTTAATTAGAGCAATACAATGTATCATTATATTATATGCTTGTATCATGTATTTTTGTGTAATTCTATAGTGCGGTATAGTAGTATATGACACCGCTGTTTACACAACACTTCATTGTTTAATACTATGATAATATATGTAATTTCATAGATTTGTATGAGTATGATTTGGCTTGCATTGTGATGTTGACATCACTGTAGCGTATGTTGGTGGCACCTCCCTGGAATATACGCGTACATTTAGGGAAATATTTTCTCTAAGGTTCTGAGATACAATCTCAGCTATCGCTCTATGCGTCGAGCTATCCGCATATTAGGCATTATATCCGCGCATCATACGTGCGTTTAGAGCCTGTTGTTTCTGGCTCTAGGATTTTTTTTAAAAAGTTTCATTTTTTTCCCGGGGGGTGCGGTAATCTGTTACGCACAGAATTTTGTCTAGAGACATTGTATAATTTTTCAAAAGACATTGTATAATTTTGTCTAAAGACATTGTATAAGTTTTTCTAAAGACATTGTGTAATTAACTTGTATGAATTGTACACTTTGATTTTTCGCACAGTCTAAGCTAGATAACTCTTGTTTACTGTGATTACATTTTGCAAGGATGGGTACCTTCGCTTGTGACGGGACTCATCGGTCCATTTTTTTGAACGATGTGTTGGTCACTCTCCTTATATGGTAGTATCGGTTAACTGTTTCTTAGAATGATTGAAACCAGTGTTGAGGATTCTTTTGCTGTCCATATAAGGCACGATTTCTTACAAAAATCTTTCTAGAAGGTCTTCAACCATCGTCTCGTTGATTATTACTCAAGTGTATGCGTTCTGCGCATGCGCGAACTTTAAGAAAGTTAGAATCGTCTTCCGCCCAGGGGATTCGATGAGATTATTTTTTTTGAGCCGAGCAGAACGCTATGGGCGTCTCTGTGATTTGTTAATAGGGAATTAGGAATCCTTTTGTGAGTTAGTGTAGCTAACAAGGTCCTTCCCTTGATTATTCAAAAACGCCTGGAGGCGTATGTTTTGTGGTGTTGATTTCGAAACAAGGTAATACCTCATTTATGTTTCAAATCTATAATTTAACATTATGTTGACAATGGTCGATCTCTGCTCGCTCACGTATTACAGTGATAGAGGTTCTTCTACTAGAAGTCACACCCCAGGTATCTTCATACCTGCAAGTTATATGTACACGGGATATACTAAGCCCGAGGAACAGTTCTACGTCCTATGAACATCGCTACATCAGCGATTGCTCCTTTGTCGAGGGTTAGACTTAGGAATGTTATAAAGGTCAGTTTGACCTGTACTTCATGTATGCCATTCTCGTGCGAACAGTAATGGATTTATATTGTACATCTGATCTTCCAGTATCACAGAGGAGTATTGATATTTATGAATATTTATGAGATGAAGCTGAGGCTATCGTCAGCTAGGATTATCTGTATCAACTTGGAGAATGTATGCAGATCCATGCAGAAACTTTTGTATGCTGAACTATATATTGAACTGTTGATGTCCATGACTCATGTAACGTACCTGTCGTTTGTGGCGTCCAAATAAATGATGAAACGTCAAAGCAGTTCACCCTTTTTTATGACTTCACATGTCATACTTCATATGCCGTAACTCTGAACTACCTCACTAATATATATACACAGCAACAACAATAAAACCAGATAAGACACCCTACATCTTCAACGATAATATACCTGGTGTCGATAGGGGTGGTATTTTGACAGAGCTGAAGAGTTACCACGTACTAGGACTTACACTTGCAACGTCCATAGTAATCAGACAGTGTGGCCTTATCATCATCCAGAAGACAGCCTTAAATCCACCCTTATCAATGAGTTGCTGGTGATGCACTCAACTTTATGACGGATTATATATTATTACCATTTATGATGAGTTGCTGGTGATGCACTCAACTTTCTGACGGATTATATATTATTACCATTTATGATGAGTTGCTGGTGATGCACTCAACTTTCTGACGGATTGTATGCTATGTCGATTTATGATGAGTTGCTGGTGTTGCACTCAATTTATCTATGGATTATACCTACTATCATACCTAGTGATTTGCTGTGATCTGTTGTCCATGATGTCAACGTTACTGTCATAAATAAACTGTGTATAAGTTGAAAACTAATTCGTCTTACCCGTTGGTCTGTTTCCTGACCTAACGTTACTGTTGTGTGGGTTTACATCAGACGTTTACAAACCTAAAGAACTCATGACATTCGCTCACATATTAAACACTGTCGGCCACTGCTTGTAAGCCCGACATTGCTGACGTCAACATTGTCAGCTGTGAGAGACAGTAGCACTATCTCTGTCATACAACCCCCACACATACACAAACAGTAAGCCCGACATTGCTGACATCAACATTGTCAGCTGTGAGAGACAGTAGCACTATCTCTGTCATACAACCCCCACACATACACCAACAGAAGTGGCAGCCAAATGAGTCATGCAACAGAAGTGATGGCCTGTGTGGCCTGTAATAGAAGGGATGACCCAAAACAACAGTAACAATCCCTATGTTATACCATCACTAGTACATCAAGATCTTTTGTGAGGTGTATCTAGCTATCTTCGTAAAGGGAGTATGGATTCGTCATGTCGAGTGAGACTGATTTATTAAAACATTGAAGATTGAAAGGACAGTGTTCTATATACGAACAGACTGTACAGTGTTATATCGACGACTGCATATGTTATGCCATTTGATATATTGGCTTTTATGATAATGCATGTGGAGCAGCGTTTATCGTCAATAAACAGTATGTATTCTGTCCACTTCGCCTTTTGTGACTTTACTGCTGCAGTTCGATAATGTCTGTTTGCGGTGTCTACAATTTCTACCCCAGCAATAATCTTGTCTAGAGTAACCAGTCGGTTACTCCAACAATAACTATACATATATACAAGACACGCAACAACCATTTACACGGTACGGACCTATTGGTTCTATCAGAACGCTTGTTTTCATTTGTGTTATATTTTTCCAGATTGTGTATAATGTATGTACTAGAATGTTTTATTTCTATAGGGTGTTTTTACATTTTGGTTATTGTTCAGGTTGTTGTGTTGTTCAGGTGCTCGGCTAGGCGTCTGGCATTGTGACCGTCTGACTGCAAGTATAGCGATAAAAACCGTTGCTAGTCGAGTACAATGCGCTTCCAAGTTACGCGTGAACACTTTTCCTGAATCCGCCAACAATGAATTAGTACACTTTTAAATGCCGCTGATCTGGAGACGCAACTATCCCGGACGTTTCACGAGATCTATTTGTATTTGCTGTCTTTTACCGCTGTGGTCACGGTTCACTTTGTCCTACGTGCTTGTTCTTGTGAACCACCTGGCGATTCTGTCGGACAATATATGCCAGAACTAATGAATTATCAACATGACAGAATAGGTAATAAGAGAAAAACACTTTGGCCGAATAAAACAAGAACACTCTTGTTCCTTCACGTGTCATGCCGAGTGGCTTAGACCAAGGGTCGGCAACCCTGGAGCTTTTGGGATCTATTTTATAGTAACTCTTAGCCCTCTAAAGATCTACCACACGCACACATTTGTTTGTGTGTGTGTGTGGGAGTGATTTTAAGTGGAAGGGAAAGTGGGCATAATGAACCTTGTCACATAATTTTGGGTCGATCTCTTGTCCTCTCCGGTCGTATTTAGTTACATTTGTTGTGCGTACTGATTACGTGTAATTGTAGTGATCGGCACATTTTCTTTCTCTGCTATCAAGCATATATTAGGTATTTTCTAATTATCTTACACTCCTTTCAGTAATAATTCGTCTTGTCTGTTTACCTGACCATCCCTGCTGAGAAAGTTGACAAGTGATGCAATATTGACCGACAGTCATGGTGGTAAAATTCTCGTGTACCAAACCTTGGCCGCGCTGGACTAGCACGATGTACGCCCAGCCCGTTTATTTAGCGCTGATATGGCCATTGGGATTCCCTAATTACTGTCGTGAGGAGTCACAGCCCAGATGGTTACACAAGGGTCGGTGTTTGCACAAGGACGGGGAGATAAATTATCCGTCTGCGGACATATTACAGTCATGCACCTGGAAGAAGGAATGGGGTAATAGCTTCCGGCAGAATTATTACGAAGATATTACTTGAAATAAAAGTAAGTAGTTGTTTGTAATCACTGACGAGAATAGTACGGAAATCTCACTTCCATATTTGGGAGACGTGACCTTTTCTATAACACTCCTATGAGGAAATTTTTTTAATAAACTCCTCCTGCCACACGCATGTTTGAAACTATTGGCGGGCATTCGGAATGTAGGCATAACTTAATTGCCGATTTGAGCCTTGCCTAATAGTAAACAACACGTGCCAGGAACGAAAGGGGGAATATAACCTGACACTTTAGTCAGTTTAGAACACTGTGAAAATTCACCTCGCGCCAAGAATACAACCAGACCTTGCCAGAGTTAAGAATAGCAGCAGATTTAATTTACCAGACCGGACCTTGTTTAAGCATATTGAGAACTTAGCGCACAGAAAAACATTTTAACACGGAAAACCGGAATCTGAGGAAACTGTAACACAAAGTCAAAGTGGGAACTTATTGCTAAAATAATAACACCCCAGACCACGTGTAAGAGGCATCGTCAAGTCAAGCTGCCTTAAACTATTTCTCTGAACCAGCAGTCTGTTAACCTAAATATTGGCGTACGTTGTGCATTTTAAATTATATATTTTGCATTATTAACATGTGAACTAATATGTATATATTGACATGTGAATATTAATATGTGAAAATTGCTAGTGGATGTCCAAGTCATTTGAGGCTGGCAACCTCAGCATATAGAATGATGATTTCATGAACCACCGCTGCATGGGCTGGTGACTGCTTTATTGCGAATTTCTTACAGAGAACCAAAAGCAGAGGTAGTCCCAAGTTCCATTTGGAGCAGGGAGTGAATGATGAAAGAAATGATGTACATAATCTATGTTATTAACATTTTCAACCAGTGTAGATGTAAATGTAAACATGTTCAATCTACATTGTTAACATTTTCAAACATGGTAGATGAAAAGGGAAATATATTCAATTTATATTATTAACCTTTTCAACCAATGTAAAGGTAAATATAAATCTATTCAACCTATATGTAATGAATGTTTTCCAGCTAACTGAGATTAATATTAATTCTCTGCGTGAGTTAAAGTTCTGAGGTAGATGGGATGTTGGAATAGAAAGAGGGGGACACAAAAGTATGTGTCGGGAAACTCAATACTCAAAGGGTATTTATTTCTCTTCTTTGAGTGATACTAGGTGGTACCAGTTGAGGGTACTATCTCTGGAACAAGTGAGGGTATAAGTGGCCTGAAGTCGACATTAGACACCATCACCAGTGTGATAAGAGGTTTTGATGTTACTAATTATAGGCTATCCTGGACAAATAGATGTATCAGATGATACCAGGATAGTGCCAGATAAGAGACTGGTCTTATAAGAAATACCCCCTTCTCTGAAAAGAGCAAGAGTGTATAGACAATCAAGGTGAGGTCAAGCTATGTAAGTTCCCAGAGTAAGGAATGATGATGATGAAATTCTCTGGGTCTCTATCGGCTACCCCTTTAGATCTCACCAAGAGTAGGATATCTGTGTGGTGTTATTTGGCCAAGTGTCTAGGGTAATGTATTCTAACAATTTAAAATTTCAAACAGAACTTTAACTTTAATGAAAAGTAAGTAAGCAAGACTGTCTGACAATTTATTTACAATTTATTGGTACTGAACCTCAATCTTTTTGGGTCAGTACTTTTCTTTTCAAAATCAAGAACTTATATTTACATGAGAAAATAAATAACTTGGAAATTCTGTTCCATTATTATAACTTGGTCACAATAAAATCTGCACACACACAGTTCCAGTTAAAACTAATTCTACTGCTGTTGGTTCTACACTACAGGGTCTGCTATTGTCGTCATTCTAAATGGTAAGTTTTTTTCGGTGGAAGAGCTTTGGATGAGTCGTCATTTGCCTTACTAAAGGACTTATCTTTATTATTGTAATGCTGCTGTTCTGATGATAATAGTCAGGAGCACCAACATGTGACTCCTGGCTGAAGATAAGGGGTCTAGCTCCACTTGTATTCAGAGCGCTCAACTCCAACACGTTCTTCTTCTTAGTTTACTGCAGCAACGAGGTACTTCATAATACAACCTGTAATAAGAAGGACAATCCATCCTATGTAGAGCCTGTCTCTATCAATTTCACACCTAATCAATACTAAAACTTTCCAAATCAGCCATTTGTGCTAACAAGTCGCACCAGACCTTAAATTCAGGTTGTCTACAATTAGTTTCGTGTAATCACTCTTCTTCAGTGTTGATTCAAAGCCAATGTCCCTCATACATTGTTTGTCTTCCATACAATAATCATGGTGTGTACAATATAGTATGTGACCTTTTGATTACTTCATTCTAACATTCCCTACATGTTTTCACACGATATTTGAACAATGTGTCACTCCAAAAGCCAATACCAATTTATTAATATTGCACTCACAGTCGCAAATTTGTAAGGCCAATTGGCAAACCTTTTACACATTTTTCACTCCGAATAAGCCTGCTATAGGCACATTCCTACTTAGGTCGTCGTGACACAACACATCCCTTTCGGCAGTATCGAATACATATGGCACACAATAGCCTGTTACTTACAGGTTAATAAAATATGCAAATAAAATTATCTGTCTTACCCTGAAGTAAAGAAATTCACACATACAAGCTGACAAGCCGTAAAAGAGTGCTAGCACTGCTTTTCCCAGTTCATACGGCAAAGGCCTTGGTCAATGGTCTTCTAGTACATGTCAGCTCTGCATGAAATCTTAGGTTTTAATGGCGGAACTTTACAAAAAGGTGTTACTTTTGATCAAACTACACCCAACCAATCAGAAGACGAGTCCAAAAAGTTAACTATTTTTGAGACTATAAACTTGAGCGGTTTTAAGTGTGTTCGTCTAATCTGACCAAATTTTATTATTATACATTTTAGTTATTTATGGACCGATTTTAATTATTAAAAAAGATAATTAAACGGCCAATTATTCTCTATCGTTCTATATAGTTTTCCTTTAGTTATTCCTTTGCATTTCCATCTGGTTAATTTGTTTGTAATTAAATGGGACCTTACCATGATGTGAAAATTTCACTAAATTAAATTTTTCTAAGTTAAGATAATTTTATTATGAGGGAATCTTTATGTTTATGTGTTAAGCAATATCAGCGCTATAATTTGAGATATCCCATTCATTTTAATTATCTTTAGTTATCAAGAAATAAATTATCTAAGTTCGGTCAAAAACACAAATTAGGCATTTATTTCGCGTCAACGAAAATGTTCTTACCATTACAAAATATGGAAACGATTTGATTGGGTGTTAAATTTGTACTATGCTCTTCGATAAATTTTGGGGTGGGGGGTAAATTTTGACGTGTTTCTTAGAAAAAATTCAAATACACTAGATACATTATTGGCGGTAAATTTGACTGGGTCCTCAGACAAATTTCAAATACTGTAGTTATTTATACATTTAAAAATTCGATAGCTAGTTTGTTTTTAGCGGGGAATTTGAGCGTGTTGTCATACGGATTCACTTCACTACAATCAGACGGGTCTTAGAGACGCGGGACCAGCTTGGTAGTTACTCCCTAGCACTTCTTGGAACGTGCTACAACTTTCAAACTTTACCAGTGACCGGTGTGATCCAGTCATCTATTTGGAAACACCCAAATTCAGCGGGAGCAGAAACCACTATTGGCAGCTAAGTAAAACTTAAAAGCTGCCAAGTGAACTGTCCATTTTTCGAAAACTATAACATCACACGTGATGAGTACTTTTTCTATAAGGAATTATTCATTTTTATAACTGTTAAAACATAATTGATTATTAAATTTGTTACTTGCATAAAGACAAATCTAAAGTTGATTTAATCATTTTGAATGTACTACAACCGTATGTCTCAGATCATTTCTTAAATACAATTAAACAGAGCTATATACAGTAATTATAAGAGGAATTTTGCTGAATTAACTTAGCTGGGGGCTTGAACGAGCTAACGAATTATAAGAAAACCCTATCCGTCACAAAAGTTGATGGCAGATATTAGAGTTAACATTTGCTCAGCCTCATGCAGCATTGTTCTCGCTTTCTGAATATCTTGTGAAACTCCCTTGAGGTAGAAGCATCATTATCCTTCTATCTACAACTCTGCCAAGAGTAATCTTGTGCGAAGGTAGACACCTTTGAAGACCCACAGCAGTTACTCTTGAGTTTTGGCCACTGTTGGACCACTACTGCAGAGCTTAGGGGAGGCACCCCGTGACAAACCTTACAAAGAAGAGATCGTGTTCCTTTCTCATGCAGTTCACGAATATATTTAAATAGCCAATTCGTTGAGTTTTCATTAAGAATGTGGAAAAAAAGTAACTTTGATCTCGGGGACACCGTGATTTTAAATACCAGCGGGAGAGTTCTTGTCCGAAAATTCCCTAGTTTAAGAAGTCTTTTTTCCCCAGCCGTCGTTTAATGATCTACCAAATCATCCACTGGGTCCTACCGGTAGATTGGGATCGACCGGTTGCCAACCCCTGGCTTAGGCGATCATGTCTTTCTACAATTTCCTGTCCCTAGCCTTCTGCTGCTGCTTCTTCTTGTTGATCTTATTGACCCTTTAGTTTGCCAAGTCTGTCACGTGCTATCCATATCTTACTCATCACTTTCATGTCTGCCTCCAGTTCTCTTCTCCACGTGTTTGTGTGTATGTTTTTTTTTAATTTTTATTCTACTTCTGCTTCTCTTACCCTGTGGATACCAGAACAAGAACTGCCTGGTAATGCTATCAATAGGTTTCCTCAATGTGTGTGTTCTATCCACCACCAGCGTCTGATTCTCATCTGTTGTTCCATTGGCACCTTACTGGTTCTTGCCATGAGTCATAGAGTTCGTTACCGAGTTCTGAAACCGAGTCCTTTCAAAACTAAAAAGAAAACTACGCTACATTCAAAAGAAATCTACATGCACATGTAAAAGTTATTGGCAACTTTAACATTCACCAAACTGATATATCTTTGTTATAGTCAGTGGTATGTTTTTATGAGTATTTAATTTTAAGTGTTATAGATTTAAAGTTAATCTGAAACATTTAATTACTTCATTAGATTCTCTCTCTCTCTCTCTCTCTCTCTCTCTCTCTCTCTCTCTCTCTCTCTCTCTCTCTCTCTCTCTCTCTCTCTTTGTGTGTATGTACGCGTGCGTGTTGCAGTACTGAAAACAATATTAATATTAACTACTTACTGTTAAGTGAAAACTGTATTAATATGAAAACACTTTCAAATTTGCATTGCTAACGTGTAAAAAGGCATTGACACTAATGAAATTCGTTTGTTCGTTCCTTCGTTGATTAACAGTTCTGAATACTGTAAGCCTGTTTTCTCTGTCCATTATGTTAAACTGTCATGTTTCTTCTAAGCCTGTAGTCTATATCTCTCTGTTTCACAAACCTCGCCTATTGTTGCCACACAGTTTTTGGTTTCTGTGTTCCTCCTCGTGTTGGGCACTTTCGCAGCAGATGTTGGTTGGTCATTTTAGCAGTGACACAGTTACACTCGTCATTAGTTCCTATCTTTAGCTTGTTCATTAGGTGGCATCTCAAACATCTATTGAGGCCTGTGCTGATTCTGAAGATTACCATTTGTCCCCTTGTGTTGAGTGGGTAATATGTATCTTTTTTTGCGGGGGGGGGGGGGGGGGGGGGGGGGGGGGGGGGGGGGGGGGGGGGGGGGGGGGGGGGGGGGGGGCGGGGGGGGTGGGGGGGGGGGGGGGGGGGGGGAGGAGAGAGATGCTCTGCTTTCCACTTGTTCCTATATCTGCTACCAATAAACTTCATGCATGGAGGCATATCTTGAGTCATCCTTATACGACCACTAGCTAAGCGCAATGCTACATTATTCAAGTGAGGAAGTGAACCTCTGTGAACACACTCATTGACTGTTGAAATCCTCCACACACTTCCAGGGATTCCCCCTGTGGTGAAACATGTTGAGAACTCAGCGTTGCACACTAAGCTTGGAAGAGTCACTTGAGCCCCAGAATTAACTGTGGCTTTTACCTGGTTGCCTGCATACAGGAGGATCTCACTATGGACCCCATCATAGCTGCGAATTGGCTCTGTGTATGACGTGACGATTCCTTGGGAGAGCCCAGAACCAGAGCACAGTATTTTAGCTCTGCATATTTGGAGAACCCCTTTGGGTAGCTAGGAATGCACAGTATGTCACACGCTTCTTCCTCCTAGCTTGAGACCAGATGTAATGATTCTTTAAATACAAGCCAAGCTGGAGAGAAATAGGAGCTCATAACTTCAACTCAACACGTTTCGGAATGGCAGAAAAGCCACATGAAAAGCCTAGATCTACAGTGTAGATAATACCAAGGACTTTTCAACTTAGTATTGGCTGCAAAAGTGCGAGAAACTCAGCAGCCCTAGTTAAACAACAACAACAACCGATAAACTTCTTGGCCTCTTCATAATTTATGCTGTACAGAGTGAGGAAAGACGATTTGGACAGCAAATAAACCGTTGTGGGTTTTGAAGCAACACAGTTTGATTAAAATGTTGCCGCGAGCAGGAACGTTATTGTTGTTGTTCGTCCACCACTGATGATGAAGACCACTCTGTTCATCCAATTATTAGGAACGTTATTAATTAGACACTGGGACCCAAAGATGCAGCAATAGTGAATGCAGTCAGCGACCCATAGCTTGACTGCTTGCATCAGAGTCAGCGAACCAGAGCTGACTAAGACCGTACTCCACCTCCACGTGGTGGTCCTGGAAACAGTCTGCAGCAGTGCAGTCTGGCTGAGCGAGTACGGATCGAAGAGGGAAGGGAAACCCGGTCCCAAAAAATGCCGTGCAGAAGTCAGATGTGTCGACCGAAAGGTGCAGATATCACAGCTTAGGCGTAAACAGACACAACGCAACCTCCGTCCTTTTCAGGACGAACGAGGAAGAAGAAGAAGAAATTAGACACTGACATGCTATCAGTAGCAACCAGGAGTAACATTATTTTCAGTAAACACGCAACGACGACTCGCATGCACTTAAACAAAATTGTAATGTTTACCGCGTTCTGATCTTGTTTTTATCGGTCAGTTTCCGAGAAACGCCGAAATTCATATTCCGTGATGCTGTTTCCGTGAACCGTCTTCCTGGTAACTTATATTATAAGTATCTATTGGCTTTCCTGGAGAGCAGTGACGTCGATTCTGATCAACAATTAACAATAACAACAACATATATATATATATATATATATATATATATATATATATATATATATATATATATATATATATATATATATATATATATATATATATATATATATATATATATATATATATATATATATATATATATATATATATATATATATATATATATATATATATATAGGAGCCGCGGTAGCGTAGTGGTTAGTGCACTGGCTTCCTAGCGCAGTGGTCTATGGTTCGATCCCCAGATGAGGCGGAAAATTTTTAGGCCACAAACGGCTCCTGGGTCGACCCAGCCCCAAATGGGTACCAGAGCTACTCTGGGAAGGTTAAGGCGGCCGGCGTGATGCCGACCACATCACCCCTAGTGTGCCGACGGTCAAGATAATATGGGCCTAACACCATATTCCCAATATGCCTCAATGGGCGTGTAACGGGTTCCTTTACCTTTTTTTTCTTTACCATATATATATATATATATTATAATAATAAATTCTTTAAGCACCAAACACGGCGCATAAGGCAGAAACCAGTGCTCTCCAGGTTGTTCGTTGTGACGCCACTCCTCTTAGCTCTTGCACATTATTTAGGCCCAACGTTCTTCCTTCTCTTATTATTGTTCTTCTGAGTGTTTCTTTTGGTCTTCCTTTTTTCCTCTTACCCTCAGGAACCCAAGTGAGTGCCTGCAATGGTATTCTGTTGTTTTGCATTCGTAGGACATGACCGATATATGACCATCGTCTTTTCCTTATATAGTTGGAGACATATTTCTGCCTAGAGTCTTCTCTTATTTGTCGATTAGTCTTGAATTCTTTCCAACTGATGTTCATGAGTTTTCTAAGACATTTGTTCACGAATGTATTCAGCTTATTCTCCAATGATTTTGTTATTTTCCAACTCTCACAGCCGTATGTTAACACTGAGATAACATTTGAATTAAACAGACGAAGCTTGGTATGTATATTCAATGATCGTAATTTCCAAATGTTAGATAATCTATTGAAGGCGCTAGCTGCCAAAGCAATTCTAGTACGAATTTCTCTTGTTGTGTCACCATCCTGAGTCATTTTACTGCCTAAATAATTGAAACTTTCAACTTTCTGTAGTTTTTCCCCGTTCAGGATGATATTAAAGGTCTCGTTAGAAAAGTTCATAACTTTAGTTTTAGAGGCATTTATTTCGAGACCTATTTTAACCGAAAGATGACACAAATTATTTACTGCTTCTTGGGATTGTCTGGGTGTTGAACTTAAGAATGCTAAATCATCTGCGAAATCCAGGTCCCCCAGGAATTTTCCATTTGTCCATTTTATACCTAATTGTTCATTGTGGGTATAGTTTCTCATAACCCAATCAATAGCTATTCCAAAAAGTAGTGGTGACATAATACAGCCTTGTTTCACCCCTGTTTCTACTGTAAACCATTCCGTATTCCCTTTATTTGTTCTAACACAACATCTTGCATTGTCATATAGCGCTTTGATTATATTCACATATTTTGTTGGAAAACCATAGATTGTAAGTATCTTCCACAATGATGGGCGGTGTAGACTATCAAAGGCTTTTTGAAAATCGACGAAGGTGATAATAAGTGGCGATTGCATTTCCACGGATTCTTCTATAATTGTTCTTAGTGTGAATATTTGATCAATACATGATCGTTTCGGCCTGAAACCCGCTTGTTCTTCTCTGATCTTTTCGTCAGCATGCAATTTAAGTCTTTCTAACATCATGCAACATAATAATTTTCCAGGTACTGATAATAGAGATATACCACGCCAGTTATTACAGTCTGATAGATCACCTTTCTTCGGTAACTTTACAATAATACTGTCTTTCCATTGTTGTGGTGGCTGTTCTTTTCTCCATACTTCATTTATAATATCTAAAATTCTCAAGAGGTTGTTGTCATTAACTGCTTTAATCATTTCGCCTGAAATTTCGTCAACTATATATATATATATATATATATATATATATATATATATATATATATATATATAAGGCAAAGTATGTTTGTATGTTCTCAATACAAATCCGCATGCCTTATTATTTCTTGATGAATTTTGGCAGTCAGGCTCTTTAGTTACCGCCGGGGTACGCCATGCAGTTATTTTCTCATTTAATATTGTAATTATGACATTATCATTAATTAAATCACTTTGGAAATTGATGAGGCATTATGGAGTTCCCCTGAAGATCATTAATTTAATAAAGAAAACATATGAAGACATGACATGCAGAGTTCTTCATGAAGGGGCAGCTTACAGAACCGTTTGGGATAAGGACAGGAGTGCGACAGGGATGCCTCTTGTCTCCATTTCTTTTCTTACTAGCAATAGACTGGGTTGCGAGAATATCGACATCACACAACAGAAATGGAATCCAGTTGACTCTGACTAAGCAGTTGGATGATCTGGATTTTGCTGATGACTTAGCTCTTCTGTCCCATAACCATAATCAGATGCAGGACAAATTGAAAACACTCGATGAGAGGTCACAGCAATTGGGTCTGAAAATACACAGGGAAAAGACAAAGATAATGAGAATAAATGCAGGTAATGATAACAGGGTTGAACTTGAAAAAGCAACAATACACGATGTAGAATCGTACACATATCTTGGCAGCAATATAGACAAAGTTGGAGGGACAGACAGTGATGTCAAAATAAGAATACAAAAGGCAAGAGGAGCTTTCATTGCATTGGGAAATATATGGAGATCAAGAGAAATCGGATCCAACACGAAAATAAGAATCTTCAACTCAAATGTGAAGTCAGTCCTATTGTATGACTCTGAGACATGGAGAACAACAAAGAGAACAACCAAAAAGCTGCAGACTTTCATAAATGGGTGCTTGCGTAGAATAGAGGGATTAAAATGGTATGACAAGGTTACCAACGTGGAACTGATGACAAGAACTAGACAAGTGCCAGTGGAACAAGAGATGAGAAGAAGACGATGGCGATGGATAGGACACACACTGAGGAAACCTGTTGATAGCATTACAAGGCAGTCCTTGTTCTGGAATCCCCAGGGCAACAGAAGCAGAGGTAGACCAAGAAGCACATGGAGAAGAGAGCTGGAAACAGAGGTGAAAATGATAAGGAGAACGTGGAAAGAACTTGAGATGATGGCACGTGACAAGAGGATTTGGCATGTGTTTGTTGAAGGCCTATGCTCCTTTGGGAGTGGAGGGTTATGATGAATGAATTAATTAAAGTTTCTCGTAAGAAATGTACGGAAGCCATTTATTTATCAGGGGCGATAATCAAATATATACATATCCAATAAATGTCAAGGGACGTAACACAAATGTTAAAACTATTATTTTATGTTTGTTATTAATGACCATACGTTTGCATATTTTACAAGATAATTAAAAATATTTAACTAAACATTTTTACTTTAATAGGAAATAGAAGGAAAAAAAAAACAGTTTTCTGAGCACTTTCTTTTTTTTTTAAACTATGTAATTTTAATGGCACACATTTGACCAAGCGGTTTCAAATTGGATCGGAGCTGTATCGATACATACATTAAAACCAATGAATGTTGTAGCTATGATAGTACGCATCCTAAAACCTAATAAGGAAGCCCATGAAGTAAGTTCATATAGGCCTATCTCCTTAACATCACAATTAGGAAAAATACTAGAACTGTTGTTAACAAAAGAGTTAAATTCTACATGGAAAAAAAATCAGTTATATAGCCCAACCCAGTCAGGGTTTAGGGCAGACAGAAGTACAGTAGACCAGCTTGTAAGATTAGAACACGATGTAAAGCTAGGGTTCAAGAGGAAAGAGAAAACAGTGGCAGTCTTTTTGGATGTCGCTAGAGCATATGATGAATGCTGGAGAGATGGAGCTCTTTACGAGGTGAAAAAAGATTGGCATTACTGGTAAAACATAAAAGTATCTAGAAAACTTTTTACAGGACAGGTATTTTGCTGTACTGTTGAACAATGATAAGTCAAATATAATTGAATAACAGAATGGGATTCCTCAGGGATCAGTGATTTCACCTTCAATTTTCACTATAGCTGTAAATGACTTAGCAGATGAATTTAACGACATTTAAGAATGCATTATCACAATTTGTCGATGACTGTGCCATTTGGCGATCTGGAAAAAACTTGGACCATGTTTACCAAAAACTTCAAAAACAAATAGACAAAGTTTCAGAGTGGATGATAAGTTGGGGCTTCCAAATTAATGTAAGCAAAATAGTAGGTATGATATTCAGCAAAGGAAATTTTTAAAAAATAACAAAATCATTATAACCATTAAAGGACAGAAAATATGTACCTCCTCAACAACTAGATTTCTGGGCATAACGTTAGATAAACAACTAAATTGGAATAAACATATAGACAATTTAGTAGAACGCTGTAGGGGACTCCTAAATATACTAAGGATAGTAAAAGGTAATGGATGGGGGGCCAGCAATAAAATAATGCTTATGTTTTACAAGTCTTTCATCAGGGGGAAACTAGATTATGCCAGCATAGTCTATGACTCAGCTGCAGCTTCTAACAAAGCAAAACTAGACAGAATTCAAAATGCAGCCATGAGAACCATTACAGGGGCATTTATATCAACACCAGTAGAAGCACTAGAAGTAGCTCTTGGCATACTGCCCCTTGGTCTAAGGCGGAAAGAACTAAGATTAAATTATTGGAGTAAATTAGCCCAAGAAGTGACCCACCCAGCACATGAAGCATTTGTCAAAAAGCAACCAAATGTATGGGAAGTCCCCTTAACTAAAGAAAGATATCCAACAGGGTGGAGAACTATAAAAGATCTAACACAGTTCAAAGAACTATCAAACACAATCAATAATAGTATTAAATATAGAAGCACAATACCACCCTGGGAACTAAAAGCACCAATCATAGACTACACACTTACTGAAAATATTAAACAGAACATAGAAGATAGGGAAGCCAAAATGATAAGTAGACAGTTCATAAATCAACTAACAAAACAAAGTCTGGCTGTTTACACTGATGGATCCAAGGGCGATAGTGGACAACTAGGTGCAGGAGTAGTGATACCACAGTGGGGAATTAAGAATAGTTACAGTGTAACTGGAGGTGCTTCGATTTTTACCGCGGAGATGGTAGGAATTCTAAAAATAACTCTAGCCAGCCCTCCTGCCTCCTCCATTGTCATGTTCAAGGTGGCTTTATTTAGACATGTGTCCTAATATAACAGGCGTTATCCATGTGTCTCGGTTGAATGGGTCGTGTCTCAACGAAATGAGAAACTTATGTTTAAATAATACAACTCAACACAATCACTGTGTTTTTTATATTTGAAGTATGTATGACAGAAAATAATAATCACGTTTTTTGTACAAGCAATAACGTATATATGTTTGAAAAGAACGTGCTACGAAAAACAGTAGTAAGAACGTTAAAAAAGGATGAGTTGGACTATTCTTTCTTGGTGCGCCAGGTTGGAAAGGGAAAATGTATCTTATTAATTTGCTTCTTGCTAACTACTTGGAAGCAGAATAAAACTGCTTTTGCGATTCCATCATAAGAAATAAGAGTATTTTGGAAAAATTCGTAAGCAAATTGAAAAGCAAAAGTGATATCGCTCTTCTGGTAGAACCATAAGGAATAACAGTATTTTGTGCGGCTTGCATATGCAATTACTGTAAACAAGGCACACGGATAGTCACTTAAAGCGGTAGTAATTAACTTAAATTAAAATTCAATTTCACTCGAATATTATAATTTGATTTTGACATTTCATAAGTTTACTAAATAGTTACTAGGAAAAAAATCCGGGCAACGCCGGGTCTGTCTGTCAGTCTGTCTGTCTGTCTGTATCTCTCTCTCTCTGTGTGTGCGTGTTTGCGCGTGTGTGTGTGTGTGTGTTTTTGCGTTTGAAAGTCAATGGAGAAATAAACAAATTGTTATTCACAAATGTTGCCACAATTATAGAAACTCTATGCTATATTTAGGTCACTGCGAGAGTCAATCGATGTTATGATGCTAAACGGTGAAATATTAAAATACGGCTCAAATATTTCGTGCATTGTTGAGACTGTGTGTTATATTTCATACTTAAACCAAATGGTAAACAAGGCAGATATTTATCAGTCATGTAGCAGATGCCTACTGACAGAATAAATAGACAGACAGTTAAGCAAACACAGGTTAACATAAGACATTCCAACTTACATTTATTTAAGATACATGCACAAACATACAGATAAACAGACAGACAGCAGGTAAGCCGTTAGGTCGGTAAATAGACAGAGATAGATAGATAGATAGATAGATAGATAGATAGATATATAGATAGATAGATAGATAGATAGATAGACGGAGGGAGGGGTTTTGGGTGGACGGACGGAGGGATAGACAGACAGACAGACAGACAGACAGATAGATAGATAGATAGATAGATAGATAGATAGATAGATAGATAGATAGATAGATAGATAGATAGATAGATAGATAGATAGATGGAGGGAGGGAGAGAGGGGTTTTGGGTGGACGGACGGACTGACGGACAGACAGACAGACAGACAGACAGATAGATAGATAGATAGATAGATAGATAGATAGATAGATAGATAGATAGATAGATAGATAGATAGATAGATAGATAGATAGATAGATAGATAGATAGATAGATAAAAAATATATATACTTTACACCATCAAATAGAACTCTTAAATACGGCCCCTTCCGAAAGCTATCTTAATGCAAAGTAAGTCATCTCGGGCACTCAAGAATCCAGCCATATATTCTTGTACCGTGCATCTTCTCAAACCAGCCCCCGGAACAAAACAGAAGAAAGAAACTAGGTCAACTGCATTCAAAGTGACACACAAAATCAGCTGATGAGCGCTGATTGGTTGAAAAGAGGGAGGGGTCGAGGAGTGGTGTTTGTCAGTTCATGGGTCAAGGTTGCAGTATCAGCTGATTTCACAAGAAATAACTTTGTTTTTCCAAAATGGAATGCTTTCACCATCATTGAAAAAAAAAAAATTGTAACAACGAAGATGCAAAGTGTCCCAGGGAATGAAATCCCACAGTGCCAGCGTTCATATTCAAACGAAACTGTTTTTTTATGCTGTTCCATACATCCGTCCAAGCAGTGGCGTCCGTAGATATTCAAACTTCTTTTTCGGGGTGGCTACTCGTGTGTGAGGCGTCCGTGGGTGGGGTTTAGACCTCAGTCTTGGATAATTCCCTCACATCGCCCCATTAGGGTAAGTTTTATAAATGAAAAACGCAGTGCATAACAAAGACAAAACATAAATTACTAAGAAAACTGCAAAATAGAACTAAATTTAGAAAATTTAATTGACATCAAGTCCCCAGAACCACTACAAAAATTAGTAAAAGAATATATATCACAAAAACAATATATATCACAAAAACAAAAGCAACAATATAAAAAACGCCAGGGTGAAAAAAAAAGATGTGAGAAGTAAACTCCAAATTTTCCTACAACACAAACAATACTGACAAAGTAACGTCTTACTTCCTTAGTCGTTCCCCTTCTAAAGTGAGGTGTAGAGGTTTGGAAGAGAGAGCGCCAGACTTCCTCCGGGCCTGGTTCCATTCTAGTCCTCGGTCCTTCAAAGATTGTCTAATGTTGACCTCCCAGCGGACTCTGGGTCGTCCTGGGGTCTGGATCTCTGGCTCTTTGTTTCCCATGCTTGTCGTGGTAGCCGATCTTCTCCCATTCTGCAGACATGGCCAAACCATCTTAGTTGAAACTGTTCTACTTGGGTCTGCAGGGGGTGGGATTTTAAGCCTTGACGTATCGTATGGTTGCGGACCATGTCTCTTCTTGTTACTTCAACCACCTTCCTCAGACAGTAAAGTTTCTGAGGTTTGGATCGGGCTTTTGTGGGTGTCACGTGGGTCTTTATATCATTAAATTACCTACATCTTCTTCCTATTCTTTCACCAAATTCTTTTCGCATCATTCGTTGCGAAAAATATTTTCTTCCATATTCTTAAACTTTACCTTGTGTTTTTCTCATACTGGGATACGTAATTCTATTTACGTAGATGTCAGTGAACGAAGCTGTGATTTTCGCTTCTATCAGACCCGAAATGGCAGACAGTCGTCTGAATTTTCCAGCGAACACGCGCGGTTGCTTCGGGCTGATCGCTCAGGTAGGCGTTAAAACTATCACCTACACGGCGTAGAGCAGACATATAGTCTGGGAAAACGTAGCTCTAGGAAAAATTTCCTAGCGTGAAGTGTGATCTGTCACCGCCTCCCCCGCTCAGAAATGGAAATCGGGAGAGGAAGGTGCCAAGGCCACTCATGGCAGTTACGACATGAGGGAAGCTGACACATGGTGTTAGAGAAGGGGAGATAATTTCGCTTGGCGAAATAGTTGGGGCCCTTTGTCTGATTTTAAGATATTGGCCCGAGTTTGAAACTTTAATTTCATTCTCTCTCAATAAATCGCAGTAGACAGGTGGTTCGCGAAGAGTAGAGCTGTATAAGCGAAGTTCTTAGTTTGTTGCGACAATTTGTCGAACTTCTAGACTTCCATAAATATAAGCGTATAATTCTTAATGTGCGATATCCTGTAGTGCTGTGTTTTAGGTAATATATTATTATCTAGTATTTTGTGAAGTGTTTAAAGCGTTAAATCGCCCATTTCATTTTAACTAGTTTCTTTTGAACATAGTGCTTAATTTATGGTCTGTATTATTTTTCTAGTGACGCATACAGTGGAAAGCAGAATAAATTATATTTCTAGCGTAACAAACATGTAACTATAATGAATTTAATTTAACGGCTAACACTCAGACGAAACTGGTTTAATAACAAACTTATAAACGCTAGATGCGACATCAGTGAATAGTGACGGAATACGCACCATATTCCTAAATTCCTGATGATCGATTTTATATAACTTATTTCACCGGTAGTTTAAATAATAAGTCAAGCTGTAGGCTTGCCGTTTTAAATGTAAGTTATATCCTTATACATAGTATGTATAATTATTTCATATGTGCTTTTTCCATTTTATGTAGTGAAATACTGGGGTGACCCGAACTTTACCAGCATTTAATAAGAGTTAATACTTGTGAAGAAATAGACAGTCCTTATTTTGAACCACGTGGGGTTCTCAAGTAACCCTGATCTGACAGTGCCTAGGCCAACAGAGTTAGACAGAAATACTAAATATCCCACTAACGGGGTCTCAAAGACTGTAATGATAAATACTGGGCCAGTGAACCAGATCTTAATTTCTTCCATAAACTCTACGTAGATTTTCTGCCGGGCGGCGTGAAGATTACAAGAAGATCAGAAACATTCCGACAGAGAGTTTGACTAGTACTGTGGCGACCAAAGATAGTAACTTCCTGAAAGTAGACATCGATCCGACATTCCTTAAATTCTAGAAACCAAAGCTAATGACATTGTGCTCTGCTAACTTTCGTGCCTGGACAATATTTTATGTGACTTAATCAGACATTCGAAAAATTAGAACACCCAAGGAATCGTTCCCTGAGAGGTTAGTACGTCTTTTGGAACTGGGGACTTCTTGGGCAAGGACTGCATTTTCGGGTCTGTGTGAAGGTCCTAGAATTGAGTATGTTCCCAGAGGCTGCGAGCAAAGTTGTGAGTATAACTGCATGGCCATGGCTGAATGAATGAGTGTACGCAGATCGGAGTGTTATTTTACAGTTATAGATTGTCGCCCATGTACTGTCTTAATTCTTTGGTTTAACCTGCAGAATTTGTTACTATTTGCTAGAGTTTCTTTACTTCTTAGGTTAAATCAGATTATTCAAATCTGTGCATACATTTACGAGAAAAGAAGAAAAACTCTTAGCCTAAACCCTATGTATCTATAACTCTTTGTGCCATCATCTGTTCTCTTAACGGGGCTGTGGGCTAAATCTAGAGCTAAGATCATAACGGGGATATCATCCTTGTAGCATTTTTCTTAAGTGTTATTACTATTTGTATATGTTTTTCCTTGATGTAATTTTGGTGTTGTGAGAAGATTTTTGTTGATGATAATAATAAAAATCTCTCTTGAACTAAAGCAGTGCGTGGTCAGCTCGTTCTATATACACATATTCATTGTTATAGATTTCCCACGTCTGTGTGTTTAACCGTCGTCACGTGCATGTGCGTGCCCGTGAGTAGATAGAGATTTATGTAATATATATCTGTGGTTTAGACTGTCGGACTCTGTAAAAACGGTCGTAGATGAAAGGTGAGAGAGAGAAGATTATCTCGATTCTCAAAGACAGCCTCTATATCACATTCTATCATCTCACGTGTGGAAATTCTATTGGTTTTTTTTCTCCAGCTCTCACGGTATCTATCACTCATTCTAAGCTATTCAGAAGGGACCAACCCTAGTCTTAATACTCCTATCGAAAATCTACGACAAATGGGGTCTCGCCCGACGGATTTTTGAACTTAGAATAGGAAGACGAGTACGACAAATGTGAACTCGTTTCCGGTTTTTGAACTTAGAATAGGAAGACGAGACGACAAATATCAGCTCGTCTGCAAGATTTTATTCTGATATAGAGTAAGAGTGTGATGTCTTGTGAGTTTTGTATCTTTTAAAAATAATTATCCCCTAGACTAGCGATCTGTTTACGGGCGTGCTGACCACACAAACTAATAAGTTTTTTTTTTCACAGCATCTTTGAATAATATACATTTTGGTTACAGGTTGATTTTGTCGGGATATATGTTAACTGCTGATTGTAATACTAAATGCTGGTAAAGTGGTGAGTGTATAACATTCACTGGGTACTGAGGCAGAACGGCGTTTGAACTAAGTTAAGGAGTGTGTTTCGGACTTTTTGTCCAGATTAATTCCCTCCCTTACCCGATCTGACTTCAGGGGCGAACTTATAGTGGATTTTTAAAAATTAAGGGATTATTTTTCTCTTTAATTTTTGCAATATTCGTTTGCTTTTCCACTGTAGCAACTTATTTTTCAGTTGTAATCTTAACTACCATTTATTTGGCGTAGTCGTGTTTTGCATTGAGTGCTTTATTGCCGATTAATAGCAGCGATAGTTAGATTTTTATTTTTGGAGGAGGTATCCCAGGGTGAAGTATATCATCTTTTGAATTTGATATTTTTTTTTTCTCGTAAGTGGTAGGAACCAGTGTATCCTTTTTCCTATTTTCTTTCTCCACTAGTCTCAGTCACTGACATAATATGGCCGAGAGGGCAAAGCTTAGACAACTTCTCAGGGACGAAGCGAGAGAGGAGGGACTGGAAGGAGAAGAAGCGAAAGCTTTTGTCAGGGACGAACTTGAGAGATATGATGCGGAGAGGAAAGAAGAAGAACTAAGGAGGAAAGAAGAAGCAGCGGAGAGGAAGGAAGCGGAAGACCGGCTATTACAGCAGAAGAAGATGGACGAGGAAATGGAAATCCGCAGGATGCAGCATGAGGAAAGAGAGAAGGAGAGACAGCATGAGGAAAGAGAGAAGGAGAGACAGCTTGAGGAAAAAGAAAAACAGAGACAGCATGAGTTGGCTCTTAAAACTCTAGAGTTCCAAAGTCGTGGCGCTGCCTCTACCTCCAGCAATGGAGAGTCTTCTCCTCATTCTTCCTTAACTGATCCTTCTAACACTCAATCTACTCATCTCACTGCTATGTCTTTTCCGCTAGAGTCTTTCCCGTGTCCTAATGAGAAGATTGACGCATGGTTAGAAAAATTTGAGAAAATTGCAACTCTGTACGGTTTGGAGAGGTCGCGTTGGAATGTGAAGCTTTCTCAGGCTTTGAAAAGTAGTGCGTATGATGTTTACGCCAAACTGGAAAGCAGCCAACAAGACAACTATGATCTGTTGAAGAAAGCGTTACTGGAGCGCTTTGAAATGAACGCTCGCAAATTTTTGCAACTGTTTCGCAACAGCCGGAAAGAGAATTCTGAAACTTTTCAGCAGTTCTCATCTCGTTTGAAGGGATATCTGACAAAGTGCCTAGAGCTCTCGCAGCTCCCCTCTACCTATGAAGGTCTTGAGGAATTTGTTCTAACAGAACAAATAAAGAACACTTTGTCTGCGGACACCCGGAGATTTTTGGCTGAGCAAGGTGCAGAAAAGCTTGAAGACATCTTAGAGAAGTCTGAGCGTTACCATAATGCGCTGGCTGAACTACCGGCCACAAAGCGGAAACCGACAGAGGAGCATTTTCGAAAACATAACCTAGAGCAATCTTCTCAGGCTTCTAACCAAAATAACCACAGAGAAACTGGACCTCAAAACCCCCCTCCTGAAAAATCCAAGTTCTACAAGAACAAGTACCCCAACCACCCCAAACAGTCTGATCAACCCGACCGCCCTACATGGCAGCGTAGCCAGAAAGGACAAGGTGGCAAAGGGAGAACCCCTGAGCACGGGACATATGATCAGACCGAGCACACCGAGCCGAAACGCATCGGATGCTTATTGACAGTCTCGCAAGGTGGAATTATTGACAGTGATTCCCAACCTGTTGGGGATAGACCCTCAACGCGAGGTATTGTTACTTTGAACGGTTCTCAAACTTCTTGCTTATTTGACATGGGGCTTTCTTACGACTGCATTGTTGCCAGAAACCTGGTCAAACCCGGACAAGAGACAGCAGAGACCGTACAACTTTGTGGAGTTCGTAAGAGTGATGCACCTACAGCGCTTCCCATCGCATTGGTGGAGATACACTCTGACTTTGTCAGAGGCGTGATCAAAGCGGCTGTTATGGATGATCCCATCTACCCAGTCATACTTGGCGGGAGATACGTGTGTATTGGGAAACCGGAAGAGCCGATTGTGGCAGCAGTAACTACAAGAGGGCAAACCAAGAAGGAACGGGAGCCTGCGCCTAATTTGTTACCTATGGAACTTAAAGAAGCGCAATACAAGGACCCTACTTTGGCACCTTGCTTTAGGAAACTGCCCATGGCTAAGGAACCCACACAGCACGGGGACATTTTTTCTAAGGATGGCGTACTTTATCGGAGAACGGGCAAGCCTGACCAAGGTTACAACCAGCTCCTAGTACCGAAACAGTACAGAAGCCAAATCCTAGAAATTGGGCACTCTCTTCCCTTCAGCGGACATATGGGACAGAACGCCACAAACCAACGTATAACCACTCATTATTGGTGGCCAGGAGTAAACACTGATATTATCAGGTACGTCAAATCCTGTGCCCAGTGCCAACGTGTGCCACCCAAGCAACGGGCACCCCCAGTCTCTTTGGGGGAAATGCCAATAGTGGGAACACCATTCGAACGGGTTGTGATCGACATTTTAGGGCCTTTCGAAAGGACTAAAAGAAGGAACAGGTTCATCCTGACCCTAGTCGATACATGCACTTTATGGGCAGAAGCTATCCCGCTAACATGTGCAGATGCCAAGCATGTCGCAGAAGCCCTCGTGCAGATTTTCACTCGGTTGGGATTCCCTCAGCAAGTGTTGACGGATAATGGATCTCCATACCGAAACCTGTTGATGGATGAGATCGTTAAGATCTTGAGGACCCAGCACATCCACACTAAGCCATATACTCCGGCCGGAAATGGGCTCGTGGAACGTGCTAATGGAAACCTCACCATGATGCTAAGTAAGCTGGCACAAGTGAAACCTGAAGATTGGGATCTCTGTATTCCTGCAGCATTATTTGGCTACAGAGAATCTCCTCATACTTCCACAGGATTTCCGCCAGCTACACTCTTATTCGGCAGACCCATTAAGGGCCCGCTTGAAGCCTTACTTCAGTCTCTGACAGACGAGAAGGCTGATGAGACAGTTGTCTCAGCCAGTAAATATGTGTCGGTTTTAAAGGAACGGTTGAAACTAGGGTGGGACCTAGCAACGACTAACTTTAAGCGAGCACGCACCAAGCACGCTAACCGATACAGGAAAGTCGCGGAAGAGAGAGAACTGGAAGCAGGAGAGAAAGTTTTGGTGTTACTCCCTACCGAGAACAACCAACTGAAGATCGGATGGCAAGGGCCGTTTACCGTCCTGAAAAAGATTTCTAAGGCTAACTACCAGATCTCTATTCAAGGAAAGGAGAAGGTTTTCCATTTAAATCTCTTAAAGAGATACTTGGAAAGACCAGTGCCAACCTCCGACCATCTCCTGACGATCGCCAGAGCTGACGAAGATGATGATAGTGGCAGGGATATTCCACCGCTATCACAAGAAATCTTTCAAAAATGTCAGAAGCGGCGACGCTCTTTCAAGCGCGCATGGGAGACATTCCAGAGGAAGGAAACTTTGGGGAGTAGACTCGAGTAGGAATTGGAGAGAGATGGAGGGGGGGGGGGAAGATGAGAGGGAAGAAGACAGACACCCCGAAGCTACGGTTATAGGAAATTTAATTCCATAACGTAGACATGGAGTGCTTCCATATCTTAAGGGGGGACGTCCTGTCACGTGGGTCTTTATATCATTAAATTACCTACATCTTCTTCCTATTCTTTCACCAAATTCTTTTCGCATCATTCGTTGCGAAAAATATTTTCTTCCATATTCTTAAACTTTACCTTGTGTTTTTCTCATACTGGGATACGTAATTCTATTTACGTAGATGTCAGTGAACGAAGCTGTGATTTTCGCTTCTATCAGACCCGAAATGGCAGACAGTCGTCTGAATTTTCCAGCGAACACGCGCGGTTGCTTCGGGCTGATCGCTCAGGTAGGCGTTAAAACTATCACCTACACGGCGTAGAGCAGACATATAGTCTGGGAAAACGTAGCTCTAGGAAAAATTTCCTAGCGTGAAGTGTGATCTGTCCACGCCGCCCCCGCTCAGAAATGGAAATCGGGAGAGGAAGGTGCCAAGGCCACTCATGGCAGTTACGACATGAGGGAAGCTGACACATGGTGTTAGAGAAGGGGAGATAATTTCGCTTGGCGAAATAGTTGGGGCCCTTTGTCTGATTTTAAGATATTGGCCCGAGTTTGAAACTTTAATTTCATTCTCTCTCAATAAATCGCAGTAGACAGGTGGTTCGCGAAGAGTAGAGCTGTATAAGCGAAGTTCTTAGTTTGTTGCGACAATTTGTCGAACTTCTAGACTTCCATAAATATAAGCGTATAATTCTTAATGTGCGATATCCTGTAGTGCTGTGTTTTAGGTAATATATTATTATCTAGTATTTTGTGAAGTGTTTAAAGCGTTAAATCGCCCATTTCATTTTAACTAGTTTCTTTTGAACATAGTGCTTAATTTATGGTCTGTATTATTTTTCTAGTGACGCATACAGTGGAAAGCAGAATAAATTATATTTCTAGCGTAACAAACATGTAACTATAATGAATTTGATTTAACGGCTAACACTCAGACGAAACTGGTTTAATAACAAACTTATAAACGCTAGATGCGACATCAGTGAATAGTGACGGAATACGCACCATATTCCTAAATTCCTGATGATCGATTTTATATAACTTATTTCACCGGTAGTTTAAATAATAAGTCAAGCTGTAGGCTTGCCGTTTTAAATGTAAGTTATATCCTTATACATAGTATGTATAATTATTTCATATGTGCTTTTTCCATTTTATGTAGTGAAATACTGGGGTGACCCGAACTTTACCAGCATTTAATAAGAGTTAATACTTGTGAAGAAATAGACAGTCCTTATTTTGAACCACGTGGGGTTCTCAAGTAACCCTGATCTGACAGTGCCTAGGCCAACAGAGTTAGACAGAAATACTAAATATCCCACTAACGGGGTCTCAAAGACTGTAATGATAAATACTGGGCCAGTGAACCAGATCTTAATTTCTTCCATAAACTCTACGTAGATTTTCTGCCGGGCGGCGTGAAGATTACAAGAAGATCAGAAACATTCCGACAGAGAGTTTGACTAGTACTGTGGCGACCAAAGATAGTAACTTCCTGAAAGTAGACACCGATCCGACATTCCTTAAATTCTAGAAACCAAAGCTAATGACATTGTGCTCTGCTAACTTTCGTGCCTGGACAATATTTTATGTGACTTAATCAGACATTCGAAAAATTAGAACACCCAAGGAATCGTTCCCTGAGAGGTTAGTACGTCTTTTGGAACTGGGGACTTCTTGGGCAAGGACTGCATTTTCGGGTCTGTGTGAAGGTCCTAGAATTGAGTATGTTCCCAGAGGCTGCGAGCAAAGTTGTGAGTATAACTGCATGGCCATGGCTGAATGAATGAGTGTACGCAGATCGGAGTGTTATTTTACAGTTATAGATTGTCGCCCATGTACTGTCTTAATTCTTTGGTTTAACCTGCAGAATTTGTTACTATTTGCTAGAGTTTCTTTACTTCTTAGGTTAAATCAGATTATTCAAATCTGTGCATACATTTACGAGAAAAGAAGAAAAACTCTTAGCCTAAACCCTATGTATCTATAACTCTTTGGGCCATCATCTGTTCTCTTAACGGGGCTGTGGGCTAAATCTAGAGCTAAGATCATAACGGGGATATCATCCTTGTAGCATTTTTCTTTAGTGTTATTACTATTTGTATATGTTTTTCCTTGATGTAATTTTGGTGTTGTGAGAAGATTTTTGTTGATGATAATAATAAAAATCTCTCTTGAACTAAAGCAGTGCGTGGTCAGCTCGTTCTATATACACATATTCATTGTTATAGATTTCCCACGTCTGTGTGTTTAACCGTCGTCACGTGCATGTGCGTGCCCGTGAGTAGATAGAGATTTATGTAATATATATCTGTGGTTTAGACTGTCGGACTCTGTAAAAACGGTCGTAGATGAAAGGTGAGAGAGAGAAGATTATCTCGATTCTCAAAGACAGCCTCTATATCACATTCTATCATCTCACGTGTGGAAATTCTATTGGTTTTTTTCTCCAGCTCTCACGGTATCTATCACTCATTCTAAGCTATTCAGAAGGGACCAACCCTAGTCTTAATACTCCTATCGAAAATCTACGACAGTGGGTTGTAGTCATTGCCCATGACTCGCATCCATATGTCAAGACTGGGACATAGGTGGAGCGGTATACAGCCATCTTCGTTTTCTTACCAACCTCTCTTGCTGAGGAATCCTCGATTTATGGCCTGAAAAAGTCTTCCAGCTGCTGCTTTTCGAGTGGCCAACTCTTCTTTGATGCCTCCCTTTCGGTCTATAATAGCTCCGAGATATTTAAAGTGGTCGACCTGCTCCAGGACCTGTTCTCCCAGTTTAATCTGGTGCCTTCTTTCTTCTCGTTATATCACCATGGATTTTGTTTTAGAGCTGCGTATGACCATCCCTCTCTTCTCCAGCTCTTCCTTCCAGACTTGCGGGTTGGATTGGAGATGTGCCTCTGATTTAGCAATCAGGGCAACATCATCAGCAAATGCCAGCTCTGAAATACAGACCTGTCTCATCTTCCAGTACCCCACTGAATACTTTCTTGTTCTCTCCTTACATGCCTTGATAACATCGTCCATGAGGAGTATGAAAAGATAAGGTGACAGGATATCACCTTGTCTTACACCAGTGGTGGTCCTGAACTCTTCTGACTTATGGTTTGCTGTCCTCACATAATTTCTGCAAGACTTGTGGAAGCTCTGTATAGCATGAATCAGAGGTGCTGGAATGCTCTTCCTTGCCAAACAGTCCCAAAGTTTACCCCAGGGGACCCTGTCAAACGCCTTTTCCAGATCTATGAAACAAAGATGGATCTCACTCTTATACTCAAGGGCCTTTTCACTCAGCTGTCTGAGTGTGAAGATTAGGTCATGAGTACTTCGGTTAGCTCGGAATCCGAACTGGACCTCATCCAACTGTGGCTCAGCTAGGCGTCGGAGTCTCTGCTCTAGGATTCTAGAGTAGATTTTACCAAGGACACCGAGAAGACAAAGTAACGTCATCATTAATAATTAATACAGTACAGTACAAAAGGTACGCACACTCAGGAAATGTATAACACTTAAAGAGGGCGTCCTAGTATAACCAACACTTCCATGTATATGGATAATGGTTGAAAGAGGCGCACTTTGCTGGAACATTCCAAACACCTACAAAACACACACACACTGGCCACTTCGGGATTACTGTTCAATAGCCAGTCACAGGCGGGAAATATAAAAGAGAAATATAGAAAGGCTATAGGTACTGTAAAAACACAAAAGGACAAGGTACTGTAAAAACACAAAAGGACAAGGTACTGTAAAAACACAAAAGGACAAGTAGACACGAGAACAGAATAATAGTTATTTAACAGTTAAGAATAATGTATACAGCCCCCTTCAGTCATAACTGACTATGTGACTGCGCCCCAGAGGTGATTGCCATCAATTGTGTGTTAGTATTTTTTTTTTGTTTTTTTTTTCCTGGTGTTCCTTTCACCGTGTTCTTTTCTCTTCTGCTTGTTGTGAGAGCTTCTTTTCTCACATTGTGAGATGGCACCATAGTGAGCATCGCCAGTTGGTGCGAATGGCATTGTCATCCTTCCAGGTTGCTGGATTTATGTTCAGTGCCTTGGGAGCCGCGCTGGCGTAATGGTTACCACACTGCGCTGGCTATCGGGTGCTCCAGGTTCGCGTCCTGGCGAGTACATTTGAAGGAGTGCCTTCGACCAGGGTACTGGAATAACCCTAGCGGCTGCTGAGCACAAAATCCTCTGTGGATGGGAAGGAGCGACGCTCCTGATCAGGTTGGAAGGAAAGTCCATAGGCTCCCCAACCTCGCAATGCCATGAAATTTGTTTCATGTCGTTGGGCCGAAGGGCTGAAAGCCCAAGTGCCGCTGGTTAAGCCCAAGTGCCGCTGGTTAGGAAAAAAAATGTTCAGTGCCTTCATGTCTCTCTTGCACATGTCTTTGAACCTCAGTTGTGGTCGCCAGTCTGTTCTTTAGCCGTCTGCCAGTTGTCCGTAGACGATATCTTTAGGGATACGACCATCTTTCACGTGGCTGGCATAGCCAAGCCAGCGTAGTCTGTGATGTCTGTGCATTGTATACATGCTTTGAAGGCCAGCACGTGACAATACCTTGATGTTTGTCACTTTAAAATATTAAATTAAAGGTAGTCGGACAGCAGATACTTTCATAGGGGAGTGGAGTGTTAGAGACTTCACTATACTAGGGCCAGCTTCGAAAGGTAGGGTGATCAGTTGTCTTCCTCGATGTCGCTGCCTTCCCTAACTCAAAAGCAGTCAGGCACCCATTTACCTGTGTGTAGACTGGAGCGTCATGCGCATGCTTGATGATGACTTCCTGGAGACAGTGCTGCAAAATGGATTCCATGCTACGTACGGAGCACGTGAGTTAGTGCAGGCTATCTGAGAACAACTACAGTACTGGCTCCATGCTCCGCTTGGAGCGCCAATGAGAAACAACACAAAAAATAATGGCGCATGACACCACCATGTTTTGAACTCGGTAGTTTTTGCTGCGACAGGTCGACGCTTTAATCGGAATAGAAATATCGAAAGGTTATGGGAACATTACAAAGGCCACATGGAAAATATAATAGTGAACAATTAAAAATACTAAACAAGAATTACAGTAAATATCACAGTTAAGACACTGATTACAATAACTCATGAAAGAATATCAAAGACAATCAATCAATCAATACCCTTTAACTCCCCGAGGAGCATAGGCCTTCAACAAACACATGCCAAGTCTTCCTGTACCGTGCCATCCGCTCAAGTTCTTTCCATGTTTTCCTCATCATTTTCACCTCTGTATCCAGCTCTCTTCTCCATGTGTTTTTTGGTCTACCTCTGCCTCTCTTTCCCTGTGGATTCCAGAACAAGGACTGCTTTGTAATGCTATCAACAGGTTTCCTCAATGTGTGTCCTATTAATCGCCAGCGTCTTCTTCTCGGCTCTTGTTCCACTGGCACTTGTCTGATTCTTGTCATCAATTCCACATTTGTGACTTTGTCATACCATTTCAGTCCTTCTATTCTACGCAAGCACCCGTTTATAAAAGTCTGTAGCTTTTTAGTTGTTGTTTTTGTTGTTCTCCATGTCTCAGAGCCATACAATAGGACTGACTTCACATTTGAGTTGAAGATTCTTATTTTCGTTTTGGACATGATTTCTCTTGTTCTCCATATGTTTCCCAATGCAATGAAAGCGCCTCTTGCTTTTTGTATTCTTATTTTGATATTATCGTCTGTCCCTCCAACTTTGTCTATATTACTACCAAGATATGTGTACGATTCTACATCCTTTAGTGGTGTTTCTTCAAGTTCAATCTTGCTATCATTTCTTGCATTTATTCTCATAATCTTTGTCTTTTCCCTGTGTATTTTCAGGCCCACTTGATTGACCTCTCATCGAGAATTTTCATTGTCTCTTGCATCTGATTATGGTTATGGGACAGAAGAGCCGAGTCATCCGCAAAATCCAGATCATCAAGCTGTTTAGTTAAATTCCACTGGATTCCATTTCTGTTGTGTGATGTCGATGTTTTCATAACCCAATCTATTGCTTGTAAGAAAAGAAATGGAGAGAAGAGGCATCCCTGTCTCACTCCCGTTTTTATCCTAAACGGTTCTGTAAGTTGTCCTTCATGAAGAACTCTGCATGTCATGTCTTCATAGGTCTTCCTTATTAAGTTAATGATCTTCATGGGACCTCCATAATGCCTCATCAGTTTCCAAAGTTATTCTCTGTCTACACTGTCAAATGCCTTTTCGTAGTGCACGAATCCGATGTAAAGCGGTGAATTCCATTCCAGATTTTGTTCAACTATTATTCTCAATGTGGCTATCTGGTGTGTACAGGATCTGTTTTGTCGAAAACCTGATTGTTCATCTCTCAGTTGCTTGTCTATGGACTCTTTTAATCTCTCAAGGATGATTCTGTTTAATACTTTTCCTGGCACTGATAGTAATATCATGCCTCTATAATTTGTGCACTCTTGTAAATTTCCCTTCTTAGGCAACTTGACCAGATAACCTTCCTTCCATTCTGCTGGTATTTCCTCTCTCTTCCAGACTTTGCCAAGTAGTTTGTATAATACCTCTGTAGAGGTATCAATATCTGTTTTGATGGCCTCTGCTGGAATGCCATCTGGACCAGTTGCTTTTCCATCTTTCAGAAGCTTTATGGCTTTGTTTATTTCTTCTCTACTTGGTCGCTCACAGCTGATTAGTAGCTCCTCTTCTGCTGGCTGGATGTCTGGGGGATTTGTTGGAGCTGGTCTATTGAGAAGTTCCTCAAAATTTTCTGTCCATCTCTTCATTTGTTCTTGTATATTGTGACGGTATTGCCTCCCCTGCTTTGCAGTTGTGGTCCAACAGTGGCCAAAACTCAAGAGTATCTAATTTGGGCTTCAAAGGTATCTACCTTCGCACAAGATTACTCTTGGCAGAGATGTAGATAGAAGGGTGATGAAACTTCTATTACAAAGGGAGTCTTCACAAGATATTCAGAATAAGCGAGAACACTACTGCTTTGGCTGAGTATGTTAACTCTGTAATTCTGCCAACGCTTTTGTGAAGGATTTAAGCACTTATTACTTTCAGCTCGTTTAAACCCCCACACCTGATTTACTCAGTGGAATTCTATTATTTTATAATAGCTCTGTTTAGAGTGTGTGTAGTAATTTGACTGAGACAAACATGCAGTAACTTTAAAATGATTAAATCGAAGTTAAATTTGTAACATTACAAATAACAAAATTTAGTAATCACTTTAGGATTTAACAGTTGGAAAATAATTTGAATAGTTATAGATCAAGAAAAAATATCCTCACAGTCTTTAGGAAATGTGAGATATTACATGAAGTTCAAGTGGCAGCATATATTTGAACTTAGCTGCCAATGACGGTTCTGCTTCTTCTTATGGGTTGGTTCTTTTCACTCTGCTCACACTCGTCTCTGATCAAGGTTGTCTGGGGTAGCTTGTTTCCCAGAAACGCCAAGGAGAGTCTACCACTTGGGTCCTGCATCTTAAAGCTTAAGCCACGGTTCCCTTCTTGTTCCAGAGATAGTACTTTCTGCTGGTACCACCAATAACTATGGTATAAGAATAGAACGAAACGCTCTTCTGTGTATGGCGTTTTCCACCACATAGTTATGGGTTCCTATCTTCCCATACCCCTTTCCCAATTACTCAGACTTTACCCTCGATGAGAATTAAATTTAATCCTTCGGGATAAAACTTTCTTTACATTTAAATAGAATAGCTTTAGCTTTACATGACATTTAAATGAAAAGGTTAACAATACAGATAGAGTTTGTTTACATATACATCTCCACTGATTGAAAAGTGTTCACAATATAAATTGAATATGTTTTCATTTATGTTTTACATTGATTGAAAAGTTTGAAACTTCCATTACTTTAAAACGAATATTTTCACATAGACATTTACATTGGTTTAAGCCTGAAACATTAATTTTAAAATGACTATGTTTATAGGGACATTTACACTGCTTTGAAAATTTAAGTACGATACTTAGAATGTACATCATTTCTTTAATCTTTCCCTTCCTGCTCCATAGGGAACCTGGAACTACTTTATGCTTTTAGTTCTCTTTACGAAATTATCAATAAAGCAATCACCAACCCGTGCAGTGGTGGTTCATGAATCATCATTCTATACGCTGAGGTTGCCAGCCTCAAATGACTTTGACATCCAATAGCGAGTTTCACCCATTAAACTTCACATATATATGTTAGTTCACATGTTAGTAATAAAATATGAAATGTAAATCACAACTTACGCCAATCCTGACTTACAGACTTTTTGTTTTGCTCAGATGAATAAAAGAGACTTGAATTGGCCTCTTACACGCGTCTGGGGTGTCGTTAATTTTAATTTCAATTTCCTCTAACTCCGTTTCTTTCTTCAGTTTCATAGTCCCGGTGTTCCTTATTAAAATGTAGAGATTTCCTGTCCTGTGTAAGTCTTATTTGGTTCTCCAATAAAAGGTCCGGTTAAAAAAAAGAAATTAAGAATCTAGTCTTCACTCTGGCGAGGTCTGATGTTGTCTTGGCGAGCGTGAAATTCACAGTGAAATAAAACTGCGAAAAGGTCAGACTATATTCCCTGCCTTGCCACGCCTTCATTTGTTATGAGCTATCAAAAAACTCCAACCATATTCAAACAGGCGGGTTATGGGGTAATGATTTCAAAAATATTCCAACATTGGATAATTTTGAATGTAAGGCAGAGGTCAACTCTCCCATATATGGTAATTTGATGTCTGATGCCCTTGTGTACAAACTTACAGACAGATCGGGGAACTCACATGAGAACTTGTGTAAGCTGCAATACTTATTACTTTATTAGAAAGTAATGTTGTCATAACAAGTCTGCCCGGAAGCGATTATGTCACACTTATCTGCCCACATGTGTAACACAGACGGTAATCTCGTTATCTGTCGTACGAGTATGCAAAAACTTCATGTCTTCCCATCTGGGTTTCCAAACGAGTCGTCTTATCAGCGGTTGAATCTAAACACGCCGGCGACTATCTTATCTCAGTTGCTCACCGCAAGCTAGGATGACCGGGTAACAAACAGGTGACATCACAGGGAGGAGTGTCGAATGATTTGATAAAATCAAATATCTGCTACTTAGCAGAAAAATAACAAAGAAAGAAAGAAACTAACAAAGAAAAGTGCAATAATTGACCGCACATAATAAAAATCCGTACCACAAATGTACCGATACTGCCGGAGAGAAACAAAGATCGATAGGGGCCGCCCCGTTTTGTCACATATATTACTAAGCAATTTTCCATTCTTATCTTTTATGAGGCCATTTGCTTGCTTATATTTCCCTGTTAGCTTCTTTGTGTTGTTGTACAGGTCCCTCATATTTCCTTTGGCTGCAGCTTCCTCTGCTTCCCTTGCCAACTCTTTAATATACGTCATCTTGTCTCTTTTGATGTTTCTTCTGTGTTTGCTTCTATGTACACTTCATGAGCCGTGGCTTTGAAGCTTCTGGTTTTGCTTCTGTTTAAATCTTCATGATGTAAAAGTATGTAGTGGAGCAGATGTGGTATCAGACCACCATCATCTGTTGGCTAAAACAAAATTAAAACTCAAGAAATTTACAGCAGTATATAGCTATAGACAACAGTATAATGTGGGATATCTAAGAAATCAGGAAATAAGAGAAACATTTTCAATCACAGTATCCAACAAATACCAAGTACTCCAACAGCTGGAAGATGAAGCAGATACGGAAGACCGCTGGCAACAAGTAAAAAATATATGGAACGAGACATGTGAAGAAGTACTGAGAAAAAGAGAACATCAGCACAAAGCATGGATAACAACAGAAACCATTAGTAAGATAGAAGACAGGAAGAACAAGAAAGCAGATTTAAATCAAAGACAATAAATGAGTGAAAATAATGGCAGGGTGTAAAAGTTATGATCATATCTCGTCTCAAAATATGGCGACCATAAACTGGAACAAGAAGTGAAACCACGGGTAACAGCAGACAATTGAAAATAAGAATAGTAGGAGAAAAAAAACATTCGAAAGCAAATCCAGGAGGGGAAAGGTGGGGGGGGGGGGGGGGGGGGAGATAAGTTAGGGCCGGATTTGAATGTTCATAGACCCTAGGAATAGTGCGTTTCACCAACGGGCTGATCACCCGTTTGCCAGTCACTTCGATTACGGAAACAACAGCAGATGGATTGATTTGCCGTTGCCCTAAAGACGCCAATAGGCGTGATGGGAAACAATGGCAAAGAAAACCTATCTGCTGTTGCCCTAAGACGCCACTAGGCGTAATGGCCACTGACTGCTTTGACGGTCGGTGGCTAAGGACGGAAGAAGAAGAAGAAGAATAGTGCGTTTCAAAAAGATCGGTCGACGATTGACATCAAATATCTCCATATTCCTTGCACTGATAAACATGATTTTTTGCATGTGGTCTTATATTTTCAATGTCCCAAAGTTTTTATAAAATTCAATGTTGCAGGTAGTGTTCTTTTCTTGCAACGGCTAATTCCTTTGATCTTTTTTAACGAAGTAATTATTTTGTCCTGGAAGAAAATAATTTACCGTAAATGAAGGAAGTTGCATATTTTCGGCATAGGCGTATGTACAATTCGAATGTTAGAGGGGTTTGTTAACTGATTACTACGTGAGGTTGTAGTGAAATTGACAGAGATACAACGGTAAAATACCTCCAAAGATAACATATAAGGATAAAAAAACATAATGCGTAGGCTGCTGATGTACATGATCGCCTAGACCGCGGGTCATCATCCTCCATAAAAATTGACTTGCTAGACAGGAGGGGAACGGCGGATCAAAAAGGAAAAAAATATGACTGGAAAGATTGCGTGAGACTAGAAAGGCTAAGGAGACGCAATTGGGGGGGAAACGGAGAAAAGTCACGTTTCCCAAGTTGACATAAAAAGTAAGCAACTCGACAGAAGGGACCATAGATATGTTACGCCACAGTCATTTATTGGACGCTTTTGCAATACCAAGCCCTTGATTTGAATTCAGCGGCTAAAACGCAGATGTTTGGAATATTACAAAATTTAAAAAGTACTTTTTTTCTTAATATTAATGTTAGGAATATAAAAATTAGCTGGCCGGATGGCCCACTCTGAGCAGTGAACTAATATGTTCTTAATTTTACAGACGGATAGATAATATTGAAGATAATGACAAAAGACAGTGTTGTTCACATCATCGACAGACTGTATTGAATCTAAAAGTGTCGCTAATTGCACAAAAAAAACACGACCTCGAGACGCAGGTGTTCAAATCTACTTAGTATGGAAGAGACGGGATATTGTGGTGGCTGTGTCTAAATATAACTTTTAACGACAAAATTTTGGAGGGGAGAGAAAGGTTGGTTCAAAAATCAAGTACATTTTTGTAGAAACACAAGTAGAGACGGACAGACTAACAGATAACCATCCATACTTGACTGAAGCATGACTGAAATGACTTTAGGGTAGGAAATTTGAATTTAAAATAAACCTAGGCAGTGATTGGCCACAGACAATCATATTATTAGCGCTCAGAGCGCATTTGGGGCCATTCTTCAATAGTTGTTCAGTGATAGACACAGATTTTAAAGTGTGGTGATTTCCATATGAAAGAAAGTGAAATAAATTTAGGGACGCCATACTATAGCCAGCAGCTCAGCTGAGTTTTGCTAGCAATTCTGTGTTATTTATTCATAATCTGGTAAGATTGAAATTATTTCTTTGTATATTTTGAATATTGTTTCATGTTCGAGTGATTTGATACTGCCATATCGAAATCTAGCCTTACAAACAAGTAGGGATTTGCTCTAGACCCCCCGCCCTAGTCAGGGTCTAGGGACCAACAATGTACATAAACTCCAGCAAGGGTTAGGCAAGACAGATCAAGTGTTGAGAATAATGAAACATATTACCTATCCTCTTTTAGGGCAGAAAACTAATAAATATTTTTCAGAATCTATAGTCTGGGAGGATCTATCTGATGTAAAACCACCATGGTAAATGTGCTGTTTGGTCAGAGAGATCTGACCTGTCTGTATGATGTGGTTGTTGTGTCAGTGTTGTGTCCAGACGTGGGTAGAGAATAGATTTTGACACATGGCCCATACTTTGATTGCAGAGCTGTGAGTTTCTGTTGTCAACAAAGCAGTGTCTATTCAGTTGGTGACTTTACTCGAGTGTATCTGTGCAGTACTTGTGACAGAGACCACCATTATTGCCCGCCAGCACGGAGAGGTGGGACCATCAGATTTCAGCACCAGAGCTACAACTACAAGATGAGTGAGCCTCTGGTCTGCTGGACATTCACCAAAGCCCTTTAGTTACTAATACCCCATAAAAATTCCCACCATTTTCTGGACACTGTGTAGTCAATATAGACAGGTGTGATGAGGCCACCCCAACAGCACAAACATTAACTATCCTCCCAAGTAGATGACTACTAGAACATTTTAATAAAACTAACTAGTATAGTACATATATATGTACACTATTGCATTTATGATATAATATTCCATGCATTTCTTTCATAATCTCTAAATCCTTTTAAGTTCTGGTCAACCTAAAAAATTGATACAGAACAAAATAAATGTAATATAATTCTATCAAAAAATTTTACACACGTGAGTTAGTTCAGTGTATTTTAACATTTATTAATATTATTAGTCTTGTTAAATATCTGTGGGTATATCTATAACCTATTACACCACACTACATATCATAACCCTAGACACTTTACGTAGCCACATTCATAAAAAAAAAAAAATTAAGTGTGAGGTCGTAGTGGTAGCAAGAAAGGCCTTCTGACAATTCACAACTACATTTTATCTCAGGAGCCTTCACAGCTGGCCTCATACACTTACATTTAGTAATATCACCATCATACAATACCATCAAACACCACTACATATATTGGGGTCTTGTCCGGGGATAATTAGCCCACCAGTAATATTAGGATCTCCTGGTGGGAGAAATAAAAGTAGAGGAAAAAATTGTGAAATTCCCTTTAAAATTAAAAGTGTCCCTACAGATAAAATTTGGTGAATCTTCACAGCCAGTAATAATTAATTAGTTAACTGGTTAGTTAGAATTAGTTAGACTATAGTCATATAGTAATTAGAAGTACTTAGTGTATTTACTGGTTAGAGATTTATCTTGTATATTATTATATTGTCTAAAAAGTATGGCGGAGCTGGCAAAATTTAGATCAGCTGCTGTGCTCACCGCGAAGGAGATGGGAATGGATGGTCAAATTTTAATTCAATATGTAACGGCTGAATGTGATAAATATATTGAACGGGAAGAAAGGAGATTAGAAAAAGAGGCTGAAAGAAAATTAGAGGCTGAAAGGTTAGCTGAAGAGAAGAGGTTACAAATTGAGGCTGATAGAGAAATTAAGAGGCTGCAGATTGAGGCAGAAGAAAAACGACAGCAAAGGGAGGCAGAAGAAAAAAAGGCCGAAAGGGAGGCAGAAGATAGAAGGTTGCAAAGGGAGCACGAATTACGACTAAGGGAGCTGGAATTACAAGGCCAGGCTCCTGAAAATGGTGCCAGCCCTTTTGCCTCAGATGCTACGCCCAGTCTGGGAGCCTCAAACTCAGCTATGGGGTTTCATTTAGACCATTTTGTTGAAAAAGACGATGACATAGAGGGGTACCTAGGACGTTTTGAGTTATTAGCTACTACATATGGGTTAGAGAGAGAGAGGTGGAGCTTAAAGCTATCACAGGGATTGAGAGGTACTTCTTATGAAGTATTTGCCAAAATGAACAGGGAAGACCAAGACAATTATGACATGTTAAAGCAGGCTTTGTTATTAAGGTACGAGAAGAATGGTGAATTTTATCGTAAGAAATTTAGAAATGCCAAACTGTTGTCTGGGGAGACATACCACCAATTCTCGGCTAGACTAGAAACCTATTTGGAGAAATGGACGGCTCTGGGGAAGACCCAAGATCTTAAAGAAATGATCATGATTGAGCAATTGAGAGAGTCCATGGCTCCAGACATGAGAAAATTTCTCATGGAACAAGGTGCAGAGAAGTTGGGGGAAATTTTAAATGTTGCTGAGAGGTATCAGGCAGCCCAGGCAGAGGTAAGTGGTGCTAAGAAGAAGCACATAGACAATTTTAAAGCTCCACAGCAATTTAATAAATTTGATAATAGAGAGCAGGGAATTAAAGGTAGGACAAACTTTGAGCGGCCAAGAAATGACTATCGCGACAGAAACTCACAGTTCAATGACCAAAAGTTCAATGAAAGAAAACCGTTGAACCAAGGAAAAAGATGGTGTAAATGGTGCAAGAAGGATAACCATAACACCGAATTTTGTAGAAGGAAACCTTCAAACATTGCTGCAATGAAGTCGGGGACGCAAAGATTAAAGGTTAATCCTAAGGGACAACAGGAACCTTATCACCCCCCAGTTTGTGAGGATGTTATTTGTAATGGGGTCACCATAAGGTGCCTTTATGATACAGGTTTGGATTATGATTCAGTTGTGAAGTCTAGCCTAGTGAACCCAAGTCAGTATACCACAGAAACAGTGGAAATACAAGGGGCGACTAAGGACATACCACTCATGACACTTCCCATCGCAAGGATAACGGTGAAAACTCGCTATGTGGAAGGAGAAATCAGAGCAGCAGTGATAGATGAACCAATCTACCCTCTGATATTGGGGTGTAGATACGTCTTCTTGGAGAATCCCGAGAAACCTGTGATCATGGCGACAGTGCAGACCAGGTCACAGAAGAAGGAGGAAGAAGGTGAACCTATAAATGCTCATCCAGAGGAGATGAGGAAGGCGCAGGCTGAGGATAGGACACTCAAGCCCTGTTTTAAAAAATTGCCCAAATGCCACACACCTCCGAGCAAGGGGGAATATTTCATGAAGAACAAACTATTATACAGGAAGACAGGAACTAGATCCCCTGGTCACGGACAGTTAGTTCTTCCCAAGATATATAGGGCAAACTTAATAAGGAGCTTACATGTTGGAAAAGATGGTGACCATGAGAAAGTCGGTACCATCTGCCAAAAGATTGCTCGAAAATACTATTGGCCCGACGTAAATGTCGATGTTGAAAACTTTGTAGAAGCATGTGGCGTATTTCATGAGGAAACACCCACAAAGGGAAAATATGTGCAGGACCTAGAAACGCCACGGGGCAACTTTAGGCCTGAAAGGAAAACTAATTATACTCAGGTAGACAAAGTGGAATGGGAGCCCCCTTTTCACACCCAGTCGTCACTTGAATGGATTAACATGGCCACTATGCGACAAGTACAAAGAAGAAATTTAACCCAGAATAATCTGACAATCCCTCGGTCAGGATTATATAAGCTGGAAGAACAGAAAAGAGAGCGAAGATCTCTCATAAGCAATCTAAAGTGGGGAGACAAACCCCAGAAAAAAATTGGTAGTGGTCGATTTGTGAGTGATGATTCTAGGAAGAAAAGTCCTCATTATAAAGCTTCTAAGGGACGGGACCAGACGGGTTCCATGAAAAATACGTATGATAAATTAAAGATCCAGATGTAGCTTTATTAAGGACCTGGACAGATGAGAAGGCGGAAGAGACTGTTACCTCATCGTATCAATATGTGAACGAACTGACCACTCGTTTGAAAGCTGGATGGAAATTGGCAAATGATAATTTGAAGCAAGCCAGGAAGAAACATGCAGCATATTTTAATAGGAAGGCAAAGGACAGGGAACTGGCAGTCGGAGAGAAGGTGCTGCTTCTACTACCCGGAAGCCAGAATAAATTACAAATTGGTTGGCAAGGTCCATATACGGTTCTAGAGAAGGTGTCTAGAACAAACTATAAAATTGACAAAAAGGGGAAGGAGAAAGTTTATCATGTAAACCTGTTAAAGAAGTATCTGGACAGACCACTCCAGGAAAGCACCCCCTTATTGACCTTGGCTATTGCAACCCAGATGCAAAAAGAACCACTCACCTCACATGAATACCCATTACATCCTTGTGAAACAGCAGCACAGGTAAAAGTCAGTAAGCACCTGACTAAAAACCAGAGGGAGAGAGTTCAAAAGGTTCTGGAGGAACATACAGATGTATTAACAGATAAACCAGGCCATACAAATTTGCTACAGTATGACATGAAACTGGTAGACTCAAACCCAATCTGTATGAGAGCCTATTCTATTCCGTTCGCGAAGGAGAAGGCATTGAAGGAAGAAATAGAGAATTTGTTGAAGGAGGGGATTATTTCGCACAGTGAATCATCTTTTAGTTCTAGTGTCGTTTTGTTGAGAAAACCGTCTGGGGAACTGTTGGAGTCCGTTTATGGTAATGGTATTGATTTTATCACGCGAATGGTTGAATACGAACAAAATGTAAATCGAACATTGTATCGTTGCATTGGGTGAACTGGGCAAATATTGGCAGCACACAAGTCGGTGTTTACTGTACATGTATTTTATTGACGTGACACCAACGAAGTGGAACAAGACAATCATAGTTACAGATGTGAAGATCATACGTTAAAATGTTAATATCACTGTTAAAAGTTGTTGTAGATTCTCTAACAGTTAAGTTCTCTTATTCCAGTGACTAAGGATCACTTCCATTTCATATAACAGACATGGTAATTAACGTCCATTGACCTTCTCCCAAGGACGTTTATTAAGGCAAACGGATTCATTCTCACGGCGCAATAATTTATATCATACTTGTAAGCATCCCAGACTTTGTTGTAAAATTCTTGGATAGCATATCCAATCCAAACAAAAGGCAGATATAACAATACAACCAAGTTAGTGTTTCATCTTGGCTAACCTCTCGGTATCCATACCACGACTTTGGCATAGGTAAAACGGCATATTAAACATGTGAAGCATATATCTATATTCATTAACTTGATTCCACATATGGATTCTCCCTCTACAAAAGATTCCAAAGGCTATCGACTCCGTGTGTCCAATTCTAGGAATGTCATCTCCGATGAATTCCCGCTAGACCATTAATAGGAGCGGCCTGATACTTTAATTTACATAATTAAACTTGCCATACGAAATGGGGCGACACTTACTTCAGACATCCACTATTGGCTTCGCCATGAAGACCAATAGATACGAATACAACTGCTGGCTTCTTCAAATCTGCCAGGAATCAAATAATAACACTGCGGACATAAAATGTCGTCCGAGCTGCCCCTATCATGACGTCACAATCTACTCAACTAGGTTACACGTGCGTCCAAAGCAACTCACACAGCATTGTGCACGTCAGTGCGTGAATCAATCGAACGCACAAACAATATAACTACATAAAACTGGTGCGTACATTTGGCAGGACCGAAGACTACCCCCTTAGGTAATAAATGTACGTAACAGCTCCCTTATTACCTCCCCTTAAAAAAATTAATCCCATTAATTTTTTTCGAACTAATTACTCGAGAGAGGTGAGTCAAAACTACAACAAGATTTATGACATGCATAAAATTATATCATATTAAGAAAAGAATATTGACTTGAAATTAATAGAACTAAATGACAGTATGCATTAAAGCACACATCCACCATCGACCTACTTTGGAACGATGTGGTAATATTCGAAGTAAAAAGAAGTTGAAAAAATGAAAATGAAAATGAAAAATCAACAAAAAAGATGATAATAAAATTCAACTAAGTTTTCAACAAAATTTGAAACATATGATTTCAAAAAATGAAAATGAACAGCAACACTGATGATAATCAATGATAAAAGAATCAGTGAAACAGAAAATTTTGAAATACAATGTGCAAAAATGAAGCAATGTAAAATTAAACACTTTAAGAAGCAACGCACTTACTGATATCTAGCACTAGTAAGTTTGACTAGTTATCTAAAAGTAAAATATCATGTAGTGGGATACGTGACTACACGTATTGCGAGACACTAATAACGTTAGTAGATGTGTGATTTATAAACAATCAATTTGATTAAATTGAATTAATCTAATTCTAGTACTTAATTACACATAAGTAAATAACTAGTAATTTATTCTAAGTAATTCTAATTTCAGTCATTGTGAATATTCGTTCAGAACTATTTAGAGTCAACAAGAATAGGTTCCTAATGTTCCATGCACGAAATAAGTTAACGAACACGATATGTAGTGTAATATGTTCCATAACACTAATGAATGTCTATTTGTCGTTTTTTACCAATGTTTCCATACTAAAAAAAAATGTTACTTTAATATCACTGTTCCCGTTCTAATAAAACGTTACTTCACAAGAAATAATGTTATAATCCATACGTAAGTATATTCTGAAAGTTATATATATACGAATACTGTAGAGCTACACATAGTATTCACAGATGTACAATTAACGACACTGTACAAAGTTATTCATGTTTCGGTGAGGACGTTTCTCCATCTAAAAGTGGTTTAGTTTCACCAAGTTCACTAGGGCATCTTGAAAGACAGTCTGCAAATACATTCTGCACTCCAGGAATAGCACGTATCTCAAAGTGGAATGGCTGGAGAGCTATAGCGTAACGCGCTGACTTTGATGACTTAACGTTTCCAGTATTCAATGCCGTAAGAGCTTTCTGGTCAGACTCCACCACAAAGTGTGAGCCGAGCAGGTAACGTTCCAGTTTTGTGATTGACCATACAAGAGCAAGGAGCTCTTTATCGAGAACGGAGTACTTCATTTCACTCGTCGTAAGCTTTCTGGATACGTACATAACAGGAAATAAGGTACCTCCGTATTCTTGCATCAAAACTGCCGCGATAGCGTAGGAAGAAGCATCACTGCGAAGAACAAAGGTGAGATCTTTGTTAGGCAACCTTAAAAAAGGCTTATTTGACAAAATTTGTTTCATATAGTCTAACGCCGTTTGGTGATCCTGCGACCACTTTATTACATTAGGTGTGCCTTTCTTCAGTAACGAAGAAAGAGGTGCAGTTATAGTAGACAAATGAGGGATGAATTTAGAATAGAACTGTATTAGTCCTAAGAGTGACCTCACTTGTTTTTTTGTCTTAGGTGCTGAGATGTTTAAAAATTTTAGAGACGTTACTGTCTTCTGTATATATTAAACCGCGACCTATACGGTGACCAAGAAATGAGATGTCATGAAAACCGACAAAAGCCTTTGAAGGTTTTGCTGTTAAGTTGTAATCCCGTAAGGTAGAAAGTAAAGATTTTAAACCCTGAATATGTTCATCCCAAGAGTCACTGAAAAGACAGATGTCATCTATATAAGTAATGACATCGGGACGATGAGACAATATGCGGCGCATCATGCGTACAAAGGTAGCTGGCGCATTCATTAACCCGAAAGGCATAAAATTCCATTGAAAAAGTTCATGAGAACTAGAAAAAGAACAAATGACTATTACAAGAAAGAAATGATGACTGCATAGGCTGAGTCATCAAAGAATGTGATATCAAAATTCAATATAGTAGGTTACTATCTGCGTGACGCAGAATCAGGTACTAATCGTAACCTGAGGGAATGGTGGTGAAAATACACACCATTGTCCCGCTCGATAGCCATGCGAGCATCTCTATTGGTCCTAAAAGTTACCACGGCGTCACCATACCTGTTAGTGATATGAGGTAACAGACGCACGAACCTAACGTCCGCCGTGTGGTTGAGAAAATCTCCTAGTGCCTGCCAAGTAGTTCGTTGTGGCAGATTTTGCACAAGGATGGTGCGAGAAGATGCACCTCTACCAATATAAGTGGTACCATTATCACAAGAGTGGGAGTAAGGTTGATGAGTAACCTTAGTCCTTTGAGGTAAATTACAATATTTATTATTTCTACATGTAGAATTATTGTTCTTAAATGTACCATACCCCTGTAATTGAGTATTATTACTTATGCCAGACAAAGGTGTAGGTGTACGGCATGTCGTAGACACCTGCTTGCTAGGCAAAGTTAAAACCTTATTGACAACCTTATTGGTTTTAGTTTTCTCACCTGAGTTACAACTATTATTTTTATTAGGAACATCCTTTCCTTTTTTTACAAACTTAACCTTTTTCTTACGATCAGTTGACTGCTGATCAATTCGAGGGAAGGTATATGACTTACTAGTCTTTACAGGTTGCGTTAAAACCTTAATATCATTCTTAAGAATGGAAGCATGTCGTAAAGGTTGTAATCCATTAGCCACAGTGGCGTAATGAACCATGGAATCATTTTCACTACTAGATTCCGGTACATTAGCATTACCCAACATGTTAATAGCATGTGCATGTGACACAACTCTAGGTATAGACTTAAATGCATAGGCATCCTGTATATGCTGCTTTTCCCATTCAGCAATTTGCTGTGGGGTACATTCCTTTATATCATGTATGCGACCAAGTATTACATCACAGATTGGGTTTGGAAGAAGACATGCTTGGATCTGTCCTGAAAAAAAATGGAGTATGAAGTGTTATAATGGCTGTGGGGAATGTTTCCACAGTTCCGCCAAACGTGACACATTTCACAACCCTGCCCGTCGCACAACTAGGGTCGATCAGCGAAGTCCGGACGCCAACAGTACTGGAGCCTGAATCGAATAAAAGAGAGCATGGAATGCCATTTAAAAAACCCTTATTTAATTTAAGGCTTCCTGTTCCATAGTCAGTAGCTGACGTGGCCGTACAAGCCGCTGGTAGGCTTGGTATACTTTGCCCGCGTCGCAGCGTCGTGATCGCCTTGGGCTGGAATGGGGTATTACTCTCATCACAAGACTTGACCTGTTTGAAATCCAGAGAACATGACATAGCACTATGTGCATTAACATTATTATCCTGTTCTTTGTTTGAATGTGTATCACTCAAAGCAACATTAGAGTGTTGTCGTGGCTGGTTCGAAGATCTATATCTTCGTAGCGATCGATTTTGGTTATTATCCCCAAAATTGCTAGTATTTGCATTTTTGTTTACGTTAAAATCACGGTTAGTATGACCATTACCATTGTGCCATTGACCATACTGTCTATTTTGATAACCTTGTCTGTTTTTGAAAGATTGTGATTTAAATTTCCCATTATGATAATAATTATTGCTTTGATTATTTCCAAAATTATTCTGATGAAAATCTCGTGATCTGTGAGATTGGCTAGAAGATACATTATACTGAGAAGTTTGACAAAATTGTTTCCCTTTAAAAGAATGGCAATTCTTGTTATTTCCCTTTCTGACTTTTCTATCTCTAAGATTCATTATCAATTTTTTTTGTTTTTCCGCTTCTATTTTCTGTTGAATTTTATTATCTTCAGATTCTAGTTTCAAATCTACATAATCTGACATCAACTTCTCATAATTCCTTTTGACTTGTTCTAGCTCTCTAGCAATCCCATTCATAATATTTAAATCTTTAACTTCGAGTTCTGCAGCAGCAGTTTGAGTTAGATGTTCAACATCGATAGTGTGTTTCCTGACATGTTCTTTATTAATGGCCTTTTCTTTTTCAAGTGCCTCAATGGCATTTTGATGGCTAATCGTAAGTTCCTCAACCCTTAATTTCAAAAGAGGAATCTCAGATGTCAGTTCTTGAATCTGAGCCAAATGAGCATGACAGTCTGTCTTTATAGTCACATTTAACTTATCAAATTCTCCAATGACCTTATTCTGCTTGTCAAGTAATATTTTAACTGAGCGTACTTCATTCTCTAACTCATTTTTCTCCATGAGTAATTTTTCAATATTTATCTGTTTTTTCCTGAGACACTTTCTCCTGTTGACATAGAAGATTCCTGAGTTCTTGATTTGCCAAGGTAAGATCTGCTACCTTCTTATCCAAAACTTTCATGTTTTGTTCCATCGTTTTTTCCATATTACACTTTTCTCTCAAAAGAGTTACCTCAGATGTCAGGCTCTGAATTTGAGCCACGTGTGTATTGCAATCTATCTGCAGAGTAGTATTAATAGCAGTAGGTATTTTTTCATCGTCACTATCTTCTTCGAAAAATATGTTCATTAAGGAGGTCACCTCATTATCTAACTCTCTTTTCTGGTTAAAAGAAGAGTCATGAAATTTCTTATTATCCTCTATCAACACCGTCATTTTATTCTTCATCTCAGCATTTTCAAAATCCATAGCCAACAACTTCTTCTCATATTCCCCTTTTTGTTGTAGCAGCTCATTCGTAAGGGCAATCTCCCTACCCTTGTGCTTCGTTATGGTTTTCTTCAACTCATCCACCTCAATAACACTACTGTCTTGAGTAGTTATTTTTCCTTCATCATAAAAAAATGGTGGATAATAATTTAGCAAGTCTCACTGCTTTCTCTTGTGAAAAGCCATATTTGCACCTAAGAAAAGCAAAATTCTTGAGATCCTGGGTAATTTGAAGTAAGAAATGTTCAATGGCATATTCCTCACAACTTGAACCCCATTTACCTATTCTATCTCCCTTCCGGAGAAAATGATCCAAAATATCCATTATGTCTAATAATGTTTTTCTCACTCCAATAAGTGTTACTCAGTTAATATCCAATTAATTTACACTCTAATCAAAGGTACACGTTCCTGTCCAAGAACGGTAAATCAATTTATATAATGTTATCATATAATTATTAAATATGTTATTAATCAATAAATTTATGTAATCAAATGTCATGAAATGAACAACGAGAAAGACAATAGAAACATAACCGACAAGACATGATAAAATGGACGGGTGAACACAATCGTAGAAATCAAAAAAAATAAAATGTATAACTAAAATAGAATATCGTAAAAATATACGACGATAACTACGATCAGATAGTTAACAAGACAATAGACAACACAGTGTAAAAACAATGGTTTTGTAAAAAACTAAACGACAGGAAAGGTGAGATGGACAATAATCACAAACAAAATACATCATGAAAATAAGGTACGATTAAAAAGAACTATGAGAACAACAAGTAAAACTTGACGAAACAGCTAGAACAGATAGGTGTTACAGACCACCAAACACAGTGGACCTAGAATCCTTCTACGCTCACGCGTAGGAACATTCCACTGCGGGAAGTCTGCAAAATAATGTCCTACAGAACGTCTGACGAAGAGCCCGAATTGACTTCGAGATGGATCTCGTTCGTCAGATCTACCTCCCAACCTCCCGCAAAGAATACACAACACATAACAAATAATATAGAAAATATAGATACGAATACAACTGCTGGCTTCTTCAAATCTGCCAGGAATCAAATAATAACACTGCGGACATAAAATGTCGTCCGAGCTGCCCCTATCATGACGTCACAATCTACTCAACTAGGTTACACGTGCGTCCAAAGCAACTCACACAGCATTGTGCACGTCAGTGCGTGAATCAATCGAACGCACAAACAATATAACTACATAAAACTGGTGCGTACATTTGGCAGGACCGAAGACTACCCCCTTAGGTAATAAATGTACGTAACAGGAACACAGACTGTGCATAGATTACAGGAAACTGAATGCTGTCACAGAAGGACAAGTGGATCCATTACCAGACACAAAACAGTTATTTGCCAGACTGAACAAGGCAAAATACTTTTCAAAAGTGGATCTTAGTAAAGGCTATTACCAGATCCCAGTGAAGCCTGAAGTGAGACCTTATTTGGCTTTTAGCACTTCGGATGGACATTATGAATTCAATATGCTACCATTCGGACTGAAAAATGCTCCGAGTGTGTTTTCAAGGATGATGCGCAAATTGTTGGATCCCCTGAATAACCCATGTATCACAAATTTCATGGATGATATTCTCGTCGCCACCGAGACATTTGAAGAACACATTGAAGCTCTGGAGATGTTGTTTGATAGACTTCGGGAGGCGAACTTAACTGCTAGGCCAACAAAATGTTGTATTGGATGCAAAGAGTTGGAATTCTTGAGACACACTGTATATCAGGGTAATATGACCCCTGATCCTAAGAACTTGGAAAAACTGCAGAGAGCACCTAGGCCACAAACAAAAAAAGACGTGCGATCATTTGTGTCGTTATGCGGATTTTATCAGAAATACATCAAGAATTTTAACGCTATTTGTGCTCCTCTGACTGATCTGACTCGCAAGGGACTTCCAGATAAAATTATTTGGACTGCACAATGTGAACTAGCGTTCCAAGAGTTAAAGGAAAAACTCACTAGCAAGCCTATTCTCAAACTGCAAAATTAGAGTAGTGGCAGACGTGAGGAGTAATTTTACCTATGTGTATCGCTGGTGTTGGAACTTGCCATAGGCATGTTTTCAAGTGGGGAGATGTGTAGTGAAATTGACAGAGATACAACGGTAAAATACCTCCAAAGATAACATATAAGGATAAAAAAACATAATGCGTAGGCTGCTGATGTACATGATCGCCTAGACCGCGGGTCATCATCCTCCATAAAAATTGACTTGCTAGACAGGAGGGGAACGGCGGATCAAAAAGGAAAAAAAATATGACTGGAAAGATTGCGTGAGACTAGAAAGGCTAAGGAGACGCAATTGGGGGGGAAACGGAGAAAAGTCACGTTTCCCAAGTTGACATAAAAAGTAAGCAACTCGACAGAAGGGACCATAGATATGTTACGCCACAGTCATTTATTGGACGCTTTTGCAATACCAAGCCCTTGATTTGAATTCAGCGGCTAAAACGCAGATGTTTGGAATATTACAAAATTTAAAAAGTACTTTTTTTCTTAATATTAATGTTAGGAATATAAAAATTAGCTGGCCGGATGGCCCACTCTGAGCAGTGAACTAATATGTTCTTAATTTTACAGACGGATAGATAATATTGAAGATAATGACAAAAGACAGTGTTGTTCACATCATCGACAGACTGTATTGAATCTAAAAGTGTCGCTAATTGCACAAAAAAACACGACCTCGAGACGCAGGTGTTCAAATCTACTTAGTATGGAAGAGACGGGATATTGTGGTGGCTGTGTCTAAATATAACTTTTAACGACAAAATTTTGGAGGGGAGAGAAAGGTTGGTTCAAAAATCAAGTACATTTTTGTAGAAACACAAGTAGAGACGGACAGACTAACAGATAACCATCCATACTTGACTGAAGCATGACTGAAATGACTTTAGGGTAGGAAATTTGAATTTAAAATAAACCTAGGCAGTGATTGGCCACAGACAATCATATTATTAGCGCTCAGAGCGCATTTGGGGCCATTCTTCAATAGTTGTTCAGTGATAGACACAGATTTTAAAGTGTGGTGATTTCCATATGAAAGAAAGTGAAATAAATTTAGGGACGCCATACTATAGCCAGCAGCTCAGCTGAGTTTTGCTAGCAATTCTGTGTTATTTATTCATAATCTGGTAAGATTGAAATTATTTCTTTGTATATTTTGAATATTGTTTCATGTTCGAGTGATTTGATACTGCCATATCGAAATCTAGCCTTACAAACAAGTAGGGATTTGCTCTAGACCCCCCGCCCTAGTCAGGGTCTAGGGACCAACAATGTACATAAACTCCAGCAAGGGTTAGGCAAGACAGATCAAGTGTTGAGAATAATGAAACATATTACCTATCCTCTTTTAGGGCAGAAAACTAATAAATATTTTTCAGAATCTATAGTCTGGGAGGATCTATCTGATGTAAAACCACCATGGTAAATGTGCTGTTTGGTCAGAGAGATCTGACCTGTCTGTATGATGTGGTTGTTGTGTCAGTGTTGTGTCCAGACGTGGGTAGAGAATAGATTTTGACACATGGCCCATACTTTGATTGCAGAGCTGTGAGTTTCTGTTGTCAACAAAGCAGTGTCTATTCAGTGGGTGACTTTACTCGAGTGTATCTGTGCAGTACTTGTGACAGAGACCACCATTATTGCCCGCCAGCACGGAGAGGTGGGACCATCAGATTTCAGCACCAGAGCTACAACGACAAGATGAGTGAGCCTCTGGTCTGCTGGACATTCACCAAAGCCCTTTAGTTAATAATAACCCCATAAAAATTCCCACCATTTTCTGGACACTGTGTAGTCAATATAGACAGGTGTGATGAGGCCACCCCAACAGCACAAACATTAACTATCCTCCCAAGTAGATGACTACTAGAACATTTTAATAACACTAACTAGTATAGTACATATATATGTACACTATTGCATTTATGATATAATATTCCATGCATTTCTTTCATAATCTCTAAATCCTTTTAAGTTCTGGTCAACCTAAAAAATTGATACAGAACAAAATAAATGTAATATAATTCTATCAAAACTTTTACACACGTGAGTTAGTTCAGTGTATTTTAACATTTATTAATATTATTAGTCTTGTTAAATATCTGTGGGTATATCTATAACCTATTACACCACACTACATATCATAACCCTAGACACTTTACGTAGCCACATTCATAAAAAAAAATTAAGTGTGAGGTCGTAGTGGTAGCAAGAAAGGCCTTCTGACAATTCACAACTACATTTTATCTCAGGAGCCTTCACAGCTGGCCTCATACACTTACATTTAGTAATATCACCATCATACAATACCATCAAACACCACTACAGAGGTCCTTTTTTATTTCTTCGAAATATTTGAGAGAATAATAACGCCTATTCGTTGTAAATGTTACTTTTTATACTAAAACGTGAATGGATGCATGAAGAGGTGAAAGTACTGTGTATATTAAAAATAGTAGTGAAATCGCGGAGATAAAAAGGAAATGAATAGGTTTACATATACACATAGATGGAGGATAAAACATATATGGTATTTACACATTTATTCTGAGTCAGACGAGTCTAACATATTGATTACTATTCTCGGCTGAACGAACGACAGTCCATCTTTTTTCTAATAGTCATTTTCCACTTTTAAGACATGGTCTTCACATTTACACCAATAATCTTTGTCTATCTGCGAGAGGGTGGCATATGTTAGTTCTTTCATATTGCATAGTTTGAAAGTTTTATTGTCAGCTGCCACCTGTCCTTTAACTTTTGCCCAAACGAGTTCAATTGGGTTTAAATGTGAATGATAAGGTGGCAGTCTCAAACACATATGTCAAAACTATCTACTACTTTCTTCCTTGCGTCCTGGTATTGATTGAACTGAAAATTCCATTAGCTTTGAGTAATTGACGAAATGAGCGTTTACTTAAACCCAAAGCGTGAATAGTTTTCTTTTCAGGATTTGAGAGACTCCGATACAGTTTACGACGCTTAGTTTCTCTGCAGAAATATTTATACATCTTCACTGCCATTGTATGCAGTGTAAGGAACTTGACTTTCATACCCATTGTATTACAGACCTAGAATACCGCAAGATACGCCTATGCACTGAAATACACAATCAGTAGAACGTAGTGCCCTGGTATAACGGTAACTGAACACACCGGAAGGGTCAATGTAATGTTCAAAACAGTGCGGTAGTGAGCTGAAACACGTGATTTTCGTTCAAGATGTTAAATCGAAATAGCTCACAAATATGAAGGGGTAAGCCCTTTAAAATTACGGTTGGACTAGGAGGTACTCGATTTTGTATACTTTAAATAAAGAAAATTTAAAACCATAAGTTTGTTAACGAGGAAAAAAATGTCCCCCTCGGGACATAGCGATCATTAGGTCATATGCAAAGTTGCAACAATTACGATCAAGTGGTTGCAGAGATATTGAATATTAAACAGCGGCAAACATTGTGAAACGCACTATAGTGTAATTGCTTTACTCTGAAATATGTAAAAACGCTTCTTTTTTTTTTTAAAGGGGAGTGGGTGCACAAAAAAGGGGAAATAATTTTTCCCTTCATTCGTATGGCTTCAGCGCTAAACAGGAAATCAGTTCAGGATAAAGTAATTTAAAAAAATAATAATACACTAATAATAATAAGAAATAAATATCGGGGAAGGAAAAGTGCTGAAGAAAATTAATAATGGAGGAAACCTTGAGTCATGTGAACAGTAAATAAATTAGTAAATAAATAAATAAAGGTAATTAACAGGTACTCGTTGGACATAAAGGATGACACTAGACAACAGAAAAGAAAATATAAGCGATAGGCTTACCGGGAAGCCTTTTATATATATATATATAGTCACATCGCTATTTCGCAGTGCATCTTATGTATTGTGTTCGGCGAAAAGCCAGCCGGGCGAGACCGAGGTGAGCCGAACCGGTGGGTCATGTGACTACCGGAGGTCGGCAAATAAGGCGCAAATTTGGGCAGTCGGAAACTAGCCTGCGTCCAGAGAGGACGGACATGTTCCCTTTTCCAGCAAGATTGCTGTGTGGTTCATATTGTGGACTGTTAATTGAGTGCTTGCCATATTTCGGACCTGGTGGATAAGTACGTTGTAATGCTAGAGCAGTGAATTATCTAGTTCGTATTATCTACCGGCCGTAGTTTGATAAAAGATTGATGATTTTTGAGTGTGTCATTTCTATAGTTTTGCCGCTCAGGTGAGCGATATTCATTGCAGTGGTTTTCGGTGTAAGTCGTACTGTCGCGTATGATGTTGATAGATTAAGCTGCTAAGGCAAGTTTACAGAGGCATTTCATTATTGTATTTGATGCGTTTATTGGCCGTGTGCGGCCTTATTGTATTGTGCATATTATTAAAGGGAAGTTCCTGTTAAAGGTGTTCATTTCTATTGTCAGCCATTGTTGTGTGGTAGACTCTTGGAAGAACGAGCCTTTGGATATTATTACAAATCCACACTGCAGTGGTGTAACCAGTGGAGTATTCTCCGCGATAACTGGTTCTTGACAGCTGGGGGCTGTATCCGGTTCTTTTGTGAGCCTAAAGGCCGTAGGGCAAATATTTTATATTATACAAGGCTAGTAGTTTCTATGCACACAAATATATAGAGGTTGTAGCAAAGCATTGTGTACACTTCACCGTGTCTTCCAATGTTCAAGGCAGTGTGTTTGTGGTCCGGTGTTAGTCAGTAGCAGTGAACTGTTTTGGTCAGGTGTTGACCCGTCGCGGTATTTGACCTAATTTGGTAAGAGTGCACAGTGAAAGTTTATCGGTGTCAATACGGATAATATTTGACATTTAGGGTGTTCGATGTCGTTTTGGAAGGTTCACGTTTGTGCTAGGTTGTTCAAGTATTGATAGAAGGAGTGTCACAAGTGGTAGAGTAAAGTTACAGCTGGCGTATAGGAGCACAGTTTGATATATTACAAGGCGCACTTTGTAGCTTAGTGCTAGAAAGTTGGTGATTCAGACGGAGCAGCGGAGGTTAGTTGTGACAGGTGTCTACAGTTGGTCCATGAGTGATATAAAGGAGATCAGAATTTCTTGTGGTGTTGATAGTATTTGGGCTCTATTGCCTGACTGTGTTGTGTCGGCAGAGGAGATTAGATCGTCAAATAGTGGTTGGTATTGGTAGTGTCAATAGTGGTGGTGGCATCTCAGGGTGTGTGCAACTCCTCTTATTTGGATTATGGTCTAGATCAGTGTTTCCCAAACTTTTTTGGGTCACCACCCCCTTGGGTCCCAGGGCATGTCCCCAGCCCGCCCCCCCTGCTTTCCCCACAGTACATAAAAAAATGTAAAGAGTGAAAAATAAGAGCAACTGTTAATACATTAACAACTAATTGCTCAATTTATCACATTCTAATATAAAGCTACAGATACGCTTATTTATTAACTTAATTTAAAAAGAAAAACTTAATTACTTAATGCAGTAAAACAAACAGTAGAATGCGAAAGTAAATTAGTAACAAACTTACTTCATTTTTAACTTCAGTGAGATGTATGTGCCTGGTGTAGTGATATCAGCTTCTCAACATCAGGCTGAAAGTTACTTAGAAGGAGTCTCAGATCCCCACGTTCAGTAATCTGCAGTCTGTTTCTCTGCTTCGAAAAAAGTTGGACAACCGCGCTGAAACCACGCTCTACTAAATATGATGTTGGAAAGGCAATACAGAACATCTTAACCTTTCCCCACACTGCAGGGTAGCGTTCAGAGATTTCTTTCTGCAACCAACAGTCTTGATATGATTTCTTGAACATTGACTTATGCTCAACGTCATTTTGTAGCAATATCAGTTCCTCTTCCACCCTTCCTCGTTCCTCACTGCACGTGTCCAGGAATGGATTTATTATCCAGTCTGGAATCGTGATCAAAAGAAGATCCTGAAACCTCTGAGACATGTCTTTATGCAGTATATCTAGATGTGCACAATATACTTGAAGATTATCCTCTGATATTTTGTCTTTCTCTTCTAACTCTAAGAGGCTGGGAAATTGGATTAACTCACGACGGCCAATATTACGTTTGAATAGCGTTAATTTGGCCAGAAACGTGGAGATTTGACTTTTATAAGATTAATATCATTTCCTTGCAGTTGTAGATTTATTTAGTTAAACTCTGTGAATAAATCTGACAAATATTCAATGTCATGCCTGATATTCGTTAGTTCTGTACTAAGCGAAGCATGCGAGTCTTTGAAGAATTCTACCACAGTTTCAAAAAGAGCATACAATTTCCTTTTGAGAGCCACCTGACTTCTGTGTGCATCAGCAAACGTTCAAACTGTTCATCATTCTCAGTACAAAGCTCTCGAAATAGTCGAGAATTGAGAGCATGGGACTTAATTTTGTTAATCGCTGTGATACCAGTATTTAATGATTTGTGAAGCCGATCACTTAGATTTTTTGCGACAAGATGTTGTCTGTGAATTACAGTGTATTGTAAATATACCAGGTACAGCTTCTTTTGAGAAATCGATAAACCCGCGGTAACAACCTATCTTTGATGGTGCCCCATCTGTTGCACAAGCAAGAATGTTAGTAAGTGGAATGTCCTTCTCTTTGAAAAATTTCTCTACTACACGAAATATTGACTCTCCTTTTGTATCAGTTACTATTTGCTTAGCAAATAACGACTTTTGAACCAAGCTTTCATCTTTTACAAAGCGAACATAGGCAAGAAGCAAAGATTTGTTGCCCGGCAAAATTGACTCATCCAACTGCAATGCAAATTCTGTTGTCCTAATTATGTTGCACAATGTATTTTCAACGTTCTCAGCCATTTCATCTATTCTTTGAACCGAGGTATTGCTGAGAGGAATTGCTTTAGTTATTTGTTCAGGTGACTTATGCATAACTGTACTCACAAACTCCCTTATAGCTGGCAAAATCAATTTTTCTGCGATTGTGTGAGACTTTCCAGATTTAGCTATCAGCAATGAAATTTTGTATGAAGCTCGCAAACCATCACAGCTTTGTTGTGAAGTGTTGACAAACATGTCACGGACAGTTTTACGTTTCTGACAGTTTTCACGAAGTGACTGAAAATATGTCAAACTTTTATCTGTTTTATCTGGGTGAATTTTTTTCAAATGTTCAAGTAGTCTGAAAGGTTTCATCGCCTCATTTGAAAAGACCCTCTCACATAATAGACACATTGGCAGTTGTTGGTTAGTTAGTGCTGGAATAAATCAATATTTCAGATATTCCACGCTGTATTGTCTGCACTTCTTTTTGGTTTGTTCTGCTTTTGCCATATTTGTTCTGAATTCTGAAACAAAGAATTGATTTAACAATTTTGCAGATACAAAAATGTTCGTCGAGTAAACAACAAAAACTGATTTAAAAGTGGCTTTACAGAAATGTTGACACAGATGTTCTTACCAGTTTACTCTTCTATTTTATAAAGTTTCTTAACCACAGCCATAAATAAATTAGAAAAATACAACAATCAGAAAAAAAAAACTTAATTAGCAACAGCCACACCAACACTTAAATAACCCAATAATCATTTCATAAAGTATAATAATAGTTATTTAATATGAACAAAATATAAAATAACGCACTATATTGATAGGTCTTCAGATTTAAAAATTGGGAGACAGTAGCCTAACTACAAAGTGTGGAGATCCCGGTAACAAATTAAAAGAATGTAATATAATGTATTGAACAGCAATATTCAATATACGGCAAATCTGTATCAAAATGTATCTGCTTAATTAATAATTAATGTTAGTAAAACTGATGCTAGCTCTGTGCAAACAAACAAAAAATATAAGTAAGAAAACTTACCTTATCGACAGGATGAAATTGTTTGATACCCGGTACACGCTTATGTGAAACCACTGTTCACAAGAAAAGCTGAGAAATTTTGTTGGTTTTGCTCATAGCCAGCGCAAAGTTCAAATAGACGAGAAACGTACATCGTTCCAGTCGATTTAAGAAAGTCTGAATGTAAGGTAGGAAAGCCGGTTCAGAGGTTCAAAGACTGATTTCTACTGCCATGTACCGTTAAAAACTTGCTCCCTTGAACTTTTTCTCTTATTTATTACCAATCTGCGAATATCTAGTTACCACTAGCCCCCGCAAATACTGAGACAATAAATTCCGCAACAAAGCAAAGTTGGTACTTTCTGAATCACCAGCAGGTATCTAATTTCGTCCATGCCATCGGCACGTATCATTTCTCTTCCTCCAGGAGTGAACAAATGGACAATAGGTGTTTGGTTAACCCCCTTTCCTAACAGTTCCCGATTACCGTTTATGGTCAGCGATGGTTACCTGAGCTCAGAATGACACGCATAGACGAAACTATGTCCTTCTTAATGATCCTAGTAATACAACCATCCACATCGTCCCCGCTTCACTGATGCTGTCTCTCAAATCCAATATTTCTTTCTCCCCCGCACGTACTGAATTTAGCTTGTGAAATCCTCAACCCCCCCTTACTACTAAACGCCCACTGTTTACTGCTGAACGTCCCTCTCTGGCCCATTTTTTTCCGTATCGCCCCCTTGGATCCTTCCAAAGCCCCCAGGGGGCGGTACCGCCCTCTTTGGGAACCACTGGTCTAGATCAACGCAACCATCGTTGTACATGTAGCCAATCTGCAGTAGTGTCATCGCTCGTGCTGCTCTACCTACCTGGGGAACATTAAATTCCAGCGTTCCTGCCAAGTGCTGTCGTCATCATGCCCTTCCAATGTGCCGTTCCAGTGGGAGCCTACCCATGCTCCTTTCGTGGCCCTAGTACCGCTTGAAGGGATGCCGGTTACCGAAGCCTGCTGATCTGAGTGGTCCTGGAATATACTGTGCTGAAGAGTGAAGACTGCTGGGTTCCTGAAGTGACGTAGTGAAGCGAACGGTGCTTGTATATTTTACGCATCAACGTGCCAAAGGACATAATTGTTATTATCTGGCACATAGACTTGTTATGAAGACATTATTGTGGATACGGTCATTATTCTTGCTGTGGACAGTGCTGAGATAACACCGTGAAGAACATTGTTGGATGTTTTCAAGTTTATGGAGACCTGTGTGTGCTGTTTTCATCTACCATCATCTGTGTCTGAGGAGCTGCGTGGAGGTGCATCCCTGGATCGTCAGTTAAGTTATTGTTTGTACATCTGTGTATGATTTTTGTATTTTTGTTTTCTTTTTTGTTCTTCCCTTTAAATTTTTTTCTGTCTTCAAATTTTCTTTTCTGTCTATCCATCTGGGACAATTTATCGTACAGTCTGGTCTCTTAGATTAGTGGGACATTTCTGTTGGGGGTCGTGTTAGGTTAACATTAAGCAATAAGCTTTTTCGGTGTCAACGTCTGTTTCTTGAGGTATTCTTATTTGTTTTTGTTGTTTTTCCTTCCTTTTGTTTTGTTCTTTTCCCCTCGCTTTCTTTGTAGAAATTTAGTCTGTGCCTTTATTAGTTATTAGTTAGTTAGTTACGTGCGATCTGTCATTCTGATTTCCTGTCACTTGGGGATATGTTATAGTGTTATTATTGATTAAATGTTATTTAGTTTATTTTGATTGGTATGATTTAGTTAGTGGCTACTTCAGGTGATAGCTCTCAATGGTACCTATACCTTGTAGCGGTATGGCAGCTTGCGTACCCTGACAATCCTCAGAGCTATGCCAGTGGGAGTTTTACTCCTGGTAGGTTCAACCAAGCTGGACTGGTCTGTGTGGGTAGGGGTCAGACAAAAGCTGGTACCCTGGTCCTCCAGGTTGGGGGTTTTAGCATAGGGCTGACACCCCTGTCTATGTAAAAAACAATGAAGTTACGGAAACAACAATAAATGAACAAACTTTGCTGCGGGATGGACATTCGGAGTCTGTGGCTCGTATGACTGTCAGTGGTGAAAGCCGAAAGGAAGCCACTGACATGAAAACGGAAGTCCTGACCGCAAAACAGGATACAACAATAGGATTTTGGAATGTCAGGACAATGAACGAGACAGGTAAACTAAGACAGGTCACGGCAGAAATGAGAAACTATAGGTTACACATTCTAGGGATAAGCGAGAGCAGATGGACAGAGGCAGGAAAAGTTAAAACAGCAAGAGGAGAAACAGTACTTTACTCTGGAAGAGAGGATGGACAGCACAATGAAGGCGTATCCATTATTCTACAGAAAGTAATAGAAAGGACATTACTGGAATGGAAACCCATCAACAACAGACTGATAAGATTAAGATTGAGAGGGAGATTCACCAACACTACAATAATACATGATAGCGATGAGGAGGTCAAGGATGGATTCTATCAACAACTGCAGAAAGAAATGGAAGACACACCTAGATATGATCTTGTTATAGTAATGGGAGACCTCAATGCGAAAGTTGGTACACACAATACATATAATGAAAGAACAATGGGCAAATGCGGCAGCGGAACAGCAAACGAAAATGGGGATAAACTAATAAGTTTCTGTAGCATTAACAATCTGGTCATTGGAGAAACACTTTTCCCACATAAAGAAATTCACAAATTAACATGGGAATCACCAAATGGTCGGGATAGAAACCAGATAGACCACATCATGGTTAACGGTAGATGGAGACATGCATTACAAGATGTGAAGGTAAGAAGAGGTGCAGATGTGGGAAGTGATCACCATTTAGTAGTAGCAAAACTGAAAGTGAAACTAAGAAGGGCTGGAAAAAAAAGGGCAAATTGAAGGACTCCCTTACCAGAAAAGCTTTTGCGGCCGACATAAAGAAACGATATCAATTTGCCAAAAGTCAGGAAAAGACATTGACTGATGATATAGACCAGAATTTCAACACCATTTCAACAATATACAAGGAAAGCAGCAAATCATGCTTGGGATTCCAGGAAAGGAAGAAGCAAGACTGGATAACACCAGAAACACTAAACACCATAACGATGAGAAAGGAAATGAAAAGAAAGAAAATAGAAGCGAAGTCCCCCAGGTTAAAGCAACTATATAGCGAACAGTACAGTCAGCTGGACAAGGAAGTTAAACGCCAAACCCGAGCCAATAAAAGGAATTTCCTAGACGATCTTGCAAGACAGGCAGAGGAGGCAGCACTGAGAAATGAACAATGCACAGTATACAAAATAACTAAATTCATCAGCGGAAAACGAGGTGCAAACAATATTACATTAGTAAGAGATAAGCAAGGTAATCTCATCACGACAGCAAAGGGACAGGAAACAAGATGGGCAGAGCACTTCAGAGAAACTCTGAACAAAGGAAGCACCAGAGACACAATTGAATGTTCCTGAGGCTGAAAACGATCTAGATGTAAATACAGACATTCCAGGAAAAGAAGAAATCATCACAGCAATCAAAGGGTTAAAGAACGGCAAAGCTCCGGGCCATGATAACTTAAATGCAGAGCTATATAAGACAGACCCTGAGCTAGCAGCAGAACTATTAGAACCACTATTTGCACACGTCTGGAAAACGGGGACAACACCATCAGAGTGGAACAAAGGAATAATTGTCAAATTGCCCAAGAAGGGAGATCTTGCAGACTGCAATAATTGGAGAAGAATCACTCTTCTCTCAGTTCCCAGCAAAATACTAGGCAGGATAATTATACAGAGAATTTCAAAGGCAGTAGACCACAAACTGAGGAAAGAACAAGCAGGATTTAGAAAGAATAGAAGATGTGTAGATCATATATTCACTCTCAGGAACATTATAGAGCAGTGCTCAGAATGGCAAAGACAGCTTTACATTAATTTCGTTGATTTTGAAAAGGCTTTTGACAGCATACATAGGGACAGTTTATGGAAAATACTGAGGGCTTATGGAATTCCAAGCTGCATAGTGTCAATCATAAAAAGCCTCTATGCCAACTTTACGTGTAGTGTTGGGCAGAGCAACCTAACCTTTGAGGTGAAGACAGGAGTACGACAGGGATGCCCCTTATCAACCACTCTAGTTTTAACAGTCATAGACTGGGTGATGCGCCAGACAACAGAGGGCAGTCCAAGAGGAATAAGATGGACAACATTTTCTACATTGGAAGATCTGGAATATGCAGATGACATTGCACTACTAGCACATTCACATCAACACATCCAGGAAAAAAACGGATAGACTTAATAAGTTTAGCCAGCAGGTGGGCTTGAACATCAATTTAAAGAAGTCTGAGGTCATGACGCTCAATGTGAGCAACCCTGAGCCCATATCAGTAAGGAATCAGCAACTGGTACAGACAGATACCTTCACATACCTAGGAAGCATAGTAACACCAGACGGCGGGGCAGGCAAAGACATCAACATCAGAATGAATAAGGCAAGAACAACCTTCTTTAGCCTAAACAACATCTGGAAGTCCTCCCAATACAGCACAAGCACAAAATTAAGATTATATCAGAGCTGTGTGCTTTCTGTGCTTCTCTATGGTGCGGAATGCTGGAGAGTTACAGAGAAGGAAATGTCGAAATTGTCCTCTTTTCACACAACATGCCAAAGAAAAATTCACAGAATCTTTTGGCCGAATACCATCACTAACCAAGATCTGCTTACTCGTAGCAAGCAAGAGGACATGCACACCATCATAGCTGGCAGACGCTGGAGCTGGATTGGCCATGTCCTCAGAAGAGACTCCGATGCCATCACAAGAACAGCTATGCTTTGGACCCCTGAAGGAAAACGAAAGAGAGGCCGACCAAAAACAACCTGGCGGAGGACTGTGGAGGCTGAGATGCAAAGAATGATCCAGAGTTGGGGCACTGTACGAAGGATGGCCACCGACCGAGCAAAGTGGAATCAATTTGTTGTTGCCCTACAAGACGCCACTAGGCGTGATGGCCACTGACTGCTTTGACGGTCGGCGGCTACAGATCAAAGAAGAAGAAGAATGGTTAAGAGGAATTTCTTACATTTCTATGACTTGGCTATGCCTTTTTCATATCTCTTGTTTTCTTTTTCCTCTTTTGCCAATTTAAATGTGCATATAACTGGAATCTATACACTATACAAACAAATATGACAATAATACATTCAATACTAACAGTAATTATCAGTCTTGATCCTCTGGTGTGCTGAATCCGATACCTTGGGAAGTACATTGACAAGCTCTGTGAGTTTACCTGGAATAAGTCTACATAATGAGGACTCATTGTTTCCCTAGATTACAGTCTGATTATTTCTTTTTTTCAGAGTTCTATACTCTCGTTTCTTAAAAAGTTACTTGAGTAATGTGAGTGTCCAAGTGTCCAATAAATCAACTAACTTAAGCACTGGTAAAAAAAATAATAAATTGATTAGTGGTAGGTACTTTGTTGATAAAAGTACCTATAAGCACTATGCTGGGGAAGTGCTGCGATTAGTACTTTAGCTGGGGGAGTACCTTAAAATGATTACACTGCCTGCATCAATTTATTTGAAAATTCTTTTGCAAGCTCTAACAGTGTAATTTCTCTACTGGAGAGACGGCTGTCGTAATGTGATGACGTTGGTATCGATTGGGATGCTGTGTTTATAGTCGCTCTGCAGGAGAAAGAGGGCGATTGAATATTTGGACGATGTTGTAGAACTGTAATCGGCTTGTTAACTGGGCGATGATTTCTTCTGAGCTTGGCTCGTACATGCTCTTGTGGTAAGCGTAATAACTTCGCTTGTGGCGACGAATCTCCTGATGAAGGGCGGTAAGGGCGCTTGGTAGCTGTACGTATCTCAGTGTTGGTAGTATCATCCATACAATCGATGTCGCTTTCTTCTCGTTCTGTTGTGTCAAGTTCTGACTCATAAGGTGCTAAAGGCTTGTCAACAATATTCTTTTCGCTGTGTGTCTCATCGGAAGGTTGCAATGCTTGAGTATTTGTATGATCTTCTGTAAAGCTCCGACTATGGTGTGTAATGTTGTTTCTCATTGCTTGCAAGGGCCTGTTATCTTCGCTGTCCCAGCTGGAATGTGAAGGCTGGTATGTGGGTTGTTGCTGACTTGGAACTAGCGATTGTACTCCTTGACTGCCATAGTATGTTTGACTCGTTATGGAAGGGTGGGGTTCGTTCTTATTGACCGATACTGGTGTGCTGCTATCTCTATCGTGTAAACGATTGTCTCGAGATACTAACCTCTCTCTTAATTCCACCGGCGGAATGTCATCTTCGTCTTTTGACGTGTCTCTTCAACGATTTAATCGATGTGTAGCATCCTGTAGTTGATTTGGGGTGTTACACTGTTCTGTGTGAATGTCATGATCATCGTCTTTGTAGATTTCACTGTGTGAGGTGGTTAACGTCTCTGTGGAATTGTAGTGATTCAATGCGGCTTTTCGTACGGGTCAGCCTTTCGATAAAGCTGGTGGTGCTATCGGGCGATGATTATCTTTCTTCATTTGTGCTGCATGAGCTTTGGTGACTATGTTCTTATCTTCATTCCATAATATGTAATTTATAGGTGTTGTCTTTTCAAGTACCTTATATCCATTGAGCCATCGTGCGTCAAATTTGTTGTCGCGAACATTCTTCTTATAATAAACTTTATCACCAACTTGAAATTGTTCCAAAGTAGCTCTTTTATCGTGCTATTTCTGCCATTTTTTGAAAGCTTTCTGCGAATTGCGATTGGCTATCTGGTGTGCTCTATGTTTCTCTCGTAGAATAATTTCGATGGGATCTTCTCCTACATACTTCCTTTGAGGTTGCAAGAGATTGTCAAATGGAAAGGTAGGTTCACGTCCATATAACATCCAGAATGGTGACAGTCCTGTCGTCTCATTTGTGTTTACACGTATTGCTTCGAGCGCTTGATTGATATATATATCCCAATATTGTACGTTTCCTTGTATATATTTGGCAAGGATATCATGTAAAGTAGCATGCATTCGCTCATTACTTCCATTGGCATGAGGCCTGTAGAAACTACTAGTGGTATGTTGGATATGCAGAGTCTGGAGGGTCTTCTTGAAAGGGTTACAGACAAATTGTTTCCCGTTGTCTGTGATTATCCTCCTAGGGCAGCCATGTCTTGGTACGAATTCTTGCAGAAAAAACTCAGTTATTGTCACTGACGTTATATTTTTGAGAGGATAACTTTCAGACCATACCTAATATTGATCAACGATGTGCAAGGGGTATGCATTTCCGGACTGGGTAATGGAGTATGGACCAGAAATGTCCATGCTTATGACTTCCATATGGAAATGGGATGGTTTCATCTCTTGAAAGGGAACTCTAGTTGGTCTCATATTTCTAATTCTGCACGTTTTGCAAGTACTAACATATTCAATTATGTCTTTGTACATTGACATCCAGTAGTACCCTTTTTTGATAATGTCGACGGTTTTCTCCCTTCCAACATGTCCGTTATTGTCATGGAACTGCACTAATAACTCAGGCACTAATAACTGGGGAATTACTTTTTTTAGTCTCCCTTCTTGTTTCTCGTCAATGTGATATAGAAATTGGTCATGTGGCAGAATAGTAAACTGTTTGAGTGACGTGGGTTTCGTTTCTACTTTTTTAATAAGCTTGAGAATTTCGGGGTCTTTTCTCTGCTCAGTGTGTACATCAAATGTGTCCAAGTCTACTGTTTCCTGTGTACCAGTATCTGTTGTGGCGGTGTTAAAGTCGACATCTACCCTGTTGGAATTTATGATGTTAATCTCCTTTGCGTTGTCGTTGATGTCAGTAAAAGCATCAGGATCATCTTCCTGTGTGGTACTAGAGTATGGGATTCGGGAAAGGAGGTCTGCACGCGTATTCTGAGTACCCGGAATATATTCAATTTTTGTGTCATAGGATTGCAAGTTCATGTACCAAGTCTGTAATTTCTTGGGTTGCTCATGTGTCTTAGTGAGTCAATTCACTAAGGGTTGGTGGTCCGTTCTAATGATGAGCTTGGTGCCTCTAATGTAAAAATCAAGCTTCTGTATCGCGTAATGTATGGCGAAAGCTTCTTTCTCCGTAGTCGACCATCGTCTCTGTGTTTTAGAGAGGGCATGTGATACAAATGCTATGGGCATCTCGTTGGGAATCTGTGGTATGATCGGTGTCTCGTCTTCTTCTCTGGGTTGGACTAAACAAGCACCTATTGCTGTATTGGAGGCATCCGTGTAAAAGATCATTGGGCGAGATATATCTGGATGCGCGAGAAGTGGTATTGTTGTAAGCGCATTCTTGAGGTAGTCGAAGGATTTCTGACATTCCTCTGTCCACTTGAATCGTGAATACTTCTTTGTAAGCGCAATAAGCGGTTCAGCGGCCTTTGAGAAGTTAATAACGTGGCGTCTGTAATATCCACAACAACCGATATAAGCTCGTAACTGCTTCACTGTTGTGGGGGCGGGCATCTTTCTAATTGCTTCCACTTTATCTGTGTCAGGGCGAATGCCATCTTTGTTAACTATAAATCCTAAATACTTGGTTTCCGTTTTTAAAAACTCACATTTGCTAAGCTTGAGTTTAACTTGGTGGTGTCGGAGGCGATCAAAAACTTGTTCAACTTTCCTTAAGTGGTCATCCACGGTACCTGATGTGTGAATAAGTACATCATCTAATAGGCTAATGCAAAAGAATGCATTCCCTGCAAAACTTCATCCATCAGTGCCATGTATGTTGCGGACTCCCTTTCAAACCAAAAGTCATGACGTTCCACTTGTAGCTACCCATGTGTGTATAAAATGTTGACTGTTCTTTAGCTGCTGGTGTCATAGGAATACACCAAAATCCCGAGCGTGCATCTAAAGTAGTAAAGTGTGCAGAATGTCCAAGTGTCGCCAAAATATCATCTATGCGTGGTAATGGATATGAAATCGTCTTAGTAATTCTGTTCAATGCGCGGTAATCGAAGCAAAATATACTTGTTCCATCTTTTTTCGATACTATTACTATTGGCGATGACCGTGCTAACCTGGATCTTTCTATAATTCCTGCACTCAACATGTCGTTTATAGACTTCTCCACTATTTCACGGTTCTTCAAAGGGGTGTGGTAGGGTTTCAAACTAACTGGTTCCTCTGTTGTGGTCTGAATGTCCATATGTACCGTACTGGTTCTGCCTAACTCCATATCCGTTAGTGCGAATACATCTTGGTGTTTAGTGATGAACGCACTAAGTTTAGATTTATGTTGACCTTCTACTTTCAGTGTCGCCAGTAATTGTGATAACCGGTCTGGTGTGTGATCCTGTATCTGGGACTCTTGGTTTGTCCCGGTGTTTTAACATATGTGTTTTATTCATCAATTCTGTTAATGTTACGTCTACTTTCTCGTTCACTACGGCAATATTCGAAGGGCTTTGGATATCTGGCTTCTTATTTTCAACAGAATGGTTTGTTTACGTATCTCGAATTCGGTTTCCGCCATAGAGTATGCTCTACCTCTGTTCTATGATTGTTACTTCTGCTCTCTCGTTCACTACGGCAGTATTCAGAGGGTTTTGGATATCTTGATTCATATCTTCGGTACAGTGGTTTGTTTGAGTATCTCGTATTGGGTTTCCGCCATGGAGTATGCTCTACCTCTGTTCTGTGATTATAGTGTCCTGTCGTAAAACGTGTGTGTAAACCCACTTCTTTGTTAATACACTATGTCGAGATACAAATATGCCCAGCCAATATTACACGAAGTATACGTCATCTTTTTCCCCCAAGATGGCGGCAGACAAAATAAAATTAGGCATAAGCCCTGTTTTTCGGGACTCGGTCACGGAATGTACCAAAGCGCCGAGAACCAATCAAAAGGCTTCCTTGCGCACTGGCAGATTCCCTGCGTCTACCTATATAAACGGGCGCGTTTTATTAATAAAAAAACACACACAAACACGAAGACCAGCTCGACCGACATACTGGGAAAGAGAACTCTGTCAAGGCTGATTTATGCTTAGCTGCATGAACGGGCAGACTTGCTTCACTAAAGTCGAGTCAATCTGGCTTGTATAATCTTAGAGGGTAGGTAAACTTACTATAAATGGGTAGGAGAATATGCCTACATCATATATAATGATTGTATTTGTTAGTATCATTTATACTACCTACACCTGTATATAATATCACTTTAGTATTTGAGTTTTACTATGACTGTATTATGTATAATGATTATATTTTATGGAATCAGGTATAATGATTGTATTTCCTGGTATGATTGCGGAAGACGATAACCAACCTGAAATATAACCTATCAGTCCTTTTTAGGACTCATATAACTCCAACCTAAAATATAACCTATCAGTCCTTTTTAGGGCTCATATAACTCCAATTTGAAATATAAAAAAACAGTCCTTGTTAGAACTATATATAACTCCAACCTGAATATAACCCATGACTATATCATGTATAAGGATGGTATTTTATAGTATCTATGACTGTTGCAGAAAGAAACCAGCAGAAAATAACCTGTATATATTTAATATAGGATTTTAGTTTTACCATGAATGTATCAGGTATGACTGAAATGTCAATGTTTTCCCCAGTGATTCTTTGTTCGTCAAGACTGACGACATTTATTAAGTGTGTATCCGGAAGATTCTATAAAAGGTAAATGACATTCTTATTAATATGCCTTTGGTTGCAGAACATTTGAAGTTACCTATCTGCGAGTGAAGCTCACAGATCTTGAGAGACAGAATTCCTTCTTTGCTTCTTGTTCTAGCCAAATGAGACTATGTGTTTTCAATTGAACAGAAGCCTTATGATGATGATAAATTATTGTGGACGTCGCAAGTTGGCGGTATATATGTTTAGCATGGCTTGATCGTGCCTGCTAACAAAGGATACACAGCTGTCTACATATTGAGGCCCTTTAGCACCTTATGAGTCAGAACTTGACACAACAGAACGAGAAGAAAGCGACATCGATTGTATGGATGATACTACCAACACTGAGATACGTACAGCTACCAAGCGCCCTTACTTGGTAAAAGAAAGAAAATAAACAAACCATGGGTTACAGATGAGGGCATCAAAGAAGAGTTGGCCACTCGAAAAGCAGCGGCTGGGAGACTTTATCAGGCCATAAATCGAGGATTCCTCAGCAAGAAAGAGGTTGGTAAGAAAACGAAGATGGCTGTATACCGCTCCACCTATGTCCCAGTCTTGACATATGGATGCGAGTCATGGGCAATGACTACAACCCACAAAAGCCAGATTCAAACCTCAGAAATGAGGTATCTGAGGAAGGTGGTTGAAGTAACAAGAAGAGACATGGTCCGCAACCAGACGATACGTCAAGGCCTAAAATCCCACCCGCTGCAGACCCAAATAGAACAGTCCCAACTAAGATGGTTTGGCCATGTCTGCAGAATGGGAGAAGATCGGCTACCACGACAAGCATGGGAAACAAAGAGCCAGGGATCCAGACCTCCAGGACGACCCAGAGTCCGCTGGGAGGACAATATTAGACAATCTTTGAAGGACCGAGGACTAGAATGGAACCAGGCCAGGAAAAAGACAGCCGATAGGATAGTCTGGCGCTCTCTCTTCCAAACCTCTACATCTCACGGTAGAAGAGGAACGACTAAGTAAGTAAGTAAGGGTTACAGATGACATTCTGAAGTTATGTGATACACGGCGGGAAATGAAAAAGGTTAAGAAAGAGGTTCCTGAAGCAGCATGGCAATACAGTATGGTGAATAAAAATATTAGGAAGAAAATGAAACAGGCCAAAGAAAAATGGGTAGCTGATCAATGTGAGTCCATTAATACGGGGCTAATAAAAGGTAACAGCAAGGCAGCTTTTGACACATTAAGAAAACTATCAAAACCCCAACAGCCCAGGGTAACTGTCATAGAAGATAGCAATGGGGCTCTGCTCAATGAAAAAAACAGCTGTAATGAGAAGGTGGACAGAATATTGTAAAGAATTATATAACTGTAAACTTGACACTGACTTAGGCATATTAAACAACATTAAGTGCGAAAACAGGGAACTCGGAAATGCAGCAATATTACGGGAAGAAGTGGAAGAGGCTATATGTTCGATGAAAGGAGGGAAGTCACCTGGTGTGGATAATATCCCAGCAGAGCTCTTGAAATATGGAGGACCAGATATAGTAAAAATCATGACAACAATTTGCCAGAAGATATGGAGTACAAAAAAATGGCCAAAAGAATGGACGCAGTCATTAGTAATACCGCTTCCAAAGAAAGGAAATCTAAAAATGTGCAAGAACTACAGAACCATTAGCCTTATTAGTCATCCAAGTAAGGTGATGTTAAGGATACTTTTGAACAGAGTAAAACAGAAATCAGAAGAAATCTTGTCAGAGGAACAGGCTGGCTTTAGACCAAAAAGAAGTACCTCAGAACAAATCTTCAATATTAGATTACTTAACGAAAAACATCTCCAACATCAACACGATTTATACCATAACTTCATCGATTTCACAAAAGCCTTCGATCGAGCCTGGCATGAAGGCTTATGGCAAGTAATGAGAAAATTCAATTTTGATACTAACATCATAGATATCATTGAAGCACTATACAAGGACGCAAGCAGTGCTGTTTTTGCAAGCAACGACATTGGAGAATTTTTTCAAAACAACTGTAGGAGTTCGCCAAGGATGTATTCTGTCACCAGTGCTCTTTAATATATATCTAGAACATATTATGCAGGAGGCTCTCTACGATTATAAATCAACCATATCGATTGGAGGCCGACCTCTGTGCAACCTACGTTTTGCTGATGATATTGATCTGATAGCTGGATCAGAGTCAGAACTTCAAGACCTTACCTCTAGACTGGAGAAAGTAACAAGAACATATGGGATGGAAATTAACATAGAAAAAAGCAAGATATTGGTGAATAGCCATAAGAAACATGTTCCGACCAACATTACGTTAAATGGGCAATCGTTAGAAGAAGTTAGCACCTTTAAATATCTCGGGTCCACTATATGTAGTGATGGAAGATCAAGTAAAGAAATCAAGACAAGACTTGAGATGGCCTCAGCTGCCATGACAAGGTTGAATATGATCTGGAAAAGTAACATCAGTTTTCCTGTGAAGATCAAATTATACAAATCACTTGTATTATCTATTCTCTTGTATGGGTGTGAGGGCTGGACACTCACTGCAGATACAGAGCGAAGGATTCAGGCTTTCGAGCATAAATGTTATAGAAGAATTCTGCGCATTTGCTATAAAGAGCACAAAACAAATGTCTATGTTAGAGAGAAGATAAACACCTATGCAGGCCACCAAGAACCACTTTTGTCAATAGTGAAACGTCGAAAGCTTGCCTGGTTTGGGCATGTAACTCGTCATGACTCTCTTTTGAAAACGATCCTTCAGGGAACAGTCGAAGGTAAAAGGAGAAGAGGAAGGCAGAGAAAATCCTGGGCTGATAACATCAAAGAATGGGCAGGACACGGTTTTTCCACACTTGTACGCATTGCTGAGGATAGAGAGCAGTGGAGGACCCTGTCTGCTGATGCTTCCACCATGGCACCCCTACGACCCATGACGGGTTACGGGATGAGATGAGATGATTACGGCCAATATTTTTCAGCAAGAGAAAATATATCTGGCGGGCTATGCCAGTTGAATAACAGCCTTAAGTATTTTTGCTACGCAATTTAGGAGCTCGTTTGTTGGACGACAGAGCTAATTAAGTACCTGACGTGCTGAGTCAATGGTACGGAAGCTACATTATAAACTGTAACATTAGGACAGATGATGTTTGGGTATGTCCTAGTTGATGGATGATGCAGGCCTTTGATTACCAGACATTTAACAGTCATTCATTATGTATGTGAAGTCCTTGATCTTGTCGATTTGACTATCCTGTTGATGCTACTGTCAGTTTCGTAAATAAATGTTTGAAACGTGCCAGCAGCCTTCAATTCATCATTGACTACTGCATGTGAGTGTATGGGTGCATTATTGACTTTACTAAGAGCTTCAAGCATTCGCGTTCTCGTCTACACCCACACTCAGCACATCATAATACCAGTACCACACATCTACAACATGTACGCTGTTTTTGTGAGTGAGCATAGTACCCCTGGCAGTGCCTCACGCTGGTGGCCGTTACATTTCTGGCCGTTACATTTCTGGTGACCTACATCAACACCGCAACATTACACAGTCCAGGGGATAAACGACACGTTCACTCTGCCAGCTTTCACATCACGCATAAACAGTACGTTACATTTATGGTGGTCAGTGTGCTTATCTGCCCTTTCAACTAGTTTTTGGCGTGCAACCGCGCAGTCCTATGTCCTTGCTACACGGTTTGATAACTGCCGATAATATTGACAATGACACTCAATCTTCATATGAGTATGTCATTGCTCTCAGGCATAAGATTATCGAAGCATGCAAGTTAGCGACTTCATCCTCCAAATTTGCCAAAGAAAAGGCGAGGCAATTCGCTAATAAGAAGAGACGCCTACGTCAACTGGAGACAAAGCGTTTGTCTTACTTCCTTCGAGGGAGAACAGACTTCTCATTGCATGGAAAGGTCCATAAAGAATAGTCTCAAAAATTTCCGATGTCGACTATGTTGTCGATATTGATGGAAGGCATAAAACCTTCCATATAAATATGCTTACGGAATTTATTGAACGACCAGACTATTTGCAGCCTATTTTCCAGGCGACGGACGATTCTCCAGTCCAACATGGTCATATCTCATCCTTGTCGGTTATACAGGAGGAGGAAACTACGTTTTCAGATGTTAATCTACCTCTTCCTATAATTCCACTCAATTCTACGGAATCATGGAGAAACGTTTCGGTTTCTTCTAATTTGTCTTTTGAGGAACAACGTCAAGTATCTTCTTTGCTACAATCATTTCAGGATGTCCTTACCGACATTCCTGGACACACACATATTATCAAACATGACATTATACTTACTGATCATAATCCGATCAGAGTAAGACCATATCCTATCCCTATTCATTTCCAAGCGCAAGTCGAGAAAGAATTGGATGAAATGATACAATTGAAAATAATTGAACCATCCACTTCAGCATACTCTTCGTCCATGGTTATTGTTCGAAAGAAAGACAATATCATACGTCTTTGCGTCGATTATCGCAAATTGAACCAAGTTACGAAGTTCGATGCTGAACCTATGCCTTTATTGGAAGATCTACTTACTAGACTTTCTAAATCGCGATTCTTTACTAAACTTGACTTGTCGAAAGGCTATTGGCAAGTTCCGTTAACTGAACGCGCCAAACCTTTCACTGCTTTCTCAACACCTAGGGGTTTGTATCAATGGAATTTTATGCCTTTCTGGCTGATGAACGCCCCAGCTACTTTCGTACGCATGATGCGTCGAATTCTCTCATATCGTGCAGATGTCATCGCATACTTAGACGACATCTGTCTGTTCAGCGATACTTGGGAAGAACCCTATTCGGGTTTAAATGAGTTACTGTCTACTCTACGCGTGCATTATTTGACTGCAAAACCCTCTAAAGCCTATGTTGGGTTTAGTGAAATCTCTTTCCTAGGTCATCGTGTTGGTCATGGTCTATTGAAGACAGAGGACCAAAATATTTCTAAGATATTAAATATCTCCGTTCCTAAAACAAAAAAGCAAGTGCGTAGTCTCTTGGGATTAATACAATTCTACGGAAGATTCATTAAGAATCTGTCCTCCATTATGGCACCTCTTTCAACTTTATTGAAAAAAGTTTCTCCTAACATAGTGCGCTGGTCCCAAGAATGCCAATCTTCATTGGATCAGATTAAGAATTTGTTCTCATCTCCTCCTATCTTACGACTACCATTGATTGATAAGACTTTTGTTCTTCGTCGTGATGCCTCTTCCACTGGGATCGGGGCGGCACTTATGCAGGAGTATTCAGGAACTCTGCATCCTGTGATGTATATCTCTAGGAAATTGAATGCGGCAGAAAGGAACTATTCGGTTCTAGACCGTAAATTGTTAGCTATGGTTTGGGCCATTCTTAAGCTACAAAGATTGCTTCTAGGCGCGCATTTCATTATGGAAACCGACCAAAAAGCTCTTACAGCTATGCAGAACAAGGATTTGAAGAGCTCGAGATCTACTCGATATGCTATTGCTCTTCAACCTTTTCATTTCACGGTGCGGGCTATCCGTGGTTCGGATAATATGATGGCGGACATACTGTCTAGATGCCCACATGATTCCACTTAAGTCTTGTGTCCTAGATTTCATGATACATTTCCAGACTCATGTCTGTTCATAATATACATTAACACATTTGTTTCACCTTAGATTAGTAAATTGATTGTTTTCTTTCTCTATTACTATCTTTGATGTAATGTGGAAGGTTAAGGTTAACATAAAATAAAGGTCAAAAATAAGAAAAGGAAAAATGTTAAAATGGCCACATATAATACTTAAATAATTTTGTAATGACTATAGTGCATTATAGCATGTTACTAATTGTGTCATTTATATTGTTCTCAGTGCAAACTAGTACCAAGTACGGAGCGCTTGTGAGAACCATGATGATGCCATACCTTACATTTGTTCGAGAGATCGCAGCACTTATTTGTATATAATATACTTCTATTGTTAGATAATGTGTAAGGAATTTAACAAATTTGGTCATGTCCATCCATTACATATATTAATGGTATAACATTGTAATTTGTATATTGATATGACTTCTTGAGATAGATTGTCATTTGTCATTGCTATGATTATAGTATTGCATAATTGTTTGATAGTTATGTAATTTTTTTTTAGTATCGCCAGCAACTGAGGTTTCTTTGATGGTACCGTCCCGAATATATTTTCTATTATTTGGTGAGATGATTTGATTCTCTCCGGACGCTCTATGTGGGCGTCGATTCAACCTGACATTAGGTTGATTCTTTCATTGGCGCATTATTCATGTGTCATGAGCTTGTGGTATCTTGCTCATTGATGTATTTTTTTTAAAATGGGTCATTTTTTTTAACGGAGGGTGCGGTAGTCTGTTGCTGTCGTTTTTGACGGAGTCATAATAGGTAAACCTATTTAATACTTTTGTTGGTCAAAGTTGAGAATAATTGGGTATTTACTTCCATGACAGGTTGTTTGAGGGTTATCTGCCCTTTCTTTCAATTATTGTCGTTGATCTGTCTTAATGATGCTCAGTTTTATGCTGTCTAGGCATGCGCAAGTTCTGGGGGCGAACTGAGGAAACTTCCGTCAGGGAGGTTGTGTTTTAGGCTGTCGGACATGATGTCCGTTGTGATTTTCTCTATATCATCGTGGGGATTGGAAAGTTTTCGATATGACTGAAATGTCAATGTTTTCCCCAGTGATTCTTTGTTCGTCAAGAGTGACGACATTTATTAAGTGTGTATCCGGAAGATTCTGTAAAAGGTAAATGACATTCTTATTAATATGCCTTTGGTTGCAGAACATTTGAAGTTACCTATCTGCGAGTGAAGCTCACAGATCATGAGAGACATAATTCCTTCTTTGCTTCTTGTTCTAGCCAAATGAGACTATGTGTTTTCAATTGAACAGAAGCCTTATGATGATGATAAATTATTGTGCACGCCGCAGGTTGGCGGTATATATGTTTAGCATGGCTTGATCGTGCCTGCTAACAAAGGATACACAGCTGTCTACATATTGAGGCCCTGTATTACGGCCAATATTTTTCAGCAAGAGGAAATATCTGGCGGGCTATGCCAGTTGAATAACAGCCTTAAGTATTATTGCTACGCAGTTTAGGAGCTCGTTTGTTGGACGACAGAGCTAATTAAGTACCTGACGCGCTGAATCAATGGTACGGAAGCTACATTATAAACTGTAACATTAGGACAGATGATGTTTGGGTATGTCCTAGTTGATGGATGATGCAAGCCTTTGATTACCAGACATTTAACAGTCATTCATTATGTATGTGAAGTCCTTGATCTTGTCGATTTGACTGTCCTGTTGATGCTACTGTCAGTTTCGTAAATAAATGTTTGAAACGTGCCAGCAGTCTGCAATTCATCATTAACTACTGCATGTGAGTGTATGGGTGCATTATTGACTTTACTAAGAGCTTCAAGCATTCGCGTTCTCGTCTACACCCACACTCAGCACATCATAATACCAGTTCCACACATCTACAACATGTACGCTGTTTTGTGTGAGTGATCATAGTACCCATGGCAGTGCCTCACGCTGGTGGCCGTTACATTTCTGGTGACCTACATCAACACCGCAACATTACACAGTCCAGGGGATAAACGACACGTTCACTCTGCCAGCTTTCACATCACGCATAAACAGTACGTTACATTTATCTTAGGGAATTAGGTATAATGATGTATTTCCTGGTACGACTCCAACCTATATAACCACAACAATATTGTTAGGGTATATTTTACCAACAGATGCCTTCACATATCTAGGATGCATAGTAACACCAGACGGCGGAGCAAGCAAAGACATCAACAACAGAATGAACAAAGCAAGAACAGCCCTTTTTAGTCTAAACAACATCTGGAAGTCCTCTCAGTACAGCACAAGCACAAAATTAGGATTATATCAGAGCTGTGTGCTTTATGTGCTTCTCTATGGCGCGGAGAGCTGGAGAGCTACAGAGAAGAAAATGTCGAAATTGTCCTCTTTTCACACAACATGCCTAAGAAAAATTATCCTAATCTTTTGGCCAAATATCATCACAAACCAAGATCTGCTTACTCGCAGCATGCAAGAGGACATGCACACCATCATAGCTGGCAGACGCTGGAGCTGGGTTAGTCATGTCCTCAGAAGAGACCCCGATGCCATCACAAGAACAGCTATGCTTTGGACCCCTGAAGGAAAACGAAAGAGAGGCCGACCAAAAACATCTTGGCGGAGGACTGTTGAGGCTGAGATGCAAAGAATGAACCAGAGTTGGGGCACTGTTCGAAGGATGGCCACTGACCGAGCAAAGTGGAATCATTTTGTTGTTGCCCTACAAGACGCCACCAGGCGTAATGGCCACTGACTGCTTTGACGGTTAGCGGCTAAGGATCAAAGAAGAAGAAGATATTTTACCAGCCAGTATAGCACTTATCAGAGATGGCCTGGTATATTACAGGTGGAAGGAAACGGTTGTATCATATGGTGTACAAGTTATTGCATGTATTCATGTATTGAATTATCAGAAAGAATGTTTTGCAAGTAGAAACCTGTCTTGTCTCGCTATTGCTAAATCATACTGAGCCATGTTGTCATTCTTCCTACATGCAGACACCTGAGACACGCTCATCTCATATACACTAGAAATAGGTGGGCTTGGTGACAGAAATTAGCCCCTATTTTTCCTTGTTACAGGTTTTATTCGTGTCATCCAACCTGAGGTCGTATGTTCGAGTCAATCCAGCTGCCTGGAACTTCGCAGGAGCACAGTGATTGTACCGGAGCTACATCCTTAGCCCCCTCAGTCTTGGGTGAACTAAAGGAACGATCATCAGCGGGTGTTGTGTGCAACAAATTAGGAAGGACTGAACTGTTCTAAGAGATGAGTACACATTAGTACCATTTCCGTCGGCAATTGTGAGCATTTAACTGTCAATGACGAAAAAGTGATTTAGCGTAGTGAGAGACAAGATTAACAGCACAGCTGATAAATTTTCTATAATTAATTAACAGCACAGCTGATATCTATAATTTTGTTCCTATAATTGGAAGACTTGTTATATATATATATATATATATATATATATATATATATATATATATATATATATATATATATATATATATATATATATATATATATATATATATATCATATGTAAATTTACAAATCCATTGCATTCCATCTTCCAACATCCACCCTTCAGCACAAGAGTAGATAGTGTATAGTCTTAATAAATAAGGAAATTGTATTTGAACGACTTGTCAAGTTTATAATTGTTAAGTGAAATCTGTTTCCTTGTTTAATATCACAGTTAGTTACACAGCTGGGTGGCATTTTATGACTGTTTCCACTCTAATAATTTTTCGAGATCAGATCATTCACAGCCGTAACTAATTTGTGGTACCAGTAGTTCTCTCATACACTAGGACTTCACCTTTTTCCTGCAGAAATTCTATTTCTGTATGGTCTGTACTATACTGATCTTAGATACAACAAAAACCTCACGCTACACTGGGGGCTCGTTCCTGGGATATTTCTATATACCTTGGGCCATACTTAGTCTATTCATCTATCTACTAACTCTATCTTGTGCCACCCATAGATAACTAAAAGAGAAAAAAAAATAAATTCATAAATAAAATGTTTTTTTTTTCCTTAGGAGGAGTACCATTTAGTACTCAGTAAATAGTTGATGCTCACAAAGTTGCTCGGAAATTATTTGTTCAATATAATTAATTAAGTTTAATTACAATAATTTGGATATAGTAAAATTACATACCCCCTCTAAGTAACGCCATGGCTGATCTAGTGAAGTTCAGAACTGCGGTCATGCAGATGGGTAAGATATTAAATATGACAAGTGATGCTCTTATTCAGTATGTCACAACAGAAGTGGACAAACACATGGGTGGAGAGGAAAGGAAATTGCAAGTAGAAGCTGAAAGAGAAGCCAAAAGACTGGAAGCTGAGAGAGAAGGCAAAAGACTGGATTCTGAGAGAGAAACCAAAAGATTAGAAGTTGAAGAAAGGACATTAGCAGCTGACGCCAAGAAATTGGAGGCTGAAAATGAGGCAAAGAAAATTGACGCCGAGGAAAGGAAATTACAAGCAGAGAGAGACCATCAGTTAAGATTAAAAGAGCTTGAAATGCAGGCAACTACTGCCATTAATGGTGGTAGCTCACCTCACTCTGAGAGTAGCTCCAGCCAGAGCACCTCAAGTGGGGCCATGAATTTTCACCTAGACCCATTTGTTGAGAAAGAAGACGCCATTGAGTCGTACCTGGATAGATACGAAAGACTTGCCACTACCTATGGCTTAGTGAAAGAAAAGTGGAGTCTTAAACTATCTCAGGGATTGAGTGGTGTGGCCTACGATGTTTATTTGAAGCTCTCAAGAGATGACCAGGAAGATTATGAAATCCTGAAGCAGGCATTGCTTGTGAGATACGAAAAGAACTCAGAATCGTATAGAAAGAATTTCCGAACAGCTAAACTTCTTCCAGGAGAAAACTATCACCAATTCTATGCTAGATTGGAAACCTATTTAGAAAAATGGAGTAGTTTAGGAAAGTGTCAGGATCTGAAAGAAATGATAATGATGGAGCGAGTGAAAGAATTCATGCCTCAAGAAATGAGGAAGTTTATCATGGAACAAGGAGCAGAGAGATTGGAAGATATTGTAACTGTTGCTGAGAGATATCAAGCAGCTCAGGCAGAATTATTAGGAAATAAGAAGAAGCAGGGTGAAAACTTCAAATCATCACAAAACTATTCCAAATATGAACAAAAGGACCATACCACAAGGAACAAACAAAGATTTGACCAAAAGGACAAAAATCCTCTAAGATCGGATAAGACACCTTACCGAAAGAAAGGAAAGTGGTTTAAAACTTGTCTAATGAGTAACCACAATACTGCGAAATGCAGAAGGAAGAATCCTCCTCATCATGCTGCATGTCTTACACAAGGGAAGCAGGGAAGGAAGGAACTGGCAGTAAGTCAGAAGGATCTCCATCATCCCCCTGTCTGTGAGGAAGTGACCGGGAATGACACTCAAGTACTGTGTTTATATGACACAGGATTAAACTTTGATTCAGTTGTGTGCTCTTCTCTAGTGAGTCCTGACCAGACAACCACAGAAACAGTTGAAATCAGAGGACCGATCAAGGGAGCAAGAACCATGACATTACCCATAGCCCGAATTAACATAAGATCTCGCTATGTGGAAGGAGAAATCAAAGCAGCAGTGATGGACGAACCTATTTACCCTTTGATTCTGGGGTGTAGGTATGTTTTCCTTGGAGAACCTACAAAACCTGTAGTTATGGCAACAGTCCAGACCAGGAAAAGCTCCAGGAAAATGGAGGAAAATCCTATCAATACTCATCCAGAAGAGATGAAAAAGGCTCAAGCAGCAGACAGCACCTTGAAGACTTGTTTTGGCAAATTACCTAAAGCACATAACCTTCCAGAGAAAGGAGACTTTTACGTGAAGAATGGCCTACTCTACAGAAAAGCTGGAACAGGACCTAAAGGGCATGGACAGCTAGTAGTGCCAAAATCTTACAGGGAGAAAGTTATGATGCTAGGACATGCTATACCCTTCAGTGGACATATGGGAATAGGGGCCACTGGACAAAGGATAGCCTGTCACTACTTTTGGCCAGGAATCACAGAGGACATAAAGAGATATGTAAGATGCTGTCCAGAATGCCAAAGAGTAGCCCCTAAGCATAGGACTGCACCAGCAACACTGGGAGAAATGCCCATTATGGGAACGCCTTTTGAACGTGTTGCAGTGAATATTGTTGGACCCCTCACTAGGACCAAGAAGAGATATGCTTACATCTTAACCTTGGTTGATACTTGCTCTATGTGGGGAGAAGCAGTGGTCATGTCAGCTATAGATTCAAAGCATGTGGCAGAGGCCCTGTTAACAGTATTCACCCGATTAGGTTTCCCGCATTAGATATTGACTGACAATGGTTCTCAGTTTAAGGGAAAGCTAACACAAGAAGTATTCAGGATATTTCAAGCCAGGCACTATCATTGTAGTCCCTACCATGCCCAAGGCAACGGTCAAGTAGAGCGGTTCAATGGTACGCTAATTTCAATCCTTAGAAAGCTGGCGAGTGAAAAACCTGATACTTGGGATACATACTTACCCGCTGCACTTTTTGCATATAGGGAAGTACCCCACAATTCAACTGGATTGGCTCCAGCTACATTGTTGTTTGGAAGGCCAATAAAAGGTCCACAGGAAGCATTGCTGCGGACATGGACTGATGAAAAAGCAGAGGAAACAGTGACTTCCTCATACCAATACGTCAACGAGTTGACATCTCGATTGAAAACAGGTTGGAAACTGGCAAATGATAACTTAAGACAGGCCAGGAGGAAGCATGCTGCGTACTACAACAAAAAGCAAAGGATAGGGAACTGGAGGTGGGTGAAAAGGTGTTATTACTGTTGCCAAGCAGCAATAATAAATTGCAGATTGGATGGCAGGGACCCTATGTCATACTGGAACAACTTTCCAGGCCCAATTATAAGATTGACAAGAAAGGAAAGGAGAAGGTGTATCATGTCAATCTTTTAAAAAAATACTATGACAAGGAATCATCAGAAGTTGCACATATCATGACCCTAGCCATTGCATCAGAAATGCACAGTGAACCACTTCACTTTATGGAATATCCACTCACAACTACAGAGGATTATGTTCAAGTAAACATTAGTGAACATTTAACTCCAGAGCAGAAGAAGATGGTTCAGAAACTTTTGGAAACCCATGCCGATGTGCTCACAGATAAGCCAGGTCGTACGAACCTGTTAGAGTACGACATGAAGGTTACTGACCCTACACCAGTATGCTTGAGAACATACCCTATACCCTATGCGAAATCCCAAGCACTAAGGGAGGAAGTTGATTATCTGTTGAAGGAGAAAATTATCTCGAAGTCAGACTCTACCTATAGCTCAAGTGTGGTGCTATTAAGAAAACCGAGTGGTGAACACAGGTTATGTATTGACTACAGGAAACTAAATGCGATCACAGAATCTCAGGTGGACCCATTACTTGACACTAACCAGCTGTTCTCTACACTGAGTAAGGCTAGGTATTTATCGAAGGTAGATCTAAGCAAGGGATACTACCAAATACCAGTGAAACCAGAAGTTAGGAAAATGCTGGCATTTAGTACATCAGACGGACACTACGAGTTTAATGTACTACCCTTTGGACTGAAAAATGCTCGAAGTATCTTTTCAAGAATGATGAGGAAATTGTTGGAACCTCTACAAAATCCCCATATCACTAACTTTATGGATGACATTCTTGTTGCTACAAACACATTTGAAGAGCATATAGTAGATCTCTCCATGTTGTTTGACAGACTGAGAGAAACTGGATTGACTGCACGTCCAACCAAGTGCTATATCGGTTGTAAGGAGTTGGAGTTCCTAGGTCACACTATTTCTACAAGTCATATGTTTCCTGACCCAAAGAATATAGAGAAATTAAAGAAGGCACCCAGATCTCAAACGAAGAAAGATGTCAGATCATTTGTGTAATTATGTGGGTTTTATCAGAAATACATACCCCACTTTAACTCTCTGTGTGCACCATTAACTAACTTAACTAAGAAAGGACAGCGTGATAAAATCCAATGGAATGCTGATTGTGAGAAAGCTTACACAGAGCTAAAAGTAAAACTCACCAGCAAACCCGACCTTACGCTACCCGATATCACACAGGAATTTGTATTAAGGACGGACTGTTAAAGTAGTATGTAGCCACCGAATGTTAATGCTGAATGTAAGAGATCAAACCTGGACAGTACAATGTTGTGGTGTATATTTGGGTCACCAAGCGTTGAGGCGCTGACAGGGTGAATGTTGACTCTCTCTCAAACACCATACAGGCTCTCAAGTGCGTAGTGCTCGTAGAAGTGTGTGGGTTGACATGATGTGTGGGTGAGTAGACATCAGATAAGATGGTGGACACGAATGCTTATAGGCTCTTGGACAAGTTCACAACGCACCCACTCAACCACATGTAGAAGTCAGTAAACGTTGGTAGCTCATACATCAGGATGCTAATGACAATGGTCTGTCAATCTACGTTCTGCTCATACTGAAGCTCAGGTACCCCTGACTAAGCACGTCAGGTACCTCTAGCAAATATGCCGCACGACAAGGGCGGGCTCCCAATTGCTTAACAAAAAAGTCTATGGCTCTTCTGGCATCACACGCCAGGTACTTCTTCTGGTGAAGAATATAGGCCGCGAAAGGCGGGCCTCTATGGCGACAGAATCAGGCCGCAAGTAGCGGGCCTCTATAACAAGGTAATCTCTGTGTTATTTCTCATAAGCAAGGCATATCCATCTATGCCAAACATACCGCCTGAATAGCGGGTACCAAACAGTACAATCTTTGCTGGGCTACTATTAACAATAAGACGTATAGTCTTGGTTTCTGTATGGAGCACAAATAGTAGGCTCTGTCTATCATATCATCTGTTAACTCTACTCAAAAATGTCGCCTTAAAAAATATCAATCGTTCTTATGTGCAGACAGCACCTAGTCTGCATATCTAGGCATACGAGAGGATTAAAGTGTACATATTACCTTGGCAGCATCCTAGAAAATCACCAAACACAACACTTGCCATCCATGGCGTACAGAATAAACTTGGGGAAGAATTGCTGACATATCAGTCACACAGAGGACTTCATTTCCCCGTAATAATGGCAAAGAAAATCTCCGGTCCTCTTGTCCGTTCAGAAACCCAGGTACAATGCCCAGATCGGAAGTGTCTCTCGATCTGCGCGCAAAAACCTGCACATGTGCAATAAGCACAGTCCTGAGTAAAGCTAATACAGACCAGGGCGTTTCCCCTAAACAAGAGGCAAAACCGCTCCTTAAATGGTCATTTGAATAGCGACTTAAGACATGACAACTATTTAAGACATTTCCCCGAAACAGGTCAACATCGATCCTTATAAGGATAGGGGAATAAGACAAGGGGAAGATAACCACTAATCAAACCTGTCACTGAAAAGTTAATAGACAGTTCTCTCTCTTAGACCATCAAAAAGTATCAAACAGGTTGACGTCTATAATACAGGCAAAATGACCGTAACACGGACGCTAGCAGTATAGGTATTGGTGCAACTCTCTTGCAGCAATCAAAAGTCCAGCCAGAGGAACTTTTACCAGTCGCCTACGCCAGTAGGAAGCTGAATGCAGCTGAGTTGAATTACTCGACAAAAGAGAAAGAATGTTTTTCTCTAATTTGGTCTATCGACAAATTTTCACCATACATGTATGGGACACACTTCATTGTCCAAAGCGATCATCAGCCTTTAACATTCTTGGCTGCATCTAGAAAGTTAAATTCGAGATTGTTAAGGTGGAGTCTGCTTCTGGCGCCTTATTCCTTAACCGTGAATTACATTCCGGGAAGAGACAATGTAGGAGCTGATTTTTTTAAGTCGACACCCTATTACTCTGGAAATACAGACGAGAAACGATTAACTACAGCAGGTGTTTACACATCAGCTATGACAGGTCACAGCTAGGAAAGGATGGGGCTATGTCGTAAAACGTGTGTGTAAGCCCACTTCTTTGTTAATACACTATGTCGAGATACAAATATGCCCAGCCAATATTACACGAAGTATACGCCATCTTGTTCCCCCAAGATGGCGGCAGACAGAATAAAATTAGGCATAAGCCCTGTTTTTCGGGACTCGGTCACGGAATGTACCAAACCGCCGAGAACCAATCAAAAGGCTTCCTTACGCACTGGCAGATTCCCTGCGTTTACCTATATAAACGGGCGCGTTTTATTAAAAAAACACACACACAAACACGAAGGCCAGCTCGACCGACATATTGGGAAAGAGAAAGCTGTCAAGGCTGATTTATGCTTAGCTGCATGAACGGGCAGACTTACTTCACTAAAGTCGAGTTAATCTGGCTTGTATTAATCTTAGAGGGTAGGTAAACTTACTATAAACTTATAGGAAAATATGCCTACATCATATATAATGATTGTATTTGTTAGTATCATTTATACTACCTACACCTGTATATAATATCACTTTAGTATTTGAGTTTTACTGTGACTGTATTATGTATAATGATTATATTTTATGGAATCAGGTATAATGATTGTATTTCCTGGTATGATTGCTGAAGACGATAACCAACCTGAAATATAACCTATCAGTCCTTTTTAGGACTCATATAACTCCAACCTGAAATATAACCTATCAGTCCTTTTTAGGGCTCATATAACTCCAACCTGAAATATAAAAAAACAGTCCTTGTTAGAACTATATATAACTCCAACCTGAATATAACCCATGACTATATCATGTATAAGGATGGTATTTTATAGTATCTATGACTGTTGCAGAAGGAAACCAGCAGAAAATAACCTGTATATATTTAATATAGGATTTTAGTTTTACCATGAATGTATCAGGTATACTGATTATATCTTAGGGAATTAGGTATAATGATTGTATTTCCTGGTATGACTCATCCTATATAACCACAACAAAATTGTTAGGGATTATTATATAGCCAGTATAGCACTTATCAGAGATGGCTGGTATATTACACTTGTCAACAAATTTTCAAAAGTTATTTGTACCAGAAATTAAATATACCATTTCATATTGATTTTGACATGCTGATTTCAAATATCATAATGAAATTCACCAATTGGGTCTGGTTTTTTTTAAAATGATGAATTTACATTACAGTAATACACATAATGTATGCTTGTTTAATTCTCTGGGGTGAACAGCTAGTCTTTCTACTTTAGCATTATTAAAAAATGTGGTTACATACTTAATTAATTGATATTTAAACATAAAATGATAGAAAAAAAAACATTATTTAAATTTTACATATCATGTTTTAAAGAGGCACATTTGAACCCATTCCGTCATTATTCAGTCGCTGTTCGAGCTCTCTTTGCTTGCTTCTTGTAGTCAATTGATGAGGTGTCTCTTGTCACAGTCCATCAGTAATCAGCAAGCATTGAAGGGCTCCAATTGCCTTCATACCTTGTCTCCATAGCAGCAATGTCCTGGTGAAATCGTTCACCATGCTCATCACTGACCGCTCCACAGTTTGACGTATAGAAATCCAGATGAGAATCCAGAAAATGAATTTTCAAAGACATGTTGCAGCCAAGACTCTTATACTTCAGAAGGAGATTTTCTACAATTTCATTGTAATTATCAGATCTGTAGTTTCCAAGAAAATTGTCCTCCACTGACTTAAATGCTAGCCATGCTGCTTTTTCCTTGCCATGCAACACGCAAAGAAACTCGTCATCATGAAGAAGTTTTCGAATTTGCGGACCAACAAATACTCCCTCTCTTATTTTAGCTTCACTCAGGCTTGGAAATTTTCTGATGAGGTATTTGAAAGCCTCATCTGTTTTCTCCATTGCCTTGACAAAGTTTTTCATAAGACCCAGCTTAATGTGCAAGGGTGGCAACAAAATCTTGCTGGTGTCGACAAGTGCTGGGTTATCAACGTTCTTACTGCCAGGCTGCAATGACTGCCTGATTGGCCAATGTCTTCTGATGTAATGGTCACTTCGTGCACGGCTATCCCACTCACAGAGAAAGCAACAGTACTTGGTGTATCCACCCTGTAGTCCAAGCAAAAGAGCGACCACTTTTAAGTCACCGCAAAGTGACCAATGATGATAATCGTAGTTTATACACTTCAAAAGCCGGTTAATGTTTTCATAAGTTTCTTTCATATGAACTGCGTGATCAACTGGAATTGACGGTAACACATTACCATTATTCAACAAAACAGCTTTAAGACTCGTCTTGGATGAATCAATTAAAAGCCTCCACTCTTCCGGTATGTAATTGATTTTGAGGGCTGCCATTAAACCAGAAATGTTGTGGCACGCAGAAAGGTCACCCTCTTTGAAAAATAATGTAATAAGCGGCTTCTGGCGGTTCCAATACACAGAAATTGTAACATCTTCTGCCAGGAGATTCCACTGTTGCAATCTGGAACTCAAAAGCTCCGCCTTGTTCTTCGGTAAATTCCGATCTCTTACAACATCATTTAGTTCACCTTGGGTTATTAAGTGTGGTTTAGTGGATGTAGTTTGCTCAAAATCTGGGTCGCTTGAGGTTGATGGTTCAGGACCACCAATGTCCTCTTCTTCTGAAAATGATTCTTGCACTTTGGGAACTGGTAGGTACAAAAAAATGGCCAAAAGAATGGACGCAGTCATTAGTAATACCGCTTCCAAAGAAAGGAAATCTAAAAATGTGCAAGAACTACAGAACCATTAGCCTTATTAGTCATCCAAGTAAGGTGATGTTGAGGATACTTTTGAACAGAATAAAACAGAAATCAGAAGAAATCTTGTCAGAGGAACAGGCTGGCTTTAGACCAAAAAGAAGTACCTCAGAACAAATCTTCAATATTAGATTACTGATCGAAAAACATCTCCAGCATCAACATGATTTATACCATAACTTCATCGATTTCACAAAAGCCTTCGATCGAGTCTGGCATGAAGGTTTATGGCAAATAATGAGAAAATTCAATTTTGATACCAACATCATAGATATCATTGAAGCACTATACAAGGACGCAAGCAGTGCTGTTTTTGCAAGCAATGACATTGGAGAATTTTTCAAAACAACTGTAGGAGTTCGCCAGGGATGTATCCTGTCACCAGTGCTCTTTAACATTTATCTAGAACATATTATGCAGGAGGCTCTCTACGATTATAAATCAACCATATCGATTGGAGGCCGACCTCTGTGTAATCTACGTTTTGCTGATGATATTGATCTAATAGCTGGAACAGAATCAGAACTTCAAGACCTTACCTCTAGACTGGAGAAAGTAACAAGAACATATGGGATAGAAATTAATATAGAAAAAAGCAAGATATTGGTGAATAGCCATAAGAAACATGTTCTGACCAACATTACGTTAAATGGGCAAACGTTAGAAGAAGTTAACACCTTTAAATATCTCGGGTCCACTATATGTAGTGATGGAAGATCAAATAAAGAAATCAAGACAAGACTTGAGATGGCCTCAGCTGCCATGACAAGGTTGAATGTGATCTGGAAAAGTAACATCAGTTTTCCTGTGAAGATCAAATTATACAAATCACTTGTATTATCTATTCTCTTGTATGGGTGTGAGGGCTGGACACTCACTGCAGATACGGAGCGAAGGATTCAGGCTTTCGAGCATAAATGTTATAGAAGAATTTTGCGCATTTGCTATAAAGAGCACAAAACAAATGTCTATGTTAGAGAGAAGATAAACACCTATGCAGGCCATCAAGAACCACTTTTGTCAATAGTGAAACGTCGAAAGCTTGCCTGGTTTGGGCATGTAACTCGTCATGACTCCCTTTCGAAAACGATCCTCCAGGGAACAGTCGAAGGTAAACGGAGAAGAGGAAGGCAAAGAAAACCCTGGGCTGATAACATCAAAGAATGGGCAGGACACGGTTTCTCCACACTTGTACGCATTGCTGAGAATAGAGAGCAGTGGAGGACCCTGTCTGCTGATGCTTCCACCATGGCACCCCTACGACCCATGACGGGTTATGGGTTGAGATGATGATGATGAGGTCATCGCCATGTGGTACCGGACGTATTGCAGAGGGGATGTTTGGATATTCCAGAATCCATTTTTTCTTCTTTGATATGCCTTTACCAATTGGAGGGACCATGCAAAAGTAACAGTTGTTGAGATGATCAGTGGGCTCTCTCCAAATCATTGGGACTGCAAAAGGCATAGTTTGCCTTGTTCCAGTCAACCACAGTTTAAGATGTGCTGCACATGTATTGCAGCATATGTGTCGCGCTCAGCTCTTATCTTGATCTCCTATTCTGCAGCCAAAATACAAACTGTACGCCTTCTTAATCACTTTAGTTATATTTCGTTTTTGTGATAGAAATGTCACCTCACCACATATATAACAGAAATTATTAGCACTGTTCACACATGTCCTAGGCATTTCTAACTACGATACTTTTGATAAGGACAAATACACTAACTAATGGCAAAATTTTATCAGAGATAAGATATTTATACACAAAGGTGATGTAATCATAGGTAGGATTGCATCATCAACTTCTAGTTACATTTTTATTGGTCATTAGAAAAAAAATATGTAATCGCCCACAACAGTTGCGTCATATATATAAATTGACCGTAATTAAATAAACTAGAAGCATATATCTTGAAAACTAGAGCCAATCAACATTTTTCAATGTCATTTTTGTTTTCAGCACACCAAAATTAGTTAAGATCAACTATTTTCATTTCTGGTACATGTAAAGGGCAATTTTTACTATCTTGCAATATAATACATTTATATACTTATTATGTTCGCAAATATTTTGTAAACAAAGTATTTCCTTTTTAAGTGCTTAAGGAGAAGTCATTTTTGAGTTACTTCCCTTGAAAGTAGTTCCGTCATCTTCGATCGGACTCCGCGGACGAGTCTAGGCCTACTGCGATTTATTCTTTGCCTGGGTAGGAATAGATTGTTCTTGCTTCAGTATATCTATGGCCTGAATTTATACGTAGTGTTTGTATGAGTAGGACGAGTCTGTCTTATATATGGATATCTTTACATTTCTAAGTCGAACTATGTTGGTTGTCGCTAGAAAAGGTCAAAGGCTATGCAGCGGAAGTATCGCTAGCAGGGGGTGTGATTCATGGCTGCCATCCTGTCGAGATGCCGAGTTTTGTTGTAGCAGGCTTTTTGCCGAAAAAGTGATCTATAAGTAGATGGGGAAAAGTGATAGTCATTTAGACATGTTGTATGTACTTTACCCCAGTGTTTATTCTCTTTTGCCAAGGAATGGCAAAGTTATATTTCGCATAGAAAGGTAAAACCACAATTTATTATGAACTTGGGCTTCGCCATCGTTGTCGATAAGCAGATGCACAGTGGTACTTTTGAAAAGAATATTTATTCAAAGGAAGATGACATTCCTATGTATCAGCACTAGATTGTATGATATTATTCAATTACCTCTATGAGAGAAGCTATGAAGACATGAGGACATTTAACGAATGACCAATTTTGGTCTGTATCCAATAGTGAGTGGAGCTCACGAGAGAAGCACAGCCATGTTGAAATCCATATACTTTGTATTTATCGAGTGAGAAAAAGGGATGCCTGTACTATCGCTCGATGAACCAAGAGATCACTGCTACATGTGAGAACCCATGTCTGGGATTCCTATATCTTTATGGAAAATATATATATTGAACTTTACGTGAAGGGATATTCGCTAGACGAGGTTAGGTCTAGGAGCCTTCCTATATATTGGTTATGGTCTGACGTGCCCAGTCAGTAAAGCCAGATGATTTACATGATGGAACTCTGAATGCTTATTTACGAATGCTCCATTATGATATTTGCCAAGCATGAATGCTAACTTAAGATGACATCCGGACGTAGCTATTAGCAACAATAAGGTTAAAGAAGGTATGCCAGTTGCTTCTGCAACACCATACAACCCTAATCACTCTCACAAATTCCAAGGACCTCAAAATAGGTTTAATAAAAAAGGTAACTATTACAGTTATCAGAACCAAGGTAACCAATCATTTCAGGGTTCTTCTTCGAATACCTGGAGAAGAGCTGACAGCCCTCGATTCAGGGGTGGTCATAATTACAGGAACTTTCGCAAAGGAAGTCATTCTAGAAACTATCCAAGTTTTCCTTCATGGAGACAACAAGATCATAATTACAGAGATACTCATTATAATGAATATGATGATAGTAACCAAAGGAGCTATGATTCAAACCCGAGTAGGGGTTATAATAGTGGAAACAATGATAAGTACAGAGGCAATAATAACAGAGGTAGAGCACAATTCAAAAAAACATAAAGCTCATTACCAGGCGAACTCTGCACAGCAAGAGTCCCACGAAGCCTATAAACAAAGTAAAGATAATGATGACTCTAATAATATGGCATGTGCCGCTTTTGATTTTGGGAGAGCATCTCAGTGGCCCCAATGCAAAACATTATTTGAGCCAACCACAGTGTCTACTTTAAGCTGTGGGCATCCTCTTCCCGCTCTTCCTGCGTCAATCGCGCATGATGGGAGAGGTTCTCTTGTCTTACACAAAGGTTTAGTAAATGACAATCCAGTCTCAGTACTTTTTGATTCTGGATGCACAACTATTGGGGTTAGGCAGTCACTCATAGATCCTTCTCATTCTACAGGCAAAGTAGTCAAATGCGTAACATTTGGCGGCACCATAGAGAAATACTCTACCGCTATCATTAGGATTGCTACTCCTTTCTTCACAGGAGATGTACACGCATGTCTTTTGCCGAATCCGATCGCTGATCTTATCATCGGTCGCATTCACGGAGTCAAAGAATGCACTCCGGAGCAAATTTCCGTTTGGGAAAATCAAAATATGCAATCTGCTAATGCGGTAGTCACTAGAGCTCAAGCTCTCAATATGCCTGAAACTTCATCTGTTGAAGATAATGAAGTGCATAACCAAGATGATCCCTTGGTAATTTCTCGTGACTCGTTTATAAAACAACAAGAAGAAGATCCGACTCTTAAGAAATTCTTCACTCTTGTAACGAAAGGTGATCCGAATAAAGATTCAAATTGTAAATCTTGGATTACAATGAAGAATGGCGTACTTGTACGTATGGTGCAAGACTCCACTAAGTCAAGTCATTCTCAGATTCTTGTACCCAAGAATTTGAGGGTTAAGATCTTACAACATGCACACACGACTCTCAGTGTGCTGGTCACATGGGTTTTTCCCGTACAAAGTCAAGAGTTCTTGCGGCTTTCTTTTGGCCTTTTGTGAACAAGGACATACGGATCTATTGTCGATCCTGTAAAGTATGTCAAGAAGTCAAATCCAAAGGTCCTCGTCATGCTGCGCCTATTCAGGCTGCAGATATTCCTATTCGTCCATTCCAGAAAATGGCGATAGACATCATTGGTCCATTCAAGATCAAATCTGCTAGAGGACATCAGTTTATCTTAACGTGTGTAGACATGTGCACACGTTGGCCAGAGGCTATCCCTCTAAAGAGCATTACTACCGCTGACATTGCAGATGCTCTTTGGCTTATATTTTCTCGGCTGGGATTCCCCAGAGAAATATTATCAGATCATGGCACCCAACTGATATCGGATACCATGTCTCAAGTAATGTCTACTCTACAGATAGAGAGATCTTTGAGTAGCATCTATCATCCTATGTCCAATGGGATGGTCGAGCGACTAAATAGAACACTTAAGAACTTATTAGGGAAGATAACTGAGGATCATCCTCAAGATTGGGATAGGGTTTTACCCGCGGCCCTCTTCGCGTACAGAGAGGTCCCCAATGAACATACAGGGTTTTCTCCCTTTGAACTTGTCTTTGGCGCGCGACCGCGCGGCCCAATATCTTTGCTGCATGATCTTATAACAGCTGACAATATTGACGATGACACAAAATCTTCTTACGAGTATGTCATCGCGCTGAGGCAGAAGATTATCGAAGCATGCAAATTGGCAACGTCCTCTTCTGAATTTGCTAAGCAGAAGGCAAGACAATTTGCTAATAAGAAGAGAACTTTACGACAACTTTGTCCTGGTGACAAAGCATTTGTTTTGCTACCTTGTCGTGAAAATAGACTCCTTATTAGTTGGAAAGGTCCGTACGATATAATATCGAAAATTTCAGATGTTGACTACATCGTCGATATCAACGGGAAGCATAAAACCTTCCACATCAATATGCTTACGGAGTTCCATGAACGTCCTGACTATCTACAGCCTATTTTCCAGGCAACGGACGATTCTCATGTCAAACATGGTCATTACTCATCACTGTCTGTAATACAGGATGAGGAAACAAGTTTTTCGGATGTTAATCTTCCGCTTCCAATGATCCCACTTCATTCTAGTGAATCATGGAAAGACGTTACTGTTTCTCCTGATTTGTCTCTAGGAGAACGGCGACAAGTTTCGTCTATGTTACAAACATTTCAGGATGTCCTCACTGACATCCCTGGACAAACTCATGTCATTGAGCATGACATTGTTCTAACTGAACATACTCCAATTAGGGTTAGACCTTATCCTATCCCTATACATTTCCAAACACAGGTTGAAAAGGAGTTAGATGAAATGATAGATTTACAAATAATCGAACCATCCACTTCTGCATATTCTTCGCCGATGGTTATTGTTCGAAAAAAAGACAATAACATACGTCTTTGCGTTGACTATCGCAAATTGAATCAAGTTACGAAGTTCGATGCTGAACCTATGCCTTTACTGGAAGAACTACTTACTCGTCTTTCTAAATCGCATTTTTTCACTAAACTTGATTTGTCTAAAGGATATTGGCAAGTTCCATTATCCGAACGCGCCAAACCTCTTACCGCTTTCTCTACTCCCAGAGGCCTTTTCCAATGGAATTTTATGCCTTTCGGCCTTATGAACGCACCAGCTACATTTGTACGCATGATGCGTCGAATCCTATCGTATCGGTCAGATGTCATTGCTTATCTAGACGACATCTGTCTTTTCAGCGATACTTGGGAAGATCACTATTCAGGGTTAGTTGAATTATTATCAACTCTGCGTGAGTATAACCTGACAGCAAAACCATCTAAAGCTTGTATTGGCTTTAGCGAAATTGCTTTCTTAGGCCATCGAGTAGGTCACGGTTTCTTGAAGACAGAAGACCATAATATCACTAAGATACTTAACATCTCTATCCCTAGGACTAAAAAGCAAGTGCGAAGTCTTTTAGGTCTCATACAATTTTATGGACGTTTCATTCCGAATCTGTCCTCTATCATGGCATCTCTCTCTACACTGTTAAAGAAAGGGTCGCCTAACATGGTTCACTGGTCTCATGAATGCCAATCTTCACTAGAGAAGATCAAAACTATGTTTTCATCACCACCTATTTTAGTGTTACCTACAACAGATAAGACATTTGTTCTTCGTAGTGACGCTTCATCCACTGGGATTGGAGCGGCACTAATGCAAGAGTACTCTGGAACTCTGCATCCTGTAATGTATATATCCAGAAAACTTAATGCTGCAGAAAGGAATTACTCGGTTTTAGACCGTGAATTATTGGCAATGGTTTGGTCAATTCTCAAACTCCAAAGATTCCTTCTGGGCGCGCATTTCGTAGTGGAAACTGACCAAAAAGCTCTTACGGCTATCCAAAGTAAGAACTTGAAGAGCTCGAGATCAACTCGATACGCAATCGCTCTTCAACCTTTTCATTTCTCGGTACGAGCTATCCGTGGTTCAGAAAATGTGATGGCGGACATTCTGTCCAGATGCCCACATGATGCCACTTAACTGTTAAATATTGGATCTTTTTGATATGTATAACTTTACAACAGTTATTTTTTGTTTCTTTACTAAGATACACATTTGTAATTTAATAATAGAATGATGGTATCGCTACTTAGCGGTTTATTGATGTTTATTCACCGCTGTTCTTTGATGATTGTTTCTTCATAAATCATAAATTTAAGATTATAGTGTGAATTTTTGGTATGCATTGTATAATTACCAGAATTGTATTATACGTACATCACACCTTCCTGGAAACATTTATTCGTAGAGAAACAATTTCTCTCAGATTTTGAGATATATTCTCACCGGTCATATTAGGAATTATAATTATTCCTGATATTTTCATCTGCGCAGTATTCTTGCGTTGTGAGCCTATTGTACGTTGCTCCTAGATGTATTTAAAAAAAAAATTTTTTTTTTTTTTCCCGGGAGGTGTGGTAAGACTGTAAAGGGCAATTTTTACTATCTTGCAATATAATACATTTATATACTTATTATGTTCGCAAATATTTTGTAAACAAAGTATTTCTTTTTTAAGTGCTTAAGGAGAAGTCATTTTTGAGTTACTTCCCTTGAAAGTAGTTCCGTCATCTTCGATCGGACTCCGCGGACGAGTCTAGGCCTACTGCGATTTATTCTTTGCCTGGGTAGGAATAGATTGTTCTTGCTTCAGTATATCTATGGCCTGAATTTATACGTAGTGTTTGTATGAGTAGGACGAGTCTGTCTTATATATGGATATCTTTACATTTCTAAGTCGAACTATGTTGGTTGTCGCTAGAAAAGGTCAAAGGCTATGCAGCGGAAGTATCGCTAGCAGGGGGTGTGATTCATGGCTGCCATCCTGTCGAGATGTCGAGTTTTGTTGTAGCAGGCTTTTTGCCGAAAAAGTGATCTATAAGTAGATGGGGAAAAGTGATAGTCATTTAGACATGTTGTATGTACTTTACCCCAGTGTTTATTCTCTTTTGCCAAGGAATGGCAAAGTTATATTTCGCATAGAAAGGTAAAACCACAATTTATTATGAACTTGGGCTTCGCCATCGTTGTCGATAAGCAGATGCACAGTGGTACTTTTGAAAAGAATATTTATTCAAAGGAAGATGACATTCCTATGTATCAGCACTAGATTGTATGATATTATTCAATTACCTCTATGAGAGAAGCTATGAAGACATGAGGACATTTAACGAATGACCAATTTTGGTCTGTATCCAATAGTGAGTGGAGCTCACGAGAGAAGCACAGCCATGTTGAAATCCATATACTTTGTATTTATCGAGTGAGAAAAAGGGATGCCTGTACTATCGCTCGATGAACCAAGAGATCACTGCTACATGTGAGAACCCATGTCTGGGATTCCTATATCTTTATGGAAAATATATATATTGAACTTTACGTGAAGGGATATTCGCTAGACGAGGTTAGGTCTAGGAGCCTTCCTATATATTGGTTATGGTCTGACGTGCCCAGTCAGTAAAGCCAGATGATTTACATGATGGAACTCTGAATGCTTATTTACGAATGCTCCATTATGATATTTGCCAAGCATGAATGCTAACTTAAGATGATATTCCTGTGATCAACATTATGCTGTCTATGTCGACATTTGTTCCTGTAACCATACACGTACTGTCCAAGTGTGCGTCCCATTAAATGTTATAAAAAGACCACCGTAGTTCCAGTACTTCTTGAATTCGAACAGTGTGAGTATGAGTGATGTACTACCAACCTGTCAACTCTATCGAATCATCCTACCATTCGCGTACTGACATTCCTATACACACTCATTGTCTACACTCACATTCTTGTCGGAGCCTCATCACGTTCCAGGACAAGATGACCTGTATGACCAAAACTGTGCTGGGTTTAATGAGTTGACAATCGTTACACTTTACTACACCAGTCCCAACATCTACATTTATCAACTGGTGGACATTCACGTCATTTAACAAATAAAGCGTGATTCAACAACTAGTAGCCAGTATGAGTTAACAACTACACAGAGTTTAACAGTACATTTTGGTTGTTGACTAGTGTTATAGGTGGAAGGAAACGGTTGTATCATACGGTGTACAAATTATTGCATGTATTCATGTATTGAATTATCAGAAAGAATGTTTTGCAAGTAGACACCTGTCTTGTCTCGCTATTGCTAAATCATACTGAGCCATGTTGTCATTCATCCTACATGCAGACACCTGAAACACGCTCATCTCATATACACTAGAAATAGGTGGGCTTGATGACAGAAATTAGCCCCTATTTTTCATTGTTACAGGTTTTATTCATGTCATCCAACCTGAGGTCGTATGTTCGAGTCAATCCAGCTGCCTGGAACTTCTCAGGAGCACAGTGATTGTACCGGAGCTATATCCTTAGTCCCCCTCAGTCTTGGGTGGGTTAAAGGAACGATCATCAGCGGGTGTTGTGTGCAACAAATTAGGAAGGACAGAACTGTTCTCAGAGATGAGTACACATTAGTACCATTTCCGTCAGCAATTGTGAGCATTTAACTGTCAATGACGAAAAAGTGATTTAGCGTAGTGAGAGACAAGATTAACAGCACAGCTGATAAATTTTCTATAATTAATTAACAGCACAGCTGATATCTATAATTTTGTTCCTATAATTGGAAGACTTGTAATATATATTATATATATATATATATATATATATATATATATATATATATATATATATATATATATATATATATATATATATATATATATGTGTGTGTGTGTGTGTGTGTGTGTGTGTGTGTAAATCATATGTAAATTTACAAATTAATTGCATTCCATCTTCCAACATCCACCCTTCAGCATAAGAGTAGATAGTATATAGTCTTAATAAATAAGGAAATTGTATTTGAACGACTTGTCAAGTTTATAATTGTTAAGTGAAATCTGTTTCCTTATTTAATATCACAGTTAGTTACACAGCAGGGTGGATTTTTATGACTGTCTCCACTGTCATAGATTTTTAATAGGAATTTAAGACATAGATTGGTCCCTTCTAAATAGATTAGAACACATGATAGCTCAGTGAGAGGTAATGTAAAGAAAATAGATTTTCACGAGTGAGATGGTGGAAACTAGTTAGAGTCTGTCCCTGAAATCGAGAAGCTTCTCTCGTTCAGCCTATCTCTACAACAGAACTTAGTCAGTCTACTAGAATATATATTAATATATATCACAACCACTCACATACACACACACATAAGTGACGACAGTTAGACGCACAGACGTGAAAACTACATCAATGGAATATGAATCTTTTGGGACAAGCTGACCGACACACGTAAATAAGGTTTATGTAAATTTTATTTATCATAAAGAAACTACAACACAACAATATCTTTGAATATCAAAATCAAATACAACGAACATAGGTTAATGAATTAATTAAAGAGTTAGACTCATAGGTTTAATCCTCCCTCCATCTGTTGAGACAAGATCCCGTTAAGAGAAAAGTTATTAACCGCCAAAAGAGTCAAAGGTTTTACGCTATGGTCAAATTCCCTCTACAGTAAAGAACAGAGTTTATACGTTAATCTATTCAGAAAAGGGACGGCATTAGCAAAACTTGCACAAATAATACAAAGTTATTACATGGGTTATACCACAAAAGAATTATTCATCCCTGCATTCGCTCGCTCTGACAACCTGTGATCACAAATCAGTCTCTCTCTCTTACCTAAATAGGTGTTTTCGCAACAGCTGGAACAATTGTTAAGGTACACCCAGCCCATCCAAGGGTGGTGTTCTTGGCGAATCAAGCCCCAGTTTCTCCAAAGACTAATTAATCAAAATGTTGGGAAACGCTTGATTCACTGCTGACAGTAGGATGCTGATAAATGACACTTCAATTTTTGTCCAGGTAGTAAATAATTAGAGATCTAATGTTCACAGTGTACAGTAGCTTGGAATCTTCAATCGTTAAATCGAGTGTCAGGTAAATAAATCTGTTCAGGATATATCTTCACAACACAGTGGTCGTTATACCGGTACTGTCAATGTTTGATTTTGTCACTTCAACTGGCTGAAGGTATATGAACTTGGAAAAGAAATCTGGATATTTATGATTCCAGTTACAATTTATTCTTAATATTCTTAGGGTTGGTACTCTGTCTCTTTCTGGGTGTAAAATACGAGACCAGACAAGTCACCTTGAAAAAAAAACCCGATATTATATCAGAATGTTCTTTGATAAAGTTATTCTCAGTGTAATATGGAAGCCGCTGGTAAGGTTTAGGGTTTGACCCAAATACTGTGTAGGGAGAAAAACACAAATACTTAACATAATATAGTATTATTCACAATCCTATCCTTACCACGCGTAAAATATAATATAGTATCCAGTTCGGTTATTTACCTTTAAAGTATAATCTACAAGCTTAAAGCTAGTCTTGTCGTTTAAACTCCCGTGATATGAATTCTAGTCATTAAAAAAAAATCAGTCATCATGAATTAGAAATACATACATATTTCTTAAATACTCATGATGAATCAGTGCATTTACTTAGTTGGTGAAAAAATTCTCTGACTGGTTATTAGCAGTTAATAAAATTTATATTATAGCAGGAAAAGTTTAGCTAGAAATTAATATTAGTTCTGCTATCCACTGTAACACAGTAAACCTAGAGAAATATAATTTACGATTTAACTGGTAAATCACCCTGCACAAAAAATCTTAGAGAGATACAATTGACGATTTAACTAGTAAAATCACTCAAACATCTAGTATAATAATAATTACCACAAGCCAGAAGTAAAACGGTCTCCAATCGAAAAACTAAGTGATACTTCTATTATAAGAAATCTTTAGAATCGAAAGCTAGATGTTCTCTGCAATTCTGGCGGTACTGGATAAATTTTGTTAGAAGGTTCTGGTATATATATCTCTGAAATCAAAGAAAATGTTATAACTGTAACCCAAAAACCGATTCTCTGCCAGATGTTAACACCTACGTTGAATTCTACGTTCGGATTAGCAAATCAAAGATCTTTCTCACATGCTAGAGCCGAAAACCCGAACTCGCATTCATTCTTAGATCAGGCATCGGCAATTCGCTAATCAGTGTGAGTTTCCTTTGTCTCTGCTTGTCTTCTAGCGAGCAAGGTCTTTTGATCTGTTCGTTCTCACCGTGGTTTAATTACTTACCAGCAACCCGTTTTACAAGGGGAGTAATAAAAAATTTGTCTCCCTTGGTTCCAAAATTATCTCCACCTTGATCGCTGTCTGATCCCTTTACAACGATCTTCGATTGCTGGTGTAAAATAATACAGCTCACGTTAGCTAATCGGTCTCTGGTAAACTCTCATCAAAGGGAATAGCGAACAGAAAATTAAATACGCGCTAAATTAGAAAAAGGGACAGATCTCAGAGTGTATAGAATGGTTTTTTGTTAACCAACAGGCGTAGGTGAAAACTAGGTAATGAAGAATGTAGATAAAGAAGTAGATAGATGAAAGCTATTTTCATAATCTGTCACATCCACTCTACTAATTTTTCGAGATCAGATCATTCACAGCAGTAACGAATTTGTGACACCAGTAGTTCTCCCATACACTAGGACTTCACTATTTTCCTGCAGAAATTCTATTTCTGTATGGTCAGTACTATACTGATCTTAGAACCAATAAAAACATCAAGCTACATGTCCACTATAGTGAGAAGGTGATTTATTATACCAACGGCCTGTTTTCTTTGCTGGGGTTGGCAATAAATAGTGGGTAACAAGATTAACATGGTGCGGTTTTGTCCTACTGTCGTCTGTTCTTCTATATATCCCATCGTATGCTTTTCTCCGTATTACTTGATCAATTTCCTGTGCATAACGAAGATATTTAATTATTTCCGTATCTGAATATATATCTTCAGGTTCATCTCTGCAAGCTCGTTCATATCTCTCGTATTCTTGATCTTCTGCGTTGCTATGATTGATGTATTGATCACCTGGGTATCTTCCTGGTAACTGTGTGTTATCAAGATAGTCTCGACTTAAGGGGCGGCGTGGGGGTGAGTGTGGGATCTGACATGGTGTGGGGAATGAAGGGTATCGATAGGTTGGGTCTTCGGGTTCATCTCTGCAAGCTCTATCATACGGTGTGTCATCTTGGTTAGTGTGTCTTCTCTCTCTGTGTATGGAAGTAACATAATTCTCAGGTATATAATCAGTGCTATCCATCCTGGGCATGTGGTATGTTCGTCGACATCTATGTTTCCCGTTGCTCTGCTGGCTGTAAATTTTTTCTCTATCTGTTGTTCTTTTCGACTTGACCAACGTTCTTGTACCTGGAGTCTGGCGCCTAATCCTGTGAATAAATTGGTTACCATATGTGCTTTGCCATTGAAGTCGTATGTCAGAGTCGGAGGGGTGACATGGGGCATGATTTTGGGATATGCGTGGAGCGGGGGAATGATGGTGTCGAATCTGACCAACGTCAAGCGTTCTGTTGTTTATGGTACAGGTCAAGGACGATCTTCGTACTTTAGCAATTATCGCACCTATGTGTATCGTTGTAGCTTGTCCCGATGTGTTTACAATCATGACTGGAAAGTCACGGGAGGGAGAGACTTCTGCAATACCTTCAGTAACAAACATGAGAAGAAAACAAATAAAGAGGTGCTAGAAAAGCTAGGAATGAAAAGAGAATTAATGAATTAGATCAAAGGTAGACAGCTAAAGTATGTTTTGCCATATAAAAAGACATAACACTTTGCTGAAAACCATAATGGAAGGAAAGGTTGGAGACAAACGTGCAAGACAACGCTATAAGTGGGAAGATAACATCAAGAAATGGGCAGGATAGAGTGTGCCAGAGTGTACCATCAATACAAGAGACAGATGACGTTGGAGATCCATTGCAACCGACCTTCAGTGTGGAGATGGCAGCTGGTGATGATTATAACGGAACGATTTACGCATGTATTGTCTTATGCTCCATAGTGAGCTATGTTATCTTGCCTGTTTGAGAACTGAACTAGCAGTGAGTGAAGTTATAAAATGTTTGCTGCATGAAGATACTTTGCACATGAGCTAAATAGTGAGCTTATGTTTATTTTGTGTGACCACGTGTCATTAAGAGCACGTGGGTTGAGAGACGTGGATGGCAAGTAGTTTGTTCGAAATGTAAACAGCCAGGTGGGATTTTGACTGACGTTTAAGACGTAATGTCGCTGCTGGTTATATTTACAGAAACTGTACTCAACATTGACCTACCCAGGGAGCTACACAACATAATAACATTTTATATAACCAACACAAAAACCAACATATAACATTCAGAAGAAATGAGAATGATAAGGAAAAATAAAAACGCAAAAACCGAAAATAAATTTAACAAATGTCCAAACAATCTCAGCTCAAAAATTATTTTAAAAATTAAACAAACAAAAAAACTACCAATTCAAAAAGCAACAAACGCTCAGCAGATACATTTAAAAGGATGTCAATATCGAGGGAGCGAGCGAGAGAGAGAGAGAGAGAGAGAGAGAGAGAGAGAGAGAGAGAGAGAGAGAGAGAGAGTATCATGGAAGAGGATACATTACAAACACCATGGACATTAAACAATGCCACAACAAATGGCCGATAAATTACAGCCTGGAAGAGCCAGCACACCCGAAAAACCATAATGAAATACCCTATATAGAATGATGAACACTATATACCCTAATTATAAAATCCACAAGAGGGTTGAACCGGGTATTCCGTGCACACGACAAACACCGTTGTACATAATTTAAAAAACCAAACAAAACCTGGTGGTTTAATTTACACCAGTGCGGACTGGTACCTGTTGTAGCGTTCGTAGATGATTTGCAATGCCTCTGGGAAATTGTGTTGTTGCTGACTGTCGTAGATTTCCGATAGGAGAATTAAGACTAGGTTTGGTCCCTTCTGAATAGGTTTGAATAGGTGATAGACTCAGTGAGAGTTAGTGAAAGGTAATAGAATTTCCACACACGTGAGATGATAGATTTTGATATAGTGGCTGTCTCTGAAAGCGAAAAGAATTCTTCTCTCTCTCACCTATCTTCTACAACAGTTGTTACAGCGTCAGACAGACTACACCAATATACATATTACGTATATTTCTATCCCTCACAGGCATGCACATACACGTGACGACAGGTAAACACACAGACGTGGGAAAACTATAACAATGATATATATATTCTAGAACGAGCTGACCAAACACGATTATTAAGTTCAAGAGCGATTTTATTATCAGGAAAAAATCGGCTCACAACATCAAAGAAAGTACATCAAGGAAAATACATATACATATAGTCATGAAAAATCAAGGAAATGTTGCAAGGATGATAGCCCCGTTATAGTGTTAACTCTAGGTTTAGCCCGGCCCCGTTAAGAGAACAGATGATGGCGCCAGAGTCACAGATACATAGGGTTTGAGTCTAAGAGTTTTTCTTTGTTTTATCTCGTAATTATATGCACAGAGTTTGAAAAAAAATCTGATTTAACCTAAGACAAAACACAAGAACTCTAGCCTTAGCAACAAATTATGCAGATTGAAAAAAATTTAGGACAGCAACAGGGTGTCAAAGATATAATAGTGAAAATATCACTCAGACCAGCGTACACTCATTCATTCCGCCATGGCTTCTCATTCCGGTACTCACGACTTTGCTCGCTGCCTCTTGGAACACATTGGTTTTAGATCTTCACACAGACTCAAAAAAAAAATGCAGTCTTCTGCCAAGAAGTCCCCAGTTCCAAAAGACGTATTTAACTCGGAGTCTCCGGGAACGACTACTTGGGTATGCAAATTTGTTCAAATGTCTGATTAAGTCACCTAACAATTATTCCAGGCGCGAGAGTTAGCAGAGCACAGTGTCAATAGCGTAGGTTTCTAAAAAATGATGAATGTCAGGTCGGTGCCTTCCCTCAGTATAGGATTCACTTTAGTCACACCACAGATTTGTCCACAAGATATAATCTAGTCGGGAACTGATTGTTAATATTCACGCCACCAGGCAGCAAATTATATAGAGTTTCTAGAAGAAATTAAGTGCTGGCTCCAAGGTCCAGTATTTATCATTACAGTCTTTGAAAACCCGTTATAGGGATATTAGTATTTCTGTCTAACTTGCACCGTCAGATCAGTGTTACTTGAGAAAACCCACGTGGTTCAAAATAAGGACTGTCTATTTCTTCACAAGTATGGAAACTACTACTAGGTGCTGGTAAAGTTAGGGTCGCCCCAAAACTTTCACTGTGTGGAGGAAAAATAACACATATAATATAATAAACAGAATCTGTACTGGTTAAAACTTACATTTAAACTTGCAAGCAGAGAGCTTTGCTTATCATTTAAACTTCCCGTGACGTAAGTTATATTTAAAAATCAGCAATCCTCATAAATTAGGAACACGTGCGTATCCCGTCATTATATCATGAGGCTGGATTCTAGAGTTTATACGTTAGTTTAGAAAAATACACTCGACTGAGTATTAGCAGTTAAATTAAATTTATAAATAGCTACAATTGCCGTTATAAGCTAGAAATTTTAATTTTTAGTCTGCTTTCCACTGAATGCTTCCCTAGAAAATATAATAGCCTACCACTTTATTCCTCTTCTGCGCTAAAGAAATAGATTAAAATGAATTAAGCGATTTAACACTTTAACACTCACAAAATCTATATATCTATCATATTAATTACCTCAACCACAGAATTACAGGTAGTCGCACAACTTAAGAATAAAAATGCTGAAAATATTTCTGGAAGTCTAGAAGTTCGACAAATTGCCGAAACAAACTGAGATCTTCGCTAACAGCTATTCTGTTTTTCGAGCGACCTATCTACTGTGGAGTCTATGAGCGAGAATGAAATTAAAGGTTCAAACTTGGCCAATATCTTAAAATCAGACAAAGGGCCCAAACTATTTCGCCCCGCGAAATTATCTCCCCTACTCCCAACATTTACGTCCGCTTAACGCGTGTCGTAACTGTCACCTACTGACCACGATGTACGCGTGTCAGTTTCAAATCCCAGACAGCCTGACTCCATTGTAGGGCAGTTTTCACACTACAGCTGACCATGGCCCAAGTGAGCGCCGTGTCAGTTTGGGATTTTCGAGACAAATGTCTGGATACTGACCGGTGCAGATGTAAAGTATCACACCTCACCGGGACTAATGCCGAGAAGAAGCTCGCGCGCTCGGTGAGAATGTAGACGATTTGCTACGTCCTATGTTCAGCGAACCGACTTATCACGCCTTCTGACGCCCTGCAGCCCTGACATCTACGTAATATCGTCCTAGCGCGATTCTCAGTTTTAGAGAAAGGAAAACAGGTAAAGTTTGCGAATTATATGAAAATAATATTCGCAAAACGAATGGATGAAAAATACACAGGAAAAAAAAAGTACAGAGATATTAAAAGAGAGAGTTTATGTGAAAGAATAGGAAGAAGATGTAGGAAATTAAATGAATATAAACCCTACGTGACAGAGCCTCCCCCCTTTAAGATATGGAAGCACTCCATGTCTACGTTATGGAGTTTAATTTCCTATAACCGTAGCTTCGGGGTGTCTGTCTTCTTCCCTCTCCTCTTCCCCCTCCATCTCTGTCCAATTCCTACTCAAGTCCACTCCTCAAAGTTTCCTTCCCCCGGAATGTCTCCCATGCGCGCTTGAAAGAGCGTCGCCGCTTCTGACATTTTTGAAAGATTTCCTGTGATAGCGGTGGAATATCCCTGCCACTATCATCATCTTCGTCAGTTTTGGCGATCGTCAGGAGATGGTCGGAGGTTGGCACTGGTTTTTCCAAGTATCTCTTTAAGAGATTTAAATGGAAAACCTTCTCCTTTCCTTCAATAGAGATCTGGTAGTTAGCCTTAGAAATCTTTTTCAGGACGGTAAACGGCCCTTGCCATCCGATCTTCAGTTGGTTGTTCTCGGTAGGGAGCAACACCAAAACTTTCTCTCCTGCTTCCAGTTCTCTCTCTTCCGCGACTTTCCTGTATCGGTTAGCGTGCTTGGTGCGTGCTCGCTTAAAGTTAGTCGTTGCTAGGTCCCACCCTAGTTTCAACCGTTCCTTTAAAACCGACACATATTTACTGGCTGAGACAACTGTCTCATCAGCCTTCTCGTCTGTCAGAGACTGAAGTAAGGCTTCAAGCGGGCCCTTAATGGGTCTGCCAAATAAGAGTGTAGCTGGCGGAAATCCTGTGGAAGTATGAGGAGATTCTCTGTAGCCAAATAATGCTGCAGGAATACAGAGATCCCAATCTTCAGGTTTCACTTGTGCCAGCTTACTTAGCATCATGGTGAGGTTTCCATTAGCACGTTCCACGAGCCCATTTCCCGCCGGAGTATATGGCTTAGTGTGGATGTGTTGGGTCCTCAAGATCTTAACGATCTCATCCATCAACAGGTTTCGGTATGGAGATCCATTATCCGTCAACACTTGCTGAGGGAATCCCAACCGAGTGAAAATCTGCACGAGGGCTTCTGCGACATGCTTGGCATCTGCGCATGTTAGCGGGATAGCTTCTGCCCATAAAGTGCATGTATCGACTAAGGTCAGGATGAACCTGTTCCTTCTTTTAGTCCTTTCGAAAGGCCCTAAAATGTCGATCACAACCCGTTCGAATGGTGTTCCCATTATTGGCATTTCACCCATGTGGACTGGGGGTGCCCGTTGCTTGGGTGGCACACGTTGGCACTGGGCACAGGATTTGACATATCTGATGATATCAGTATTCACTCCTGGCCACCAATAATGAGTGGTTATACGTTGGTTTGTGGCGTTCTGTCCCATATGTCCGCTAAAGGGAAGAGAGTGCCCCATTTCTAGGATTTGGCTTCTGTACTGTTTCGGTACTAGGAGCTGGTTGTAACCTTGGTCAGGCTTGCCCGTTCTCCGATAAAGTACGCCATCCTCAGAAAAAATGTCCCCGTGCTGTTTGGGTTCCTTAGCCATGGGCAGTTTCCTAAAGCAGGGTGCCAAAGTAGGGTCCTTGTATTGCGCTTCTTAAGTTCCATAGGTAACAAATTTGGCGCAGGCTCCCGTTCCTTCTTGGTTTGCCCTCTTGTAGTTACTGCTGCCACAATCGGCTCTTCCGGTTTCCCAATACACACGTATCTCCCGCCAAGTATGACTGGGTAGATGGGATCATCCATAACAGCCGCTTTGATCACACCTCTGACAAAGTCAGAGTGTATCTCCACCAATGCGATGGGAAGCGCTGTAGGTGCCTCACTCTTACGAACTCCACAAAGTTGGACGGTCTCTGCTGTCTCTTGACCGGGTTTGACCAGGTTTCTGGCAACAATGCAATCGTAAGAAAGCCCCGTGTCAAATAAGCAAGAAGTTTGAGAACCGTTCAAAGTAACAGTACCTCGCGTTGAGGGTCTATCCCCAACAGGTTTGGAATCACTGTCAACAATTCCGCCTTGCGAGACTGTCAATAAGCATCCGATGCGTTTCGGCTCGGTGTGCTCGGTCTGATCATATGTCCCGTGCTCAGGGGTTCTCCCTTTGCCACCTTGTCCTTTCTGGCTACGCTGCCATGTAGGGCGGTCGGGTTGATCAGACTGTTTGGGGTGGTTGGGGTACTTGTTCTTGTAGAACTTGGATTTTTCAGGAGGGGGGTTTTGAGGTCCAGTTTCTCTGTGGTTGTTTAGGTTAGAAGCCTGAGAAGATTGCTCTAGGTTATGTTTTCGAAAATGCTCCTCTGTCGGTTTCCGCTTTGTGGCCGGTAGTTCAGCCAGCGCATTGTGATAACGCTCAGACTTTTCCAAAATGTCTTCAAGTTTTTCTGCCCCCTGCTCAGCGAGAAATCTCCGGGTATCAGCAGACAAAGTGTTCTTTATTTGTTCAGTTAGAACAAGTTCCTCAAGACCTTCATAGGTAGAGGGGAGCTGCGAAAGCTCAAGGCACTTTGTTAGATATCCCTTAAGACGAGATGAGAACTGGTGAAAAGTTTCAGAATTCTCTTTCCGGCTGTTGCGAAACAGTTGCAAAAACTTGCGAGCGTTCATTTCAAAGCGCTCCAGTAACGCTTTCTTCAACACATCGTAGTCGTCTTGTTGGCTACTTTCCAGCTTAGAATAAACATCATAAGCAGAACCTTTTAGGGCCTGGGAAAGTTTCATATTCCAACGCGACCTCTCTAACCCGTACAGAGTTGCAATTTTCTCAAATTTTTCTAACCATGTGTCAATCTTCTCATTTGGACAAGGAAAAGATTCAAGAGTGAAAGACATAGCATTTAGTTGAAGGGATTGAGTGTTAGCAGGGTCAGTTAAGGAAGAATGAGGAGAAGACTCTCCATTGCTGGAGGTAGAGGCAGCACCACGACTTTGGAACTCTAGAGTTTTAAGCGCCAACTCGTGCTGTCTCTGTTCCCTCTCCTTCTCCTGCTGTCTCTCCTCCCTCTCCTTCTCCTGCTGTCTCTCCTCCCTCTCCTTCTCGTGCTGTCTCTGCTTCTCCTTCTCTCTTTCCTCATGCTGCATCCTGCGAATTTCCATTTCCTCGTCCATTTTCTTCTGCTGTAATAGACGGTCTGCTTCTTCTTTCCTCTCCGCATCATATCTCTCAAGTTCGTCCCTGACAAAAGCTTTCGCTTCGTCTCCGTCCAAACCTTCTTGTCTCGCTTCGTCCCTGAGAAGCTGTCTAAGCTTTGCTCTCTCGGCCATATTAGGTCAGTGACTGAGACTATTGGAGAAAGAAAATAGGAAAAAGGATACACTGGTTCCTACCACTTACGAGAAAAAAAAAATTACCAAAAATCAAAAGATGATATATTTAACCCTGGGATACCTCCTCCAAAGTAAAATCTAACTATCGCTGCTATTATCGGCAGTAAAGCACTCAATGCAAAACACGACTACGCCAAATAAATGGTAGTTAAGATTACAACTGAAAAATAAGTTGCTACAGTGGAAAAGCAAAAGAATATTGCAAAAATTAAAGAGAAAAATAATCCCTTAATTTTTTAAAAATCCACTATAAGTTCGCCCCTGAAGTCAGATCGGGTAAGGGAGGGAATTAATCTGGACAATAAAGTCCGAAACACACTCCTTAACTTAGTTCAAACACCGTTCTGCCTCAGTACCCAGTGAATGTTATACACTCACCACTTTACCAGCATTTAGTATTACAATCAGCAGTTAACATATATCCCGACAAATCAACCTGTAACCAAAATGTATATTATTCAAAGATGCTGTGGAAAAAAAACTTATTAGTTTGCGTGGTCAGCCCGCCCGTAAACAGATCGCTAGTCTAGGGGGTAATTTTTTTTAAAGATATAACAACTCACAAGACATCACACTCTTACTCTATATCAGAATACAGAATCTTAAGTTCAAAATCCAGATAGACGAGTCCACGTTTGTCGTACTCGTCTTCCTATTCTAAGTTCAAAGACCGGAAACGAGCCCTCATTTGTCGTAGATTTCCGATAGGAGAATTAAGACTAGGTTTGGTCCCTTCTGAATAGGTTTGAATAGGTGATAGACTCAGTGAGAGTTAGTGAAAGGTAATAGAATTTCCACACACGTGAGATGATAGATTTTGATATAGTGGCTGTCTCTGAAAGCGAAAAGAATTCTTCTCTCTCTCACCTATCTTCTACAACAGTTGTTACAGCGTCAGACAGACTACACCAATATACATATTACGTATATTTCTATCCCTCACAGGCATGCACATACACGTGACGACAGGTAAACACACAGACGTGGGAAAACTATAACAATGATATATATATTCTAGAACGAGCTGACCAAACACGATTATTAAGTTCAAGAGCGATTTTATTATCAGGAAAAAATCGGCTCACAACATCAAAGAAAGTACATCAAGGAAAATACATATACATATAGTCATGAAAAATCAAGGAAATGTTGCAAGGATGATAGCCCCGTTATAGTGTTAACTCTAGGTTTAGCCCGGCCCCGTTAAGAGAACAGATGATGGCGCCAGAGTCACAGTTTTTCTTTGTTTTATCTCGTAATTATATGCACAGAGTTTGAAAAAAATCTGATTTAACCTAAGACAAAACACAAGAACTCTAGCCTTAGCAACAAATTATGCAGATTGAAAAAAATTTAGGACAGCAACAGGGTGTCAAAGATATAATAGTGAAAATATCACTCAGACCAGCGTACACTCATTCATTCCGCCATGGCTTCTCATTCCGGTACTCACGACTTTGCTCGCTGCCTCTTGGAACACATTGGTTTTAGATCTTCACACAGACTCAAAAAAAAAATGCAGTCTTCTGCCAAGAAGTCCCCAGTTCCAAAAGACGTATTTAACTCGGAGTCTCCGGGAACGACTACTTGGGTATGCAAATTTGTTCAAATGTCTGATTAAGTCACCTAACAATTATTCCAGGCGCGGGAGTTAGCAGAGCACAGTGTCAATAGCGTAGGTTTCTAAAAAATGATGAATGTCAGGTCGGTGCCTTCCCTCAGTATAGGATTCACTTTAGTCACACCACAGATTTGTCCACAAGATATAATCTAGTCGGGAAATGATTGTTAATATTCACGCCACCAGGCAGCAAATTATATAGAGTTTCTAGAAGAAATTAAGTGCTGGCTCCAAGGTCCAGTATTTATCATTACAGTCTTTGAAAACCCGTTATAGGGATATTAGTATTTCTGTCTAACTTGCACCGTCAGATCAGTGTTACTTGAGAAAACCCACGTGGTTCAAAATAAGGACTGTCTATTTCTTCACAAGTATGGAAACTACTACTAGGTGCTGGTAAAGTTAGGGTCACCCCAAAACTTTCACTGTGTGGAGGAAAAATAACACATATAATATAATAAACAGAATCTGTACTGGTTAAAACTTACATTTAAACTTGCAAGCAGAGAGCTTTGCTTATCATTTAAACTTCCCGTGACGTAAGTTATATTTAAAAATCAGCAATCCTCATAAATTAGGAACACGTGCGTATCCCGTCATTATATCATGAGGCTGGATTCTAGAGTTTATACGTTAGTTTAGAAAAATACACTCGACTGAGTATTAGCAGTTAAATTAAATTTATAAATAGCTACAATTGCCGTTATAAGCTAGAAATTTTAATTTTTAGTCTGCTTTCCACTGAATGCTTCCCTAGAAAATATAATAGCCTACCACTTTATTCCTCTTCTGCGCTAAAGAAATAGATTAAAATGAATTAAGCGATTTAACACTTTAACACTCACAAAATCTATATATCTATCATATTAATTACCTCAACCACAGAATTACAGGTAGTCGCACAACTTAAGAATAAAAATGCTGAAAATATTTCTGGAAGTCTAGAAGTTCGACAAATTGCCGAAACAAACTGAGATCTTCGCTAACAGCTAGTCTGTTTTTCGAGCGACCTATCTACTGTGGAGTCTATGAGCGAGAATGAAATTAAAGGTTCAAACTTGGCCAATATCTTAAAATCAGACAAAGGGCCCAAACTATTTCGCCCCGCGAAATTATCTCCCCTACTCCCAACATTTACGTCCGCTTAACGCGTGTCGTAACTGTCACCTACTGACCACGATGTACGCGTGTCAGTTTCAAATCCCAGACAGCCTGACTCCATTGTAGGGCAGTTTTCACACTACAGCTGACCATGGCCCAAGTGAGCGCCGTGTCAGTTTGGGATTTTCGAGACAAATGTCTGGATACTGACCGGTGCAGATGTAAAGTATCACACCTCACCGGGACTAATGCCGAGAAGAAACTCGCGCGCTCGGTGAGAATGTAGACGATTTGCTACGTCCTATGTTCAGCGAACCGACTTATCACGCCTTCTGACGCCCTGCAGCCCTGACATCTACGTAATATCGTCCTAGCGCGATTCTCAGTTTTGAGAAAGAAACAGGTAAAGTTTGCGAATTATATGAGAATAATATTCGCAAAACGAATGGATGAAAAATACACAGGAAAAAAAAGTACAGAGATATTAAAAGAGAGAGTTTATGTGAAAGAATAGGAAGAAGATGTAGGAAATTAAATGACTATAAACCCTACGTGACACTGACTGAGGCAGAATATTGTAGAAGGTAGCATTTTAATTCGTGATAGACTAAAACAACGCTCAGAGAGTTGTTTTGGCACGGGTGTCAAATCTGACCAACGCTCTGTGCGTTGTTCCAGAGTCAAAGAGTTAATTAACAACACAATCAACATTCACATAGCAACCACCCCCACGTGTTTTATTCTTTCTAGAAATTGGATTATTCTAGAATATGGTTCAAATGTCGTAGTCAAGTTCAACCCTTGATGTTGTTTTAAATATATCTATCATCGCAATCAAAACAGTGTCAATACTGCCCTTTCCCCCCACGACTAGACAGCCAAACGATAACGCAAAAATCATAGTCACAGCCCACACAATTAATCTGTAACGTCTGCAAGCTACAGTACCGCTTGTTGTTTTCCCCCCTCCAAAAATGGTTGCCTTCTCCGTTATATTGTAAAAGACAAGATCAAGAGAATAAATGTAAGACACGATAGCACGACTGCACTGGAATAACACGCGATTTGTGATAGGTGAATTAAGACTTAAGTTTGGTCCCTTCTGAATAGCAATAGAAACAGGTGATATCTCAGTGAGATATAGGTAGAAATAGATTTCACGAGTGAGATGGAGGAAATATATTAGAGTCGGTCTCTGACCCTCGAGATGATTTCTCTCAGTCAGCCTATCATCTACAACAGATTAAGATTTGTAAGACCGTCTAGTATAATATATATTGATTTATATATACCTCACATACACACACACATAAGTGACTACAATAGACGCACAGACGTGAAACTATGACAAATGAAAATATAGGTAATTTGGAACGAGCTGACCAACACACTGATTAAGTTTAATTGAATTTTAATTATCAGACTAAAATTCCATCACAACACATAAAATTACATCAAACACATAAAGTCAATGAATTGCTACAAGAATGAAAGACCCATTGGTATGATCCTTTCCCTCGATGTATAGCCCACAGTCCTGTTAGAAGAAAAGTGATAGCCCCAAAGAGTCACGGATACATCTGCTGTAGTCTAATGATTTCCCTTTACAGGTATGAACAGACTTTGATACTCTAATCTATCCTGAGGAAAATATTGTTAGCAACAAAAAAAAAACCTTGCATAAAGAAATACAAAGTGGGTGAGATTTGGTATACCATAAAAAGAGTCAGTCACCTTGACATCACCGAAAAGAATTAGTCAGAAGCGGGGAGCTCACCGTGTCAAAATCACGAGGTTCCCACTACTTCGGGGAAAAAATTCCAGGTTTTAACTTCATGATCAAAGTAAAAGTCACACACCACAGGATTTTGGTCAACAGTGTTTAGATTTTCTAGATTTATTTCACATGGTGCCACCCACGGCTTTGAAAAACTTGATTATTTATCAACCACCAATCTACTCAACTTTGTAACTTGATATGGGTTTACCACTGACGTTTCCCAGACATATACCGAGTGTTAACATAATATGTTTTAAGCTCCGAAGCATCATGAGTGTCCATATACACGCCTGCAGAATTTACTCATGACCATTAACATGTTTCTGAAAAAATACTGCATTACAAACTCTCAGACATCGAATTAAACCAGGGCTGATATCGATCAGAGCTGGCCACAATTTTTTTAAACACTTACCGAGGAAAGTGTCACGTGGATTAATCTAATAAAATGTAATCGTAGAACTTAGAAATACATGGTATGCCAAGTATCTAAATTATGTACTTAAAACTAGGCCAAATCAGGCCGACTAGGCCCTTTACTGGTCCCAAGTTTAAACTGAATGAAAGAAAAGTTTTAGTTCTTCCACGCGTAGATTTCAATGGATTCGAACAGGGACTGCAATCCAGACTTAAAATTATTTACCCTACACAAGGAGTCTTCACTTTAAGTAAATAAGCGTTAAACACTGAGAACTGGTTCGAAATATCTTAAAAATTACAAAGTTATACAGGGGTAACAATAAGTCCACTAGGATTGGACATAACATTAAACTCATCCCTCGCATATCGGAATATATAAAATACATGACAAATGGAAAACTGCAAGCGTTGATTTTCGTCTTATTCGAGTTTAAATCGCACTCACGATGAAACAAAGTTATCTACATAAAATCAAATCATCATGAACTTAGAAACTACGGTTAAAATATTCGTCAATACGTAATATGATGAATGCAGTTATAAAATTAGTTTAAAATATTCTCGACTGACCTTTACATGAGCAGGTTTACAAACTAGAAAGTTTATAGTCAGTTTTTCTATTAGGCTATCAATCTCGCTTTTTCCAGAGAAATTATACTTTTTATTCCTGCTTTGGCAGCTAGTACTTCAATAGATAATTACTAGAGACTAAGGGAACACATATAACAACCTATACGGAATTACAGATTCTTTGCAACTGAATCTCTACATACGGCTCGTAACAATTGAACATAGATAGCTTAGTCACCACGCGAATATACACTATAGAAAACCTATTAAACTATATAGTATAATGAATAGATTCTAATCATATAATATAACTCTATAGAAATAAATTATACTTATATGAGGATAAATACAGATCTATATATATCAATTACACTACATTACCTCCAGAAAACCAGAACTACATGCGATCGCAACAAACTTAGAATTTTTCATCACTCATATAGTTAGTCTAGAACGTTGGGCTAAAAATTTGAGTCAAAGGATGGCTACAGATCGAACAGAACAGTCTCAATGGTATCTTTCTGTTTCCCGTTAGCACGCCGAGCAACCTGTCATATACTGCTCAAAAATTGGAAAATGATAAATCAAGTTTAAACTACAGGGGTAGATATATATGAAACAGATTAAAGGATATCCCATCCGCTAATAATTTTCAAAAAATCCCCAATGCGTTTCCCCCCTCTCCTCTTACAACACTTTCTACAAACTTACACTTAGACGCTGGCCATAAACTGCCAAAAACGCAAAATTTTCACACCTCAGATGACGACATGTCTCATTTTTCTGATCAATGCATATAATTGGAGCGCCGTTTGACTCACACCTCATATTGACCCAGACACGAGCCGAAGAAAACTCTCGTGACAGATGAACATGTAGATAAATGTCTACTCTCTGTGTCTGACGGAATGAATTCTCACCTTATTTCGTCTCGTGCAGGGACTGACACATTATGCAATAAAATGCGTCACTAGTATGAGAAAAAAACGGCAAAGTCAGAATTGGAAAATATATTTAGTCGCAAACGAACGAATGCGAAAAACAGGAAAAGGATAAAAGAGAGATAATAAAGTAGAGGACACGGGTAGAAAAGAAAAGAATATAGAAAATTTATTGATCATAAATCTCTATGCGACAATGTAGAATCATAGATATATCTTGGCAGCAATATAGACAGAATCGAAGGGACAGATCGTGGTATCAAAATATGGATACAAAAAGCAAGAAGGGCCTAACTGCAGTGGGAAATAAAGAGTTTTATCAGAATCAGAGAGAGAAACAAATGGGTTGTAGAGCATCCAGGTCACACACACAATGATGCACTTTATCAATTCTGCTGTTGACTTCTTTCCATGCCACGATGTCAAACTGTCCAGTATTTGCTCTCTTTGTCTTCCCCTATCTCTTTTTGCTTCAATCTTACCTGTTGTTACGATATAGTCCAACTTTCCACTTCTCATAACATGCCCCCAAAAAAGTGAATTGCTTCGTTCTAACTTGTGAAATACGTTTCCTTTACGCATTAGCCTCTTTCAGGACATTCTTTTTACTCTTTTTGGCTGTCCATGGTATTTTTAACATTCTTTTGTAAAACCACATCTCTGTGTCCTCTAGTGCCTTCCCAACATGTTTACTAATTGTCCATGACTCACTCCCATGACTCACTCCCATGACTCTGAAACAATGAGAACTACAAAAACAACAACGACAAAAAACTACAGAATATCGTAAATGGGTGTTTGCTAAGAATAGATGAACTGAAGTAGTATGATAAGATCACTAATAGGGAGCTGATGACAGGAACCAAACAAGAGATGAGAAGGCTCTGGCAATGGATATGACAGGACACCGACGATGACTATTGATAGTATTACAAGACAGACCTTGGTCTGGAATTCTCGTGATAAGAGATGTAGAGGTATCCCAACAAAAACACGGAGAAGAGAACTGGAGGTAAATGTGAGAGATTTAAATAAGACATACAAAGACATTGAACGGATGGCACAGTACAGGAAGGCTTGGCATGAGTTTTATGAAGGCATGTGGATTCTATTTTTAGAATAGGTTCACTATACCTTTAACTTCTGCTCCTTTTCAGTCACTACATATTCATTATTATTTCCCTTTACTCTCCTTACGGAGCATAGATCTACCACTGACAGCTGGTCCCCCTACAGACAGCCTGCACCAAGCAGCCACTTGCTCCCGCAGCTGTGGTTTCTGTGGCATTTTTTGTCTACATGATGAGGCTGCCAGCCCTTTGCACAACCTCACATTAGTCGCCTGTTACGACATGCATGAGGGTGCAGTAGTCTTATTCTTTCTTTGTCTCTTCATAGACCCCCGGGGGCTACAAGGGGCACTAAGGACTGGGGCACGAATGAATAAGCCTGTATGGTCTGTCCGGGTGACGAGTAGCTCTGTTCGTCATACAATGCAACATGTCAGCGCTTTCCTGACTGATTAATATTAATTAATGTCGCAGTTTTGAGCGTGTGCTAGGTTCCTTTAGGTACGTACAAACAAACCAGTGACTATTTCTTTGTGTACGAGATTTTATTCCTTTCTTTCTGTCTGTTTTATAATTTACCGGTTAATGACATGTTTACTACTTTGATAACCTTCGATTAAAGTGCTTTTTTTACCAGAGCGTCCGACTGACACGTGCTTAGAGCGTTGGTCTCTCTCAGCAAAGGTGCCGCGTTGTATTCATGGCATCGTCACGCTCCAGTCTATCCAGCTGTAAATGGGTACCTGACTTTGCTCTTGAATTAGGGAAGGGAAATACAGCTAGGAAGGGAACTACCCGCCCCACCTCTCGATGCTGGGACCTAGTATGGTGACGTCTCTAACACTTCACTCCTCTACGGTAGTATCTGCTATGGGACTACCTTTACCTTGTCTTAACCAGAGGTGCACGACCCACCTTCTGGAGGTGCATGACCCACCTTCTGGAGGTGCATGACCCACCTTCTGGAGGTGCATGACCCACTTTCTGGAGGTACAAGACATGTCAGAAGGCGAATCATCCTAAACATTATATGACACACAGAACTCAAATATATTAGAATATAAAATAGAACAGCAAGTCTTCAGAAGTCAGTAATTCTTGAAAAAGAATGCGATGTTTCTTAAAATGCTTTAAAGTGGCGTGGGACCTCTAAAAGGTTAAGTTTTACTGGATTAGAACTTTGGTCACTCGGGGAACACACTTGTTGTCACCATCTTGTTTGGATACCACCATTAACAATATGTGAAATATCATTAACACCACAGCCCCAGTCAGAATCAACAATCAAGAATATAACCAACATACTTAACAACATATCCGTCACCATTAAAAAAAACAACGCATCGAACACCACCAACACCGCCCCGACCATAACTAGCAAACACCGCCCCGACCATAACTAGTAAACACCACCCCGACCATAACTAGCAAACACCGCCCCGACCATAACTAGCAAACACCGCCCCGACCATCACCAGCAACATAACTACTATGTTCTTCTTCCTCATTGGCCTTGGAACTTCTACATTAATAACTCGAATAAAGGCAGCTGTCGGCTCAAGGTTCCTGACATCTCGTTCGCCTTTAGACTTCTACATTAATAACTCTAATAAAGGCAACTGTCGGATCAAGGTTCCTGACATCTCGTTCGCCTTCAGACTTCTACATTAATAACTCTAATAAAGGCAACTGTCGGCTCAAGGTTCCTGACATCTCGTTCGCCTTCAGACTTCTACATTGATAACTCTAATAAAGGCAACTGTCGGCTCAAGGTTCTTGACATCTCGTTCGCCTTTAGACTTCTACATTAATAACTCTAATAAAGGCAACTGTCAGATCAAGGTTCCTGACATCTCGTTCGCCTTCAGACTTCTACATTAATAACTCTAATAAAGGCAACTGTCGGCTCATGGTTCCTGACATCTCGTTCGCCTTCAGACTTCTACATTAATAACTCTAATAAAGGCAGCTGTCGGCTCAAGGTTCCTGATATCTCCAAGCAGTTTTTTCGTGGAGAAAAATGTATAACAAAGTTGTCACAAACAGCAGCTGAAACTCATCTGACAGCCGATAGGACAGTCTGGCGCTTTCTCTTCCAAACCTCTACACCTCACGGTAGAAGGGGAACGACTGAGTAAGTAAGCAGCTGAACCACATATGAGAAGCCAGAGCCATTTTACATTGGGAAGCCCCTTTATTGTTTGCGACGAGGGGTAACAAGTGGCTTTTATCGTGCATAAATGGCTGAGATGTGAAGTCAGGCCCGGATCGTATGGCCCGCCACCGTCTCGTAGGACGCTTCCACCACCATGAATACGGTCGTATTCATAAAATATAGAAATTCACTACCAGTGATTGCTCCTACCTTTATGAAGTTCATCTTGATCATTGCTACCAGCAGACACTCCAAGAGCTCCAGTAAGACCATTTTACATTGCGAGGCCCACTCGTTATTTGGGAAGAGGTGTTAAAAAGTGGAGAATCGTTAGCCTTCTGTATTCTGAATATATATATATATATATATATATATATATATATATATATATATAAAAGGTAAAGGAACCCGTTACACGCCCATTGAGGCATATTGGGAATATGGTGTTAGGCCCATATTATCTTGACCGTCGGCACACGAGGGGTGATGTGGTCGGCATCACGCCGGCCGCCTTAACCTTCCCAGAGTAGCTCTGGTACCCATTCGGGGCTGGGTCGACCCAGGAGCCGTTTGTGGCCTAAAAATTTTCCGCCTCATCTGGGGATCGAACCATAGACCACTGCGCTAGGAAGCCAGTGCACTAACCACTATGCTACCGCGGCTCCATATATATATATATATATATATATATATATATATATATAAATATATATATATACATATATATATATATATATATATATATATATATATATATATATATATATATATATATATATATATATATATATATATATATATATATATATATATATATATATATATATATATATATATATATATATATATATATATATTATATATATATATATATATATATATATATATATATATATATATCAAACATCACCCTTTTCTAATTTTCATCCCCTCGACTTTCTTCGACCAGCGTCTAATAATATTCGTGGACTTAAGAGGAATCTACAATATAAATTTTGTTTTAAACCAAGAGGCGTTTTCCTTTACAGCCTTTCGGATCATTTACCTTTCATTACTTACTTACTTAGTCGTTCCCCTTCTACCGTGAGGTGTAGAGGTTTGGAAGAGAGAGCGCCAGATTATCCCATTGGCTGTCTTCCCCCTGGCCTGGTTCCATTCTAGTCCTCGGTCCTTCAAAGATTGTCTAATGTTGTCCTCCCAGCGGACTCTGGGTCGTCCCGGGGGTCTGGATCCCTGGCTCTTTGTTTCCCATGCTTGTCGTGGTAGTTGATCTTCTCCCATTCTGCAGACATGGCTAAACCATCTTAGTTGGGACTGTTCTACTTGGGTCTGCATGATGTGGGATTCTAGGCCTTGACGTATCGTCTGGTTGGGGACCATGTCTCTTTCTGTTACTTCAACCACCTTCCACAGATACCTCATTTCTGAGGTTTGGATCTGGCTTTTGTGGGTTGTAGTCATTGCCCATGACTCGCATCCATATGTCAAGACTGGGACATAGGTGGAGCGGTATACAGCCATCTTCGTTTTCTTACCAACCTCTCTCTTGCTGAGGAATCCTCGATTTATGGCCTGAAAAAGTCTCCCAGCTGCTGCTTTTCGAGTGGCCAACTCTTCTTTGATGCTTCCCTTTCGGTCTATAATAGCTCAGAGGTATTTAAAGTGGTCGACCTGCTCCAGGACCTGTTCTCCCAACTTAATCTGATGTCTTCTTTCTTCTCGTGATATCATCATGGATTTTGTTTTAGAGCTGCTTATGATCATCCCTCTCTTCTCCAGCTCTTCCTTCCAGACTTGCTGGTTGGATTGGAGATGTGCCTCTGACTTAGCCATCACATTTACCTTTCATGCCAGTTTAAAATGCAATTTTAATGTAAGAAAGTGAAATGGCGTTGGCAGTAATTTGGTGGAAACCCGCTTCTAATACTATCAGCCATGCACGAAAATGGAACGCTCATGGGACACGCAGGAGCATGAGGAGCCTGGAACAAGCGGAGAATGTTCGCGAATTGTAACCAGACCATAAGGTCTTTTATATCTGGACATGCGCCCTAAGAATAACCGACGGATCTTGCGTCTAGGCTAGGGTGACCATACGTCCGGATTTGGCCGGATATGTCTGGCTTTCTGCATCAAAATTTAAAATTGGGATTTGTCCGGCTTTTAAACAGAAATAGAAAAAGAAGAAAAAAATCGAATTTAGTTTTTTTGCGAAAAAAAAAAATTTTCAGAAAATATCAAAATTTGGTAAAATCTGGCCTTGTTGACATCCGTTCAGATTTGTTAGAAGGCATCCATCATTATTTATTCTACTTACACCTTTGACACAACTAACCTCTATATATATATATATATATATATATATATATATATATATATATATATATATATATATATATATATATATATATATATATATATATATATATATATATATATATATATATATATATATATATATATATATATATATATATATATATATATATATATATATCGCCCGGGTACAGGGGCCCGAAAGGGGAGAAAAGAACAGTAACAATACAACCTACCATGCATCTTGTATGAGGCGACTACGGAGGCTTGGGTTTGGGTCATGTTAACCCATCCAGTACAAAATTCTTAAAACCACAAAATCTTCAACAAACAATAAGTCAGTTCAGCCATACAGGGCAGAAAAGATTTTCTGGTAAGGAGGCGAATGATGCAACATACAGAACCAGTGAAATATACTTTAATATTATTAAATCTACCTTCAAATTATCTTCCCCGGAGAGGGGTTTCTCCAGTAAGACTAAACTTTCATTAGGGGTACATGACTGTTGTATGTTTGAGAAACACATTTCTACGGAACTGAAAAATAATAGATGGAGGGAATTATGATAACGTTGATGATAGTGACAATAATCATGTTGATCAGTAGTTAATACAATCGTTAAATACATCCGTCTGCTAAACACGTTTTTCTTTTCCATCTTTCATTCGTTGAGATGTGTGGGTGGAATTCTCGCCGGTGCTGCTACGGAGTTCGCGCAATGTGGTGAGATTCTCCTTGTGTAATCCAAGGGAGGAGATCGGAGTACTGATGGAGTTGTCCGTGTGCAATGAAGATAGTCCTTCAAACCAAAACCAAACGAGATATGTGGGCCCATTACAACAACTGCACCTCCTTCCCCAATCTTTTGCAGTACATCTGCGCAAAAGTACAATCATGTGATTTTGCAGTGGTGACATCTGTACCGTATTGTTTTTGCATGTCCAGACGAAACCACACAATTAACAGTGTTAATACGTAAGAAACAAACAAACAATTAAAAAAAATACAAACAAATTAAAAAAAAACGAACTAACTAACTAAAATAAAGTCTCTCATAACTGCCCTGTTGTTAACAAGGTGAAAAGGGGTGAGAAAGCCAGGGGATGTTAGAGATTACATAAAATCCACCAATTATCAGCCATCATCCATACTGTACACCCCGTCAGATTACTCCATTTCCCCACACCATCATTGATCCTTATATATTAATTTTAGTTCTTGTTATATTGTGTTGTACTATATTGTGCAATTCTCTAGGTCTGTCTATTATCAACACCTGTTCCACAGTTATGGATGAATTGCCTGTCGCATGGTTACGATGGATCCATTCATGTGAACTTGTGATGATAACGCTCATCGTCTGAGGTCACGGTAATTAATTTTAATTACCTTGCACTTTATTCTCTGGACACGTATCACCTGTGTGGATCCGGATTTTGCTTTCTGTGACCCAGAAAGAAGCCAGAACGCACGAGAAACTCATTACTCATATTAAAATACAGCAAATCCCCTTTCTTGTCCTGCTAGTGCCCGGCGTCTCCGAGAAGACAAAGAAAGGACTACTGTTATCTCATGCATGTCGTAAGAAGCGATTAGTATGAGGATTGTACAGGGCTGGCAATCAATCAATCTTTTTTATGTTTTTTTTTTAATACATTATCCCGTTCAACCCTTGATGGGTTATAATTAGGTCATATGGTGTAATAATTTCAAGAAAATAAAATCAGGTTTCCAATACAGGTATACCTCGCTTTATTGCGCATCGCAGATATTGCGCTTTTTTTCAAATTATTCATGTTTATTTACTAGAACGTGCCTTCTTCCGGCAGATTTTGGCTCTCCACCAGCAAAAAAATTACGATTCGCTGATGGCTCAGATGATGAAGATTAGCACTTTTATTGCGATAAAGTATTTTTAATTTTACAATACACTGTTGTTGTTTTTAAAAAAAAATTAAGACCTAGCGCTATTGCGCACTTAATAGACATAGTGTAAACATGATTTTTTCTCTCTTTTATATGCACTAGGAAGCCAAAATAATGGGTATGACCCGCTTTATTGCGGAGGTAAGGAACCGAACCCGCAATATCTCTGAGGTATACCTATATCTATACCTTCTTCCCCCCTCCACTCAGTCCAAATAGAGTAAATCAAAACCAAATGTATGTGAAAGTTTTAGCGAGTGACCTCCCATTTCCAAGAAACAGACAAATAATTAAAAAAAAAAAAACAACAAATAAACAAAAACGAACTAACTAACTAAAATAAAGTCTCTCATAACTGCCCTGTTGTTAACAAGGTGAAAAGGGGTGAGAAAGCCAGGGGATGTTAGAGATTACATAAAATCCACCAATTATCAGCCATCATCCATACTGTACACCCCGTCAGATTACTCCATTTCCCCACACCATCATTGATCCTTATATATTAATTTTAGTTCTTGTTATATTGTGTTGTACTATATTGTGCAATTCTCTAGGTCTGTCTATTATCAACACCTGTTCCACAGTTATGGATGAATTGCATGCCTGTAAATAATCTAATATTGGTTTTCTAAGTTGTCTATACTTCCTATATTTTAATAGGAAATGCTCTATATTATTTTGTTCTAGACGCTGTACACAGTAAGGCTCTATTCTATATTATTTTGTTCTAGACGCTGTATACAGTAAGGCTCTACTCTATATTATTTTGTTCTAGACGCTGTACACAGTAAGGCTCTACTTTATATTATTTTGTTCTAGACGCTGTACACAGTAAGGCTCTATTCTATATTATTTTGTTCTAGACGCTGTACACAGTAAGGCTCTACTCTATATTATTTTGTTCTAGACGCTGTACACAGTAAGGCTCTACTCTATATTATTTTGTTCTAGACGCTGTACACAGTAAGGCTCTATTCTATATTATTTTGTTCTAGACGCTGTACACAATAAGGCTCTATTCTATATTATTTTTGTTCTAGACGCTGTACACAGTAAGGCTCTACTCTATATTATTTTTTTCTAGACGCTGTACACAGTAAGGTTCTACTCTATATTATTTTGTTCTAGACGCTGTACACAGTAAGGCTCTACTCTATATTAGCTCCCCAAGGAGCATAGTCCTTCAACAATCACATGCCAAATCTTCTGTCACGTGCCATCAGCTCAAGCTCTTTTCACGTGTTCCTCATCATGTTTGCTTCTATCTCCAGTTCTCTTCTCCATGTGTTTTAGGTCTAATCCTGCATCTCTTTCCTTGTGGATTCCAGAACAAGGACTGCCTTGTAATGCTATCAACAGGTTCCCTCAATGTGCGTCCTATCCACCGCCAGCATCTTCTTCTCAATTCTTGTTCCACTGGCACTTGTCTGGTCTTTACACCCCTTCACTTTAATATTATTCTTGTTCAGAGTTTCTTCTTGATTTTGTTTGTTTGTTTGTTTGTTTTTGTTGTTTTTTTTTTTTTTTGTTTATTTATTTAACGTATAAGCACAATTGTGATTGTCCCTATTTACAATGATTTGACAAATGTGATGCCACTTTCTCATATCGGCAGTTGTTCATATTATTTGGAATTGAAAAAAATATATATCCTAATTATAACCCATCAAAGGTTGAACGGGATATTTTTCTTCATTAATATAAAAAAAAAAAAACGTGTCTGGTTCTTGTCATCAATTCCATATTGGTGACCTTGCTGGCAATCTCATAATGTAAAATAAATTGCCACAGGCAACCACCACAGCAAAGGCACATTAATGCTATAATGCAGGCATTCTGCAACATTTCCTGCTGCAACGGAATCTGTATGCTCCACAGGGAGTGAAAATGTAAAAGAGGAGGAACCCACTTTCTGTGGGCTTGTAAGAAGGAGAAATTTGGAGTATATTACCACAACGTTGTGAGAAGGAGAAATTTGGAGTATATTACCACAACGTTGTGAGAAGGAGAAATTTGGAGTATATTACCACAACGTTGTGAGAAGGAGAAATTTGGAGTATATTACCACAACGTTGTGAGAAGGAGAAATTTGGAGTATATTACTACAACGTTGTGAGAAGGAGAAATTTGGAGTATATTACCACAACGTTATAAGAAGGAGAAATTTGGAGTATATTACCACAACGTTGTGAGAAGGAGAAATTTGGAGTATATTACCACACCGTTGTGAGAAGGAGAAATTTGGAGTATATTACCACAACATTGTGAGAAGGAGAAATTTGGAGTATATTACCACAACGTTGTGAGAAAGAGAAATTTGGAGTATATTACCACAACGTTGTGAGAAGGAGAATATTGGAGTATATTACCACACCGTTGTGAGAAGGAGAAATTTGGAGTATATTACCACAACATTGTGAGAAGGAGAAATTTGGAGTATATTACCCCAACGTTGTGAGAAGGAGAATTTTGGAGTATATTACCACACCGTTGTGAGAGAGAGAAATTTGGAGTATATTACTTCAACGTTGTGAGAAGGAGAAATTTGGAGTATATTACCACAACGTTGTGAGAAGGAGAAATTTGGAGTATATTACCACACCGTTGTGAGAAGGAGAAATTTGGAGTATATTACCACAACATTGTGAGAAGGAGAAATTTGGAGTATATTACCACAACGTTGTGAGAAGGAGAAATTTGGAGTATATTACCACAACGTTGTGAGAAGGAGAAATTTGGAGTATATTACCACAACGTTATGAGAAGGAGAAATTTGGAGTATATTACCACAACGTTGTGAGAAGGAGAAATTTGGAGTATATTACCACAACGTTGTGAGAAGGAGAAATTTGGAGTATATTACCACAACGTTGTGAGAAGGAGAAATTTGGAGTATATTACCACAACGTTGTGAGAAGGAGAAATTTGGAGTATATTACCACAACGTTGTGAGAAGGAGAAATTTGGAGTATATTACCACACCGTTGTGAGAAGGAGAAATTTGGAGTATGTTACCACAACGTTGTGAGAAGGAGAAATTTGGAGTATATTACCACACCGTTGTGAGAAGGAAAATTTGGAGTATATTACCACAACGTTGTGAGAAGGAGAAATTTGGAGTATATTACCACAACGTTGTGAGAAGGAGAAATTTGGAGTATATTACCACAACGTTGTGGGCAGGAGAAATTTGGATTATATTACCACACCGTTGTGAGAAGGAGAAATTTGGAGTATATTACCACACCGTTGTGAGAAGGAGAAATTTGGAGTATATTACCACAACGTTGTGAGAAAGAGAAATTTGGAGTATATTACCACAACGTTGTAAGAAGGAGAAATTTGGAGTATATTACTACACCGTTGTGAGAAGGAGAAATTTGGAGTATATTACCACACCGTTGTGAGAAGGAGAAATTTGGAGTATATTACCACAACGTTGTGAGAAGGAGAAATTTGGATTATATTACCACACCGTTGTGAGAAGGAGAAATTTGGAGTATATTACCACAACGTTGTGAGAAGGAGAAATTTGGAGTATATTACCACAATGTTGTAAGAAGGAGAAATTTGGAGTATGTTACCACACCGTTGTGAGAAGGAGAAATTTGGAGTATATTACCACAACGTTGTGAGAAGGAGAAATTTGGAGTATATTACCACAACGTTGTAAGAAGGAGCAATTTGGAGTATATTACCACAACGTTGTGAGAAGGAGAAATTTGGAGTATATTACCACAACGTTGTGAGAAGGAGAAATTTGGAGTATATTACCACAACGTTGTGAGAAGGAGAAATTTGGAGTATATTACCACACCGTTGTGAGAAGGAGAAATTTGGAGTATATTACCACAACGTTGTGAGAAGGAGAAATTTGGAGTATATTACCACAACGTTGTGAGAAGGAGAAATTTGGAGTATATTACCACACCGTTGTGAGAAGGAGAAATTTGGAGTATATTACCACAACGTTGTGAGAAGGAGAAATTTGGAGTATATTACCACAACGTTGTGAGAAGGAGAAATTTGGAGTATATTACCACAACGTTGTGAGAAGGAGAAATTTGGAGTATATTACCACAACGTTGTGAGAAGGAGAAATTTGGAGTATATTACCACAACAGAAAAGACTGAGGGGAAGAAGAGACGAGGGACTACACAGAGAGAAGATGCTGGACAGTTTAACATCCTGGTATAGAAAGAAGTCAGTATTAGAACTCATAAACAGCAATGGTGACAGGAAGTTGTGGAGAGACATATTTTATATCAAATCCAAATACAAATAAGCATAAGTTAATGGATTTATTAAAGAGTTAGACTCAAGGTGTTTGAGACAAGCGTTAGAAGAGAAGTTATTATGGTCTAGGATTTCCCTCTACAATACAGAACAGAGTTTATACGTTAGTCTATTCTGAAAGGGACAGCATTAGCAAAACTTGCATAAAGAAATACAAAGTTAGTACATGGGTTATACTTTGAAAGAATTATTAATCCCTGCTTTCTCTCGCTCTGACAGACCTGTGATCACAACCATCCACTCTTACCTACTAGGTCTTTCACAACATCTGGAACAATCGTAAGGCACACACAGGCCATCCAGCGTTGGTTATTGGCGAATCAAGCCCCAGTTTCTTCAAAGACTAAATAATCAAAATTTTGGGAAACGCTTGATTCGCTCCTGTTAGTAGGATGCTGTTTATGTCACTTCAGTTTTTGTCCAGGTAGTGAAATAATTAAGAGGTCTAATGTTCACAGTGTACAGTAGCTTGAAATCTTCAATCGTTAAATCGAATGTCAGGTAAATTAATCTGTTCAGGGTAAATCTTCTACACAACACAGTGGTCGTTATTCAGGTAATGTCAATATTTGATTTTATCGCCACAACTGGCTGAATGTATATGAACTTGGGAAAATAAATCTGGGTATCGATGAGCCCAGTTACAATTTATTCTCAATAGTCTTCGGGTTGGTACTCTGTCTCGTTCTGAGGCCAGACAAGTCACCTTGTAAACCCGATATTATATCAGAATGTTCTTTTTGTAAAGTTATTCTCAGTTTCATATAGAAGCCGCTGGTAAGGTTTAGGGTTTGAGCCAAATACTGTATAAAGAGAAAAGATACAAATACTTAACATAATATATTATACACAATCCTATCCTTATCCCACGTAAGATATAATATATTTAACCACTTCGGTTATTTAACTTTAAAGTATAAACTACAAGCTTAAAGCTAGTCTTATCGTTTAGAAACTCCCGTGAAATAAATTCTAGTCATTTTAAAAAAAACAGTCATCATGAATTAGAAATAAATACATATTTCGTCAATACTCATGATGAATCAGTGCATTTACTTAGTTGGTTAAAATATTCTCTGACTGGTTACTAGTGTGATGAGGCCGGAAAGACGCCCCCTTCATGTTCAAGGCATATTTATCGCCCACATATTTTCGATGTGCGCGCAGCACGCTGGGATGTAAAAATTCTGACGAGATAAAGAAGAAGATTGATGACTAGGCCATAATAAAGCCTAAGAATTAATTGTTTGTATAGGTGTGTGTTATATTTGGTAGTCGTGTGTTATACTTGATAGTTGTGGGCCATACCTTGTGGTTTCGTGCCTAATAGAGCAAATATCGCGAGTGTTATTTAAGTGTCCAGATTAATGCGCGCAGCGCACTAAGTTAAGTGATTCGTCCTAGGGTCTATATAAGAAGGGCCTAGCCGGCGAGCGAGCCTCTCTCGTTTTGCGTGTCACCCCAAAGAAACCAGAAAACAAGAGTCGATCTACAGTATAGATGCCTTGAGCACGTGAGTTAATTTAAATTAGCGTTAGTTTTCTATAATTCTGAAATTATCTTGAGCGTGGCTGTTTTAATGTTTAATGAAATAGATAAATAGATGTGTTTCCAAAGAAAATGTCTTTTTAGGACATTATGATTTAGTCTTGAAATGGTAGACGAGTGAAAATAATGTGCGGGTAGATTTCCCTAGTGCTAAGTCCAGACTGCGGCTGTAAGAGCGATTATTTCATTCATCAGAAATGCAAATATAGTAGGAAACTATTTTGTACATGAAATTGGACAGAAATGTTATCAAAAACTGGAATTTAGATAATATTAACTCTTTCAGTCCCAAGCAAAAAAGTGGGTTTGGCCCAAGCAAAAATGGCCACCCCAGTGCGTTTTTATTGTTGTTGTTTGGAAATAATTTTTTTAAATGTTCATATGCATAAATAACTTTGTTGTTGTATATAAAACTGAAGGTAATTGGATGTACTTTACTCTTGTGCTACAAGTATAAAAGCTTTCATTGAAAAATGATTAGTTATTCAAGGTAAAATGGAGGATATGAGCTTAAAAAAATGATTAGTTATTCAAGGTAAAATGGAGGATATGCGCTTAAAAAATCGCTTTAAAAATCTAAAATAAATATCTCAAAACAGAAACATGTTCACTCTTAAACACGTGCGGTATTTAAAAGAATGTACTTGCAGTCGGAAATGACGTTTTGGGTGGGTTGTGTTAGAAACAGTCTCAAACAGAGGCACGTATACTAAAGACTTTTTAAAGTCGATTGGGCCAAGCGCGTCTAACCCCTGAGCCTTTATAAAGTCGATTGGGACTTAAAGAGTTAACTAGTTGAGAAGATGGCAACCGGGAGGACCACGTGTTGATAACCGTGCGTAAAAGAAGGCGCCAAGGAGTCTGCATTTAACACTCTTAGTTATCACTTAATGTTACGCAGTTTTATATCGTGTGAATGGACACGTGGGTGAAAGTAGGTTAAATGTAATTTTCCCCAGTAATAGAAGAGAGAGTTTTCGTGGTAAATTTCATTTATGTGATGACTTTAGTTCTAGTGTTAAGTCAAAAGTAATTTTATTTTATTCTTTAATGTAAGAGTAATTAAGTGTATGTCACGATTATTGATTATTCTACTGTATATCTTTAGTGGGTTACTTTGAGTGAGGTGAGAATATATATTTAGATTTCTGGAGAGCGCGAGCCACTCCTTGGTGCGTAAGGCACGTTGAGACAGGTGTTTCTCTGTTTGCTCCTTGCGGAGCATAGAAACACCAATGCGGCTGGTGTCCATTACAGGCCCACAAGAAGCATTTTTATGCTATTGCAGTGGTTGTTTCTGTAACAATGTGTTTCATGTGATGAGTTCCCAATCTCATCAGGGGTCATATACGACACGCTTGTTTCCAGGCGCACCAGTCGTCACTTACGACATGTTCAGAATGCAGTAATGAATATTGAGATGGATCAGTTGCGAGGTGAGGTTTATGCCCATTAAGGAGAGTATTGATTGTACATATTGTTTAATTCTATTTGATACATATTTTATTATTATTTAATTATTGTTATGTGAAGAATGGTTTGTGAGAGCACGTGGGCTCACTTGAAGATATATATTTCTCTTCTCCGCTCCTGAGGGAGCATGGGGCCACCAGTGTGGTTTGCCTCCGCATGAAGTATTCATATGCTCGCGCAGTAGTGGTTTTGGTAGCAATCTATGTTACATGGTGAGGTTGCCAGCCTCATGCACAACACCACACTGTTCTCATTGGACGACATGCATGAGTGTGTGTGTGTGTGATAGCTGAGTGTGTGCTCTTGCAGTAGTGGTTTCGGTAGCAATCTTATGTTACATGGTGAGATTGCCAGCCTCATGCACAACACCTTACTAGTATCGCTAGACGACATGCATGTGTGTGTGCATGATAGTTGAATATTCAGTTTCACGCAGTGTGGAAGGACAGTTTGACAGGTGAGAGCGTGGTGTTTCTCATTCATTGCTATTATGAATTTACTAGTCGGTGCTTTGTTTGCTTTCAGGATTAGCAACTGAGCACTAGCTGGGTGTTTGTTTGTTTGGTGTTTTGTTTGTGGGTTTATTTGTTTAATGTTTGCTTCAGTGTGCTCTTAGTCACTGAATGGGTTGTAAAAATAAATACAGCCCCTGCCTCAGAATCAAGAGTTTTATTGTTGTTCGGGACGGTGCGAGTGTGAAAAGAGAGTGATAAAATATCACATCATCATCATCATCATCTCGCCCGCCCTACCACAATAGCTATTAATAAAAATTTATATTATAGCTGGAAGAGTTAGCTAGAAAGTATTATTAGTTCTGCTATCCACTGTAACCCAGTAAAACTTATATATATATATATATATATATATATATATATATATATATATATATATATATATATATATATATATATATATATATATATATATATATATATATATATATATATATAGACGGACCTCTCTAGTAAATCACTCTGCACAAGAAAACTAGTAAAATATAATTGACGATTTAACTAGTTAAATCACTCAAACTACTAGTAGATATATTACCTTCACACAAACTACTAAGACTATTCTCCAACAAAAACTAAGAAACTCTACTCAATAAGAGTGATTCTAGAATTGCAGCTAGATGTCTTCTAAAGCTGAGGAGTACTGAGTACATTTTAGTTTGAAAGCTCTGGTATATATATATCTGAAATCAAAAAAGAATTATAACTATAACCCGAAAAAACCGACTCTCTGCCAGATGTTAGCACCTACGGTGAATTCTACGTTCGGATTTGCAAATCAAAGATCTTACTCACATTAAAAGCCGAAACCAGACTCATGCTCTCTCGCTTAGATCGGCATAACGTAATTTGCTAATCAGTGCAAATTTTACACTTTATTGCTTGTCTGGCCATATCTAGCGAGCAGTGTTCTTAGATCTTGCGATTCGCCGTGTTTAATTACCTGCTCTGATCGCTGTCTGATCTTATCCAACGAGTTTCAATCGCTGGTGTTAAGAATAAATTACGTGATCAACGTAGCTAATCGGTCTCTGGTAAACTCTCTTCAAAGGGAATAGCGAACAGCAAAAAATTAGACGTGATAATTAGAAAAAGAAAAGACAGATCTCCGAATAAGGAAGGTTTAAGTTAAAACAGGCGTAGGTGAAAACTTTGTTAAAAGAAAAGTGTAGATTAAGACATAGATAGATGAAAACGTCGTAACTAAATTTTTCATTGTGTTTAATGTGTAATACTTATTTTTATTCCTCCAGATGGTTTTGGTTTAAATGACTTCTTTCATTGCACACGGAAAACTCCATTAATGCTCCGATCTCCTCCCTTAGGTCACACAAGGAGGATCTCAGCACAGTGCACGAACTCCGTAGCACCGGCGAGAATCCCAGTGTGTGAATAAAGGAATCACATATTCTATAAATATTCTTGTGGTAGGTAGGTTTCTTTTTTTTCTTTTTTTTTGACAGAGCAGCGGTCTTGTGGTATATCTTTACGGTTTCCAACGGCCGAAGGATTTTTAACGTGCTCAACTTGCACACGAGACATCCTATTTTTCCCCTTTTTCGCGAAGGTTTATGCATCCGATCTCAGTAGCGTACCCAGGAGATCACTGGTTCTGAAAAAAATGTCCATATATTATATTCCCTGTACTGGGAATCGAACCTTTGGAATTCGAGGAGGACGCCATAACTCTTAGATGTTCCAATGTATTTCTTTAAAAACTAAGTCAGTGAGTTTTTATGTCTTTTTTTTTGTTTTTTGTTTTTGTTTCAAGCACAGCCTTTAGTAGTGTTTCTTGTAGACTTTACATTAAGTGTTTAAACTGATCAAAAACTATTTTATTTAAGGAGGAATTTCACTGAACGGAAAAACTAATACTTAATCATAACCTAACATCAGAATCATCATTCCTTTCTGTTCCCCGTGGAACATAGGGCTGAAACAGTTGCTCTCCATCGATTTTTTTTTCTGAGCTGTCTTTAAAATTATAAAAGAAGTAAATTTTTTTGATAACCGCGAATATTTTCTCTCCCTTTAGGGATCCAATTGTAGTTAACTAACGCACTTTGAAAAAACAAAAACAAATGCAGAACAAAAACGTTTCTTACATTCTATTGGATAGAATAAAACAAACTTTGGCCAATTATCACACATCATTACTTCATCATATCATTCACAAACTTATCGTTCACTTAGATCTTGTTCACGTTTTTTTAAAAATTAAATGTATGAAGAATTACTGATTAATAATCACTGGTCATCCACTTTTATTGTGTGAAATAATTAATGTATGTGACCAGTGGCGGATCTACTATGAAACTAATGAAGCTTAAGCTTCAGGGCCCCTAACCCCGGAGGGGCCCCAAAAGCGACTTTAGTCCACATTGATTAAAAATGTTGGGTCTACTGTATGAAAAGGTTTTTTTTTTTAAATAATAATATTAATAATATAGTGTAGTTCAATACAAAATAATAGTTAAAATAAAAATTAAAAGGTTATTAAAGTATCATGTAGGCTAGCCGTAAACGAAAAAAACGCTTTCTCAGAAAGTAGACCTAAAGTTTGTCCTTTCAAAGCATGCGACAATAGTCGCACGACTCAAATTGATTAATTTTTTGTTGTATATATTTCAACAATCCCAAAATTTGAGAGTCAGTAGCACAGATGTTGTAAAGGTGGAGTGTCACGGTAAGTTGGCTGTTCTGCTGTGGCTAATGTAATTTACCCCCCCCCCCCCTTTTTTTTTTAACAGAGGTCAAGACCCTAGAGGAATAACAATGAGTTCACGAAAGTACTTCAGTGTATACCAAAAACACAAACTCAAGGAAAAGCGATCTGACGAAATCTCTAAATGTCAAGAACTAACAAACTATTTGGCAATGTTAAGTTTGTCAACACCTACAGTTGAAACAAGCCAAGCAAACAACATTGAAGCCAGTGATAGTGCACAAACTGTGGGAGCTCTATCTAGCAATATTCAACCCACTGTTTACGCTTTTGATACAGATGACGATCACAGTGGTCAACATGAAAGTACTGCGGAACAAGCAGAGACTGAGCAGAAACATGAAACATGAAGCGAATTCAGTGATTTCAAAGAATACAGTGACTTCGAAAACTGGCCCATAACAGTTGATAATGATTTCATACAGAATTGTTTAATGCAAGACATAGGATTTTGTCTTTGTGATGAAATTAACCGTGATACAACGTTAAAATATCTCCAACGATAAAAAGTAGGGATAAAAATAATGCGTAAGTTATTCGAGTACATGATCGCCCAGGCCGCGGGTCACTACCCGCCATGGATATTAATTTGCTAGACGTGAAAGCAAAACGTTACCCTTGGAACGGGTTGAGAACGGAGATCAAAAGAAGAAAAAAAATGACTGAACATGTGCTTGAAACTAGCAAGGCTATTTTGACGCAATTGGTGGGGAAAGGAGAAAAAAAATTCACGTCCCCAAGTTGACACAAGGTAAAGAAATCGACAAAAGGGACCTTAGCTATTATACGCAACAGTCATTTCTTGGACGCTTTTGCGATAACTTAGTCCGTTTATTTGAATTCAGCGGCAAACGCCTTACAGAATATGCTCGAACATATTTCAAAAAAAAAAAAAACTAACCTTGAAAAGTAACTTTTTCTTAATAATAATGTTAGGAATATAAAAACTAGCTGGCCGGATGGCCCATCTTGAGCAGTGAAATAATATGCTTTCATTTATACAGACAGATAGATAATAATGAAGATATTGACAAAAGACTGTGTTGTTCATATCAGCGAGCGACTGCATTGAAACAAAAATGTCACTAATTTTCAAACAATTGTAGCCTTGAGACGCAAGTGCTAAAATCTAGTTAGAATGAAAGAGAGGGGAAGTAGCGGACAGTGGTGGCTAAAAATAACTTTAAAGGCAAAATTGTGTAGGGGAGGGCAGAGTTGGTTCAAAAAACAAGTGTGTTTTTTTTGTGAAACGCAAGTAGAGTCAGACGGACCAACAGACAATAATACATACTTGACTGAGGTATGACTGAAGTGACTTTTTGGAAAGGGGTTTGAATTTGAAAAAAGAAAAAGCGCTGATTGGCCACAGATAAACATATTATCGGCGCTCAGACGCGCATCTTTGCCATTCAGCATAAGTTGTCCAGTGGTAGACACAGTAATTATTTAGCGGTGTAATTCCCTAAAGCTAATTGAAATATTTAGAGGGACGCCATACTAAAGCCAGCAGCTCAGCTGAGTTTTGCTAGCATCTACTGTGTTCTATATTCATAATTCTGGTAAGACTGAAAGTATTTCTTTGTACATTTTAATATTTGTTTAATATTTCGAGTGATTTGATACTGCCATATCAAAATCTAGCCCTTACAACAAGTAAGGATTCGTTCTAGACCCCCCGCCCTAGTTCAGGGTCTAGAGACAAACCAAATACAGAAACTCCAGCAAGGATTATGAAAGGCGGATCAAGTGTTGAGATCAGTGAAACATATCACCTATCCTATTCTATGGCAAGAAGCTAATGAACATATTTCAGAATATGTAGTCTGGGGAAACTTATCCTATGTGAAACCAACTTGGTAAGGTGTGCTGTATGGTCAGAGAGATCTGACCCTGTCTATGTGGTGTTGTTGTATAATGTTGAGTGTAGTAGTGGCTCAGGAGGTAGAGTTCTGACACATGACCAATACTTTTATTTCAGAACTGTGAGTTTTTTATTTGGCACCAATGTGGTGTCAAATGATGTGTTGAATAATACAAGAAGGGACCCGTGCAGTATAATATTTTGGCAGAGCAGCCTTAATTTGCCCCCAAGCACGGAGAGGTGGGGCCACCAGACTCCTGATATTTGCCCCCAAGCACGGAGAGGCGGGGCCACCAGATTCCAGCACCAGATTCCAGCGCCAGAACTACTCATTCAGATACGTGAGCGTCTGGCCTGCTGAAATTTCACCAACTTCGTTTCTAAACACACTAACTATATTCCCATCAATAAATGGACAATGTTAGTAGCCATAGACAGGGAGTGATGAGGCCACCCCAACAGCACATCCATTCATCATTCTCCCAGCTAAATTAAAAATATAAACAGTAGTAATATTAACTAGTCTTGTGAAATACATATGTACACACCTTTCATTTATTATGCCATATATTCATGCATTTCATTCCTAATTTCAAAACCTTCCATATGTTCTGACCAAACTAAAACCTTGGTTCAGAACAAATAAACTTAAAAAAAAATATTACTATCAAAATTTTACACAGCTTGAGTTAGTTCAGTGTATTGTAACATTTTATTAATATTATTAGACTTATTAAATATCTGTGTGTGTGTATGTAAACTAACACAACACATCACATATCATTACCCTAGAATCTTAACGTAGCCACATTCATTAGTAAAAAAAAGATAAGTGTGAGGTCGTAGTGGTAGCAAGAAGGGCCTTCTGTCAATTCACAGCTACATTTATCTCAGGAGCCTTCACAGCTGACCTCATGCATCACACTAAGTAATATCACAATCATACAATACCATCAAAACCACTACATATATTGGGGTCTCTTGTCCCGGGATAATTAGCCTATCAATAATATTAGGATCTCCTGGTGGGAGAATTAAATTAGGGGAACACATTATAAAAAGTAAAAGTGTCCCTTAAAATTAAAAGTGAAAATAAAAGTTGGTGAATCTTCACAGCCAGTGGTAATTAATTAGTTAACTGGATAATTAGACTTATTTTAAACTATAGTAATTAGAATTACTTTAGTGGTTGGAATTTTATCTTGCTCATTACTAAATTGTCTAAAAAGTATGGCGGAGCTGGCAAAGTTTAGATCAGCTGCTGTCCTAACGGCGAAGGATATGGGAATGGATGGGCAGGTTTTAATTCAATATGTAACGGCTGAATGTGATAAGTATATTGAACGGGAAGAAAGAAGATTAGAAAAAGAGGCTGAAAGAAAATTAGAGTCTGAAAGATTAGCTGAAGAGAAGAGGTTACAAATTGAGGCTGAGACTAAGAGGTTGCAGATTGAGGCTGACAAAGAGGCAAAGGCATTGGAGGCAGATACGGAGAGTAAAAGGCTCCAATTAGAGGCAGAAGAGAAACGACAGCAAAGGGAAGCAGAAGAAAAAAAGGCCGAAAGGGAGGCAGAAGATAGAAGGTTGCAAAGGGAGCACGAATTACGACTAAGGGAGCTGGAGCTACAAGGCCAGGCTCCTGAAAATGGTGCCAGCCCTTTTGCCTCAGATGCTACGCCCAGTCTGGGAGCCTCAACATCAGCTATGGGGTTTCATTTGGACCATTTTGTTGAAAAAGACGATGACATAGAGGGGTACCTCGGACGTTTTGAGTTATTAGCTACTACATATGGGTTAGAGAGAGAGAGAGGTGGAGTTTAAAGTTATCACAGGGACTGAGAGGTACTTCTTATGAAGTCTTCGCAAAAATGAACAGAGAAGACCAAGACAATTATGACATGTTAAAGCAGGCTTTGTTATTGAGGTACGAAAAAAATGGTGAATTTTATCGTAAGAAATTTAGAAATGCCAAACTGTTGTCTGGGGAGACATACCACCAATTCTCTGCCAGACTGGAAACCTATTTGGAGAAATGGACTGCTCTGGGGAAGACCCAAGATCTGAAAGAGATGATCATGATGGAGCAATTGAGAGAGTCCATGGCTCCAGACATGAGAAAATTTCTCATGAAACAAGGTGCAGAGAAGTTGGGGGAGGTTTTAAATGTCGCTGAGAGGTATCAGGCAGCCCAGGCAGAGGTAAGTGGTGCTAAAAAGAAGCACATAGATAATTTTAAAGCTCCACAGCAATTTAATAAATTTGATAATAGAGAACAGGGTAATAAAGGTAGGACAAACTTTGAACGGCCAAGAAATGACTATCGAGACAGAAACTCACAGTTCAATGACCAAAAATCCAATGAAAGAAAACCGTTTAACCAAGGAAAAAGATGGTGTAAATGGTGCAAGAAAGATAACCATAACACCGAATTTTGTAGAAGGAAACCTTCAAACATTGCTGCAATGAAGTCGGGGACTCAACGATTAAAGGTTAATCCTAATGGACAGCAGGAACCTTATCACCCCCCAGTTTGTGAGGATGTTATTTGTAATGGGGTCACCATAAGGTGCCTTTATGATACAGGTTTGGATTATGATTCAGTTGTGAAGTCTAGCCTAGTGGACCCAAGTCAGTATACCACAGAAACAGTGGAAATACAAGGGGCAACTAAGGACATACCACTCATGACACTTCCCATCGCAAGGATAAAGGTGAAAACTCGCTATGTGGAAGGAGAAATCAGAGCAGCAGTGATAGATGAACCAATCTACCCTCTGATATTGGGGTGTAGATACGTCTTCTTGGGGAATCCCGAGAGACCTGTGATCATGGCGACAGTGCAGACCAGGTCACAGAAGAAGGAGGAAGAAGGTGAACCTATAAATGCTCATCCAGAGGAGATAAGGAAGGCGCAGGCTGAGGATAGGACACTCAAGCCATGTTTTAAAAAATTGCCCAAATGCCACACACCTCCGAGCAAGGAAGAATATTTTGTGAAGAACAAACTATTATACAGGAAGGCCGGAACTGGAACAAATGGTCACAATCAGCTGGTCCTTCCCACTTCATACAGGAATAAAGTGATGGAACTCGGGCATGCGATTCCCTTCAGTGGTCACATGGGGATCAGCGCCACAGGACAGCGTATAGCTTGTCATTACTTCTGGCCAGGAATAACGGAGGATATAAAAAGATATGTCAAATCCTGTCCAGAATGTCAAAGGGTAGCTCCAAAGCACTGGACTGCTCCTGCAACTCTAGGGGAAATGCCCATAGTGGGAACACCTTTTGAGAGGGTTGCAGTGGATATTGTGGGACCTCTCACTCGGACCAAGAGGAGGAACAGTTACATCCTTACTCTGGTGGACACTTGTTCTATGTGGGGAGAAGCGATAGCCCTGCCATCAATTGATTCAAAACATGTAGCAGAGGCACTACTTACAATATTCACCCGATTAGGATTCCCGCATCAAATCTTGACGGATAATGGCTCCCAGTTCAAGGGGAAACTAACGGAAGAAGTTTTTAAGCTATTTCAAGCCAGACACTTTCATTGTAGTCCGTACCATCCGCAAGGGAACGGCCAGGTAGAGAGGTTCAACGGGACTCTCATTTCTATCCTGAGAAAGCTGGCACACGAAAAACCGGATCTGTGGGATCAATTCCTGCCCGCCGCGTTGTTTGCGTATCGGGAGGTACCACATAGTTCAACCGGGATGGCTCCCGCAACTCTGCTATTTGGGAGGCCAATAAAAGTTCCACTAGAAGCACTATTAAGGACCTGGACAGATGAGAAGGCGGAAGAGACTGTTACCTCATCTTATCAATACGTGAACGAACTGACCACTCGTTTGAAAGCTGGATGGAAACTGGCAAATGATAATTTGAAACAAGCAAGGAAGAAACATGCAGCATATTTTAATAGGAAGGCAAAGGACAGAGAACTAGCTGTGGGAGAGAAGGTGCTGCTTCTACTACCCGGAAGCCAGAATAAATTACAAATTGGATGGCAAGGTCCATATACGGTTCTAGAGAAGGTGTCTAGAACAAACTATAAAATTGACAAAAAGGGGAAGGAGAAAGTTTATCATGTAAACCTGTTAAAGAAGTATCTGGACAGACCACTCCAGGAAAGCACCCCCTTACTGACCTTGGCTATCGCAACTCAAATGCAAAAGGAACCACTCACCTCACATGAATACCCATTACATCCTTGTGAAACAGCAGCACAGGTAAAAGTCAGTAAGCACCTGACTAAAAACCAGAGGGAGAGAGTTCAACAGGTTCTGGAGGAACATACAGATGTATTAACAGATAAACCAGGCCATACAAATTTGCTACAGTATGACATGAAACTGATAGACTCAAACCCAATCTGTATGAGAGCCTATTCTATTCCGTTCGCAAAGGAGAAAGCATTGAAGGAAGAAATAGATTATTTATTGAAGGAGGGGATTATTTCACACAGTGAATCATCTTTTAGTTCCAGTGTCGTTTTGTTGAGAAAACCGTCTGGGGAACACAGACTGTGCATAGATTACAGGAAACTGAATGCTGTCACAGAAGGACAAGTGGATCCATTACCAGACACAAAACAGTTATTTGCCAGATTAAACAAGGCAAAATACTTTTCAAATGTGGATCTTAGTAAAGGCTATTACCAGATTCCAGTGAAGCCTGAAGTGAGACCTTATTTAGCATTTAGCACATCGGATGGACATTATGAATTCAACATGCTACCATTCGGACTGAAAAATGCTCCGAGTGTATTTTCAAGGATGATGCGCAAATTGTTGGATCCCCTGAATAACCCATGTATCACGAATTTCATGGATGATATTCTCGTCGCCACAGAGACATTTGAAGAACACATTGACGCTCTAAAAATGTTATTTACGAGGCTTAGGGAGGCGAACTTAACTGCTAGGCCAACAAAATGTTGTATTGGATGCAAAGAGTTGGAATTCTTGGGACACACTGTATATCAGGGTAACATGACCCCTGATTCCAAGAACTTGGAAAAACTGCAGAGAGCACCTAGACCACAAACAAAAAAGGACGTGCGATCATTCGTGTCGTTATGCGGATTTTATCAAAAATACATCAAAGATTTTAACTCTATTTGTGCTCCTCTGACTGATCTGACTCGCAAGGGACTTCCAGATAAAATTATTTGGACTGCGCAAAGTGAATTAGCGTTCCAAAACTTAAAGGAAAAACTCACTAGCAAGCCTATTCTCAAACTGCCTGATTTGACACAGGACTTTGTCTTAAGAACGGATGCAAGTAATGTAGGACTCGGGGCGGCTTTGTTGCAAAGATCATCTTCACCTGATGGGGAACTGAACCCAGTCGTTTATGCAAGCCGCAAATTGAATAAGGCGGAGCAAGGATATTCCACAAGCGAAAAAGAATGTTTAGCGTTAATCTGGGCAATAAAGAAGTTTCAAATCTATCTGTATGGTAGGACTTTTGTGGTCGAGACGGATCATCAGCCCCTCGTTTTCTTATCTCAAGCTAAGCATGAAAACGCAAGATTGCTGAGGTGGTCTTTATTGCTTCAACCTTATCAGTTCAGTATCCGATATATCCCAGGCAAATTGAATGTCGGTGCAGATTTCCTCAGTCGGCACCCCTGTGATCAAAATTAGAGTAGTGGCAGGCGTGAGGAGTAATTTTATCTATGTGTATCACTGGTTTTGGAACTTGCCGTAGGCATGTTTTCAAGTGGGGGGATGTGTGATGAAATTAACCGTGATACAACGTTAAAATATCTCAAACGATAAAAAGTAGGGATAAAAATAATGCGTAAGTTATTCGAGTACATGATCGCCCAGGCCGCGGGTCACTACCCGCCATGGAAATTAATTTGCTAGACGTGAAAGCAAAACGTTACCCTCGGAACGGGTTGAGAACGGAGATCAAAAGAAGAAAAAAATATGACTGAACATGTGCTTGAAACTAGCAAGGCTAGTTTGACGCAATTGGTGGGGAAAGGAGAAAAAAAATTCACGTCCCCAACTTGACACAAGGTAAAGAAATCGACAAAAGGGACCTTAGCTATTATACGCAACAGTCATTTCTTGGACGCTTTTGCGATAACTTAGTCCGTTTATTTGAATTCAGCGGCAAACGCCTTACAGAATATGCTCGAACATATTTCAAAAAAAATAAATAACCTTGAAAAGTAACTTTTTCTTAATAATAATGTTAGGAATATAAAACCTAGCTGGCCGGATGGCCCATCTTGAGCAGTGAAATAATATGCTTTCATTTATACAGACGGATAGATAATAAGAAAGATATTGACAAAAGACTGTGTTGTTCATATCAGCGAGCGACTGCATTGAAACAAAAATGTCACTAATTTTCAAAAAATTGTAGCCTTGAGACGCAAGTGCTAAAATCTAGTTAGAATGAAAGAGAGGGGAAGTAGCGGACAGTGGTGGCTAAAAATAACTTTAAAGGCAAAATTGTGTAGGGGAGGGCAGAGTTGGTTCAAAAAACAAGTGTGTTTTTTTGTGAAACGCAGTTAGAGACAGACGGACCAACAGACAATAATACATACTTGACTGAGGTATGACTGAATTGACTTTTTTGGAAAGGGGTTTGAATTTGAAAAAAGAAAAAGCGCTGATTGGCCACAGATAAACATATTATCGGCGCTCAGACGCGCATCTTTGCCATTCAGCATAAGTTGTCCAGTGGTAGACACAGTAATTATTTAGTGGTGTAATTTCCCCAGGCTAATTGAAATATTTAGAGGGACGCCATACTAAAGCCAGCAGCTCAGCTGAGTTTTGCTAGCATCTACTGTGTTCTATATTCATAATTCTGGTAAGACTGAAAGTATTTCTTTGTACATTTTAATATTTGTTTAATCCAGCAAGGATTATGAAAGGCGGATCAAGTGTTGAGATCAGTGAAACATATCACCTATCCTATTCTATGGCAAGAAGCTAACGGAGAGGTGGGGCCACCAGACTCCTGATAATTGCCCCCAAGCACGGAGAGGCGGGGCCACCAGATTCCAGCACCAGATTCCAGCGCCAGAACTACTCATTCAGATACGTGAGCGTCTGGCCTGCTGAAATTTCACCAACTTCGTTTCTAAACACACTAACTATATTCCCATCAATAAATGGACAATGTTAGTAGCCATAGACAGGGAGTGATGAGGCCACCCCAACAGCACATCCATTCATCATTCTCCCAGCTAAATTAAAAATATAAACAGTAGTAATATTAACTAGTCTTGTGAAATACATATGTACACACCTTTCATTTATTATGCCATATATTCATGCATTTCATTCCTAATTTCAAAACCTTCCATATGTTCTGACCAAACTAAAACCTTGGTTCAGAACAAATAAACTTAAAGAAAATATTACTATCAAAATTTTACACAGCTTGAGTTAGTTCAGTGTGTTGTAACATTTTATTAATATTATTAGACTTATTAAATATCTGTGTGTGTGTATGTAAACTAACACAACACATCACATATCATTACCCTAGAATCTTAACGTAGCCACATTCATTAGTAAAAAAAGATAGGTGTGAGGTCGTAGTGGTAGCAAGAAGGGCCTTCTGTCAATTCACAGCTACATTTATCTCAGGAGCCTTCACAGCTGACCTCATGCATCACACTAAGTAATATCACAATCATACAATACCATCAAAACCACTACACAGTACTATCTTGAAGTACTGAAAAGAGTTGTAGCTGTTATAAAGTTTTTAAGTGAAAGAGGTTTGGCATTTAGAGGTCATGAGGAGAAGTGGGGCTCACCAAATAATGGAAACTTCATGGGGGCCATTGAACTTATTGCAGAATTCTACCCATTTTTACATGAACATCTCGAGAAATGTAAAAATGAAAAAGTAAACGCTACTTACCTATCCAAAACCGTGCATGAAGAATTGATAGAAATTATGGGAAAACATGTGCAAGAGGAAATTGTGAATCAAATCAACAACCTAGACACCAAATACTACTCTATAATTGTTGACTCTACGCCTGACTTGACACATGTTGACCAGCTGGTAATTGTGGTTCGATACTGCTATAATGGAAAACCCTGTGAGAGATTTTTAACATTTTTACCGATAGAAAACCATTCATCCACGACCTTGTTCAACAAAATACAACAAGTCCTGGGTGAACATAAGCTTTCACTTGAAAATATCCGTGCTCAGTCCTACGATAATGCATCTAACACGAAAGGCTCGGAGAAAGGGCTGCAAGCACTCTTTACAAACATTAACAGGTACGCAGACTATGTACCATATGCAGCCCATTCACTTAACCTTGTTGGAGAAAAGGCAGTGTCTATTGTATCTGAAGTTGTTGACTATTTTGGCATTTTGCAGGAGCTGTATGTTTTCTTTTCTGGATCTCCACGAAGATGATGGATTTTAAACACACGGGGCAATCTACATTTTTCTCTTAAGAGCTTAAGCGTAACTAGATGGTCTGCACACTATGAAGCAGTCCGGGCAATTAAAAATGGATATATGGGTATTTTCTTCTTCTTCTTCTTCCGTCCTTAGCCAGAGACCGACCAAGCAGTCAGTGGCCATTACGCCTTGCGGCGTCTTAGGGCAACAAGAGATTATCCGTTGTCAGAAGAGAAGCCTGAATGTAAACGAGATGCAAAGAATTTATACAACAAGTTGGTACAGCTGGAATATGATATTTTAACAATCGTTTGGGAAGAAGTGCTAGAGCGTCTCAACAAAACAAGTAAGAAACTCCAAACCCCTGGTTTTGATGTATTTTAAGGTTATCTTCTGCTTTCATCTTTACTTTCGTTTGTTAAAGAACTCAGAGAAAATTCAGCCGATAGGATTGCACACTATGAATCAGAAGCAAAAGGTTTGTGTGAAGATATCACTTCAAGTTATTCTGATGCTTCCAAACGCATTGTTACAAGGACATTTTCAGATGGAACAAGTGGTATTGCTTCTTTGAGAGGAGCTGACAAATTTAGTATAGAAGTTCTATATCAACTCTATGACTGCTTGATAATCCAGTTACGCAAGAGGATTGACCCAAATGAGCAGATTGCGAAAAGGTTCAAGTTCCTCTCAGAATTGGTGAACAATTCTGAAATTGATGAGGACAGTATTAAACTTATAATATCGTATTACAATGATGGTATTGACCACAAATGTGTAAACGAGTGTTATCAGTTCAAAGAATATTTGCACCTTAGGAAATCCCAGAACACAGAAGAAAACACGCCATCTTCTTCTTCTTCTTCTTCTTTCGTTCGCTTGAACTATATTGTCTATATCTGCAATGTTGTTTCTTGTATAAACTTCACTGTCTTTTGTAGTTATTCAAGATATTTTCGAGCTCTAATTTTTTGCTGTAGCCGTCTTTTTTACTATTGACGCCTTCAGCATTCCAGTGCATTATTTTAAATGGTCTTTTCTTTGCTTGGCCAGTAGCTCTATTCTCATGCCTCCTGGCTCCACGGGGCAATTGAGAAGGACCCCCAGTAGTAGGGGTTGGGCCCTTCCGAGGCAGAGGGCCCGGCACTGCGCCTGCATGGGTGTCCGTCACAGGGCGAGTGCCATAACGTTTTGCAGATATAGGCATACTTCCATAGCGCATGTGCGTGGCATCCTGATTGCTGTGGTGCGCCTCTTGGCTGGTTGCCTCCGTCTTCAGCACCTTGACTTGCTAGGGCAGACTGTGGTCTTGCTCGAGTGTAGGAGGGCCTGGCCAGTCTTGGTTTTTCAGCCGCTGATGGCTGTACTTGAGCCCCATCTCCACGTCAAGGAGCTGGCCTCGATGGGGACACGCCATCTAAAATGCAATGCGCAGAAGTTCTTCAGCTTATTTGTGAGCAACACCTAATTGTAGTGTTGCTCAGCCTAGGAACTGCCCAACATCACGCAAGAAACCAAGTAAACAAACGGGAGAAATGAGCATTAAGACCTACAAGCTGAGAGAGCCAGAAATTAAGACCAGATATCAGGGGCTTATTGCTACAGCGGTGAGAAACACAGAAGAACAACCTGATGACTTGGAAACCCTCTGGATTAAATTCAAGGATATCATAAAGACAGCTGCTGCAGAAGCATGTGGTGAAGTCCGACTTGGGAACACGAGAAAGAGGACACCTTGGTGGACAGAGGAAGTCAAAGAGAAAATAAGAGAGAAGAAAATGGCATGGAAACAATACTTAGGAGCTAAAACACAGCAGGACAAATAGAGAAATATAGAGAATATGTGATACTCAGAACAGAAGCAAAGAACAAGGTGCTAGCAGCAAAACAGAAGTCCTGTGAAGAATTTGGAGAAAAGCTAGAAAAAGATGCGCAAGAAAACCAGAAATTGTTCTATAAGACCATAAAGAACACGAGGAAGAAAAAACAATGCCCTCTCAAATTTATAAAGGACAAGCAAGGCAAATTGCTTACTGCCCCGAAGGAAGTAATGGAAAGATGGAAAGAATATTTCTCAGAACTCCTTGATGATGAGCAATGTCAAGCATCAGAAATGATAACCACTAGCAAAGAAGAGGAAACCAATGGTGATGAAGATGACATAAAGATGGAAGAACTGAAGGCAGCACTGGAGAAAATCAAGATGGGAAAAGCAGCAGGGCATGATGGTATAACACCAGAAATGGTTAAGTACATGGGAGCATCAGGCGACCTATTACTCTTAAGGGTCCTACAGGCAGCGTGGTGCAACAAGACCATACCAAAGGATTGGGAGATTGCCATCATAACACCAATTTTCAAAAAGGGTGACAATCGACAATGTGGAAACCATTGAGGCATATCACTTCTCAGTGTCCCTAGTAAAATCTACTCTAGAATCCTAGAGCAGAGACTCCGTCGCCTAGATGAGCCACAATTGGATGAGGTCCAGTGTGGATTCCGAGCAAACCGAAGTACTCAAGACCTAATCTTCACACTCAGACAGCTGAGTGAAAAGGCTCTTGAGTATAAGAGTGAGATCCATCTTTGTTTCATAGATCTAGAAAAGGCGTTTGACAGGGTCCCCTGGAGCAAACTTTGGGACTGTTTGGCAAGGAAGAACATTCCAGTACCTCTGATTCGTGCTATACAGAGCTTCTACAAGTCTTGCAGAAATTATGTGAGGACAGCAAACCATAAGTCAGAAGAGTTCAGGACCACCACTGGTGTAAGACAATGTGATATCCTGTCACCTTATCTTTTCATACTCCTCATGGACGATGTTATCAAGGCATGTAAGGAGAGAACAAGAAAGTATTCAGTGGGGTACTGGAAGATGAGACAGGTATGTATTTCAGAGCTGGCATTTGCTGATGATGTTGCCCTGATTGCAAAATCAGAGGTACATCTCCAATCCAACCTGCAAGTATGGAAGGACGAGCTGGAGAAGAGAGGGATGGTCATAAGTTGCTCTAAAACAAAATCCATGGTGATATCACGAGAAGAAAAAAGACATAAGATTAAGCTGGGAGAATAGGTCCTGGAGCAGGTCGACCACTTTAAATATCTCGGAGCTATTACAGACCGAAAGGGAGGCATCAAAGAAGAGTTGGCCACTCGAAAAGCTGCAGCTGGGAGACTTTTTCATGCCATAAATCGAGGATTCCTCAGCAAGAGAGAGGTTGGTAAGAAAACGAAGATGGCTGTATACCGCTCCACCTATGTCCCAGTCTTGACATATGGATGCGAATCATGGGCAATGACTACAACCCACAAAAGCCAGATCCAAACCTCAGAAATGAGGTATCTGAGAAAGGTGGTTGAAGTAACAAGAAGAGACATGGTCTGCAACCAGACGATACGTCAAAGCCTAAAATCCCACCCCCTGCAGACCCAAGTAGAACAGTCCCAACTAAGATGGTTGGCCATGTCTGCAGAATGGGAGAAGATCGGCTACTGTCGCATAGAGATTATGATCAATAAATTTTCTATATTCTTTCTTTCTTTTTCTACCCGTGTCCTCTACTTTATTATCGCTCTTTTATCCTTTTCCTGTGTTTTTTCGCATTCGTACGTTTGCGACTATAAACATTACTAATTTCCCATTCATACTTTCACCTGTTTCTTTTCTCATTTAGAAACGCACCCGCATGTTATTATATAACGTGTCAGTCGCTGCAGTCAGACGAGATGTGTGATTATGTTTCATACTCAGACATAGGAGCAGACTTTTGGCTAGCATTTTCATCTGACACTAACGTTTCTCCGACGTGAGGTGTGATAACCGTTATCTGCACGGCGCAGAATGAGACATTTGTCTGGTAATTTCCTCTGTCACGGCACTCTCGGCCAGTTTCGTTAGCGTGAGGTGTCTAAGACGGGTTTGGCATGTTATGTCCAGCGTCTAAGGTACGTAGGTGTTAATGAGAAGGGGAGGCTATTGCGTGGTTTTGGAAATAGCGCACATCTTTGTCCGTTTCATATATATAACTAGAGTTGGAAACCTGACTTCACGCACTCAGTAACTTCGCAGTTAGACTAGAACAACCTACGTTCGAGCCCTAAGAATCTCTGTTATAGAAGCAATTAGTTGGTCGAATTGAATGTTCGATTTCTAAGTATGTCTGTTGATGATAGAGGGCATTAGTTGGTCGAAGTGGTTTTAGTTCTTAGTAGTTCTGTGTTGAGGTAAATATATTATATCAAATATTTTGTGAAGTTTATTAAGTGTTAATCGCCTATTTCATATTTCACTAGTTAGATTTTGTGCAGAGTGCTTAATTTATAAGTCTATTATTTTCTAGTGACGTGTTTCAGTGGAAAGCAGAATAAATTATTATTTCTAGCTTAAAACCAGGTAGCTATAAAGGAATTAAATTTAACTGCTAAATACTCAGTCGAGAATATTTTAAACTAACTAGTAAATGCACTGATGCCTCATGAGTATTGACGAAATATATTTTATATGTATTTCAAATTCATGATGATTGATTTTTTTTAAATATAACTACTTCACGGGAATTTAAACGATAAGTCAAGCGCTTCGCTTGCAGTTTAAAATGTAAGTTATAACAAGTACATAGTATGTATAATTATTTTATATTGGTTTTTCTTCCCTATGCAGTGAAAACTGGGGTTAACCCAAACTTTGCCAGCGTTAAGTACTGATGAGTAATATCTGTGAAGAACTAAAACATTCTCCTTAAAAAGACTTGGTATCAAATCTTTACAAGACTTTAAAGGTGAAATGACATAACGGGCCTATTGCGCCAGATTTTTTTCTTCCTGAGAAAACTTAAGTACAGTTCAGCCCTTGTGGCAAGTCAACTATTACAAACAGTAACGTTCCGCAAATTATGTCAACTTGTGGTGTGACCAAGAATTTTACCTTTTGATCGAAGTTACAAACCTGACATTGTTCCTAAGTAGTGGAAACCTCGTGATTCTGATCCTGTGAGCCCGCTTGAAAACTAATTCTTACTTGAACTGATAAAGTGACACTTACTTAAAATCTGAACAAAATTATCGCCTGAAGAGGACGCTCCCCGGACAAATTGGATGAAACCAAGATCTGCGGAGCTGGATATTCTCTTCTGTAGTGGTGTTTGATGGTATTGTATGATGTTGATATTACTAAATGTAATTGTATGAGGCCAGCTGTGAAGGCTCCTGAGATAAAATGTAGTTGAGAATTGTCAGAAGGCCTTTCTTGCTACCACTACGACCTCACACTTAATTTTTTTTTTTTTAATGAATGTGGCTACGTAAAGTGTCTAGGGTTATGATATGTAGTGTGGTGTAATAGGTTATAGATATACCCACAGATATTTAACAAGACTAATAATATTAATAAATGTTACAATACACTGAACTAACTCACGTGTGTAAAATTTTTGATAAAATTATATTACATTTATTTTGTTCTGGATCAATTTTTTAGGTTGACCAGAACTTAAAAGGATTTAGAGATTATGAAAGAAATGCATGGAATATTATATCATAAATGCAATAGTGTACATATATATGTACTATACTAGTTAGTTTTATTAAAATGTTCTAGTAGTCATCTACTTGGGAGGATAGTTACTGTTTGTGCTGTTGGGGTGGCCTCATCACACCTGTCTATATTGACTACACAGTGTCCAGAAAATGGTGGGAATTTTTATGGGGTTATTAGTAACTAAAGGGCTTTGGTGAATGTCCAGCAGACCAGAGGCTCACTCATCTTATATTTGTAGCTCTGGTGCTGAAAACTGATGGTCCCACCTCTCCGTGCTGGCGGGCAATAATGGTGGTCTCTGTCACAAGTACTGCACAGATACACTCGAGTAAAGTCACCAACTGAATAGTCACTGCTTGGTTGACAACAGAAACTCGCAGCTCTGCAATCAAAGTATGGGCCATGTGTCAAAATCTATTCTCTACCCACGTCTGGACACAACACTGACACAACAACCACATCATACAGACAGGTCAGATCTCTCTGACCAAACAGCACATTTACCATGGTGGTTTTACATCAGATAGATCCTCCCAGACCATAGATTCTGAAAAATATTTATTAGTTGTCTGCCCTAAAAGAGGATAGGTAATATGTTTCATTATTCTCAACACTTGATCTGTCTTGCTTAATCCTTGCTGGAGTTTATGTACATTGTTGGTCCCTAGACCCTGACTAGGGCGGGGGGTCTAGAGCAAATCCCTACTTGTTTGTAAGGCTAGATTTCGATATGGCAGTATCAAATCACTCGAACATGAAACAATATTCAAAATATACAAAGAAATAATTTCAATCTTACCAGATTATGAATAAATAACACAGAATTGCTAGCAAAACTCAGCTGAGCTGCTGGCTATAGTATGGCGTCCCTAAATTTATTACACTTTCTTTCATATGGAAATCACCACACTTTAAAATCTGTGTCTATCACTGAACAACTATTGAAGAATGACCCCACTTTCGCGTCTGAGCGCTAATGATATGATTGTCTGTGGCCAATCACTGCCTAGGTTTATTTTAAATTTCAAATTTCCTACCATAAAGTCATTTCAGTCATGCTTCAGTCAAGTATGGATGGTTATCTGTTAGTCTGTCCGTCTCTACTTGTGTTTCTACAAAAATGTACTCGATTTTTGAACCAACCTTTCTCTCCCCTCCAAAATTTTGTCGTTAAAAGTTATTTTTAGACACAGCCACCACAAATATCCCTTCTCTTCCATACTACGTAGATTTGAACACCTGCGTTTCGAGGTCGTGTTTTTTTTTGTGCAATTAGCGACACTTTTAGATTCAATACAGTCTGTCAATGATGTGAACAACACTGTCTTTTGTCATTATCTTCAATATTATCTATCCGTCTGTAAAAGTAAGAACATATTAGTTCACTGCTCAGAATAGGCCATCCGGCCAGCTAATTTTTATATTCCTAACATTAATATTAAGAAAAAAGTACTTTTTAAATTTTGTAATATTCCAAACATCTGCGTTTTAGCCGCTGAATTCAAATCAAGGGCTTGGTATTGCAAAAGCGTCCAATAAATGACTGTGGCGTATTATATCTAAGGTCCCTTCTGTCGAGTTGCTTACTTTTTATGTCAACTTGGGAAACGTGACTTTTCTCCGTTTCCCCCCCAATTGCGTCTCCTTAGCCTTTCTAGTCTCACGCAATCTTTCCAGTCATATTTTTTTCCTTTTTGATCCGCCGTTCCCCTCCTGTTTAGCAAGTCAATTATTATGGAGGATGATGACCCGCGGTCTAGGCGATCATGTACTATTCGCAGCCTACGCATTATGTTTTTATCCTTAAATGTTATCTTTGGAGGGATTTTACCGTTGTATCTCTGTCAATTTCACTACACATCTCCCCACTTGAAAACATGCCTATGGCAAGTTCCAAAACCAGCGATACACATAGGTAAAATTACTCCTCACGTCTGCCACTACTCTAATTTTGATCACAGGGGTGCCGACTGAGGAAATCTGCACCGACATTCAATTTGCCTGGGATATATTGGATACTAAACTGATAAGGTTGAAGCAATAAAGACCACCTCAGCAATCTTGCGTTTCCATGCTTAGCCTGAGACAAGAACACGAGAGGCTGATGGTCCGTCTCCACCACAAATGTCCTACCATACAGATAGATTTGAAACTTCTTTATTGCCCAGATTAATGCTAAACATTCCTTTTCGCTTGTGGAGTATCCTTGTTCCGCCTTATTCAATTTGCGGCTTGCATAAGCGACTGGTTTCAGTTCCCCATCAGGTGAAGCTGATCTTTGCAACAAAGCCCCTCCTAGTCCTACATTACTTGCATCGGTTCTTAAGACAAAGTCCTGTGTCAAATCAGGCAGTTTGAGAATAGGCTTGCTAGTGAGTTTTTCCTTTAACTCTTGGAACGCTAGTTCACATTGTGCAGTCCAAATAATTTTATCTGGAAGTCCCTTGCGAGTCAAATCAGTCAGAGGAGCACAAATAGCGTTAAAATTCTTGATGTATTTCTGATAAAATCCGCATAACGACACAAATGATCGCACGTCCTTTTTTGTTTGCGGCCTAGGTGCTCTCTGCAGTTTTTCCAAGTTCTTAGGATCAGGGGTCATATTACCCTGATATACAGTGTGTCCCAAGAATTCCAACTCTTTGCATCCAATACAACATTTTGTTGGCCTAGCAGTTAAGTTCGCCTCCCGAAGTCTATCAAACAACATCTCCAGAGCTTCAATGTGTTCTTCAAATGTCTCTGTGGCGACGAGAATATCATCCATGAAATTCGTGATACATGGGTTATTCAGGGGATCCAACAATTTTCGCATCATCCTTGAAAACACACTCGGAGCATTTTTCAGTCCGAATGGTAGCATATTGAATTCATAATGTCCATCCGAGGTGCTAAAAGCCAAATAAGGTCTCACTTCAGGTTTCACTGGGATCTGGTAATAGCCTTTACTAAGATCCACCTTTGAAAAGTATTTTGCCTTGTTCAGTCTGGCAAATAACTGTTTTGTGTCTGGTAATGGATCCACTTGTCCTTCTGTGACAGCATTCAGTTTCCTGTAATCTATGCACAGTCTGTGTTCCCCAGACGGTTTTCTCAACAAAACGACACTAGAACTAAAAGATGATTCACTGTGCGAAATAATCCCCTCCTTCAACAAATACTCTATTTCTTCCTTCAATGCCTTCTCCTTCGCGAACGGAATAGAATAGGCTCTCATACAGATTGGGTTTGAGTCTACCAGTTTCATGTCATACTGTAGCAAATTTGTATGGCCTGGTTTATCTGTTAATACATCTGTATGTTCCTCCAGAACCTGTTGAACTCTCTCCCTCTGGTTTTTAGTCAGGTGCTTACTGACTTTTACCTGTGCTGCTGTTTCACAAGGATGTAATGGGTATTCATGTGAGGTGAGGGGTTCTTTTTGCATCTGGGTTGCAATAGCCAAGGTCAATAAGGGGGTGCTTTCCTGGAGTGGTCTGTCCAGATACTTCTTTAACAGGTTTACATGATAAACTTTTTTCCTTCCCCTTTTTGTCAATTTTATAGTTTGTTCTAGACACCTTCTCTAAAACCGTATATGGACCTTGCCAACCAATTTGTAATTTATTCTGGCTTCCGGGTAGTAGAAGCAGCACCTTCTCTCCGACTGCCAGTTCCCGGTCCTTTGCCTTCCTATTAAAATATGCTGCATGTTTCTTCCTGGCTTGTTTCAAATTATCATTTGCCAGTTTCCATCCAGCTTTCAAACGAGTGGTCAGTTCGTTCACATATTGATACGATGAGGTAACAGTCTCTTCCGCCTTCTCATCTGTCCAGGTCCTTAATAGGGCTTCTAATGGACCTTTTATTGGCCTCCCAAATAGCAGAGTTGCGGGAGCCATCCCGGTTGAACTATGTGGTACCTCCCGATACGCAAACAATGCGGCGGGCAGGAATTGATCCCACAGATCCGGTTTTTCGTGTGCCAGCTTTCTCAGGATAGAAATGAGAGTCCCATTGAACCTCTCTACCTGGCCGTTCCCTTGTGGATGGTACGGACTACAATGAAAGTGCCTGGCTTGAAATAGCTTAAAAACTTCTTCCGTTAGTTTCCCCTTGAACTGAGAACCATTATCCGTCAAGATTTGATGCGGGAATCCTAATCGGGTAAATATTGTAAGTAGTGCCTCTGCCACATGTTTTGAATCAATTGATGGCAGGGCTACCGCCTCTCCCCACATAGAACAAGTGTCCACCAGAGTAAGGATGTAACTGTTCCTCCTCTTGGTCCGAGTGAGAGGTCCTACAATATCCACTGCAACCCTCTCAAAAGGTGTTCCCACTATGGGCATTTCCCCTAGAGTTGCAGGAGCGGTCCAGTGCTTTGGAGCTACCCTTTGACATTCTGGGCAGGATTTGACATATCTTTTTATATCCTCCGTTATCCCTGGCCAGAAGTAATGACAAGCTATACGCTGTCCTGTGGCGCTGATCCCCATGTGACCACTGAAGGGAATCGCATGCCCGAGTTCCATCACTTTATCTCTATATGAAATGGGAAGAACCAGCTGGTTGTGACCATTTGTTCCAGTTCCGGCCTTCCTGTATAAGAGTTTGTTCTTCATGAAATATTCCCCCTTGCTCGGAGGTGTGTGGCATTTGGGCAATTTTTTAAAACAGGGCTTGAGTGTCCTATCCTCAGCCTGCGCCTTCCTCATCTCCTCTGGATGAGCGTTTATAGGTTCACCTTCTTCCTCCTTCTTCTGTGACCTGGTCTGCACTGTCGCCATGATCACAGGTTTCTCGGGATTCCCCAAGAAGACGTATCTACACCCCAATATCAGAGGGTAGATTGGTTCATCTATCACTGCTGCTCTGATTTCTCCTTCCACATAGCGAGTTTTCACCGTTATCCTTGCGATGGGAAGTGTCATGAGTGGTATGTCCTTAGTCGCCCCTTGTATTTCCACTGTTTCTGTGGTATACTGACTTGGGTCCACTAGGCTAGACTTCACAACTGAATCATAATCCAAACCTGTATCATAAAGGCACCTTATGGTGACCCCATTACAAATAACATCCTCACAAACTGGGGGGTGATAAGGTTCCTGTTGCTCCTTAGGATTAACCTTTAATCTTTGCGTCCCCGACTTCATTGCAGCAATGTTTGAAGGTTTCCTTCTACAAAATTCGGTGTTATGGTTATCCTTCTTGCACCATTTACACCATCTTTTTCCTTGGTTCAACGGTTTTCTTTCATTGAACTTTTGGTCATTGAACTGTGAGTTTCTGTCGCGATAGTCATTTCTTGGCCGCTCAAAGTTTGTCCTACCTTTATTTCCCTGCTCTCTATTATCAAATTTATTAAATTGCTGTGGAGCTTTAAAATTGTCTATGTGCTTCTTTTTAGCACCACTTACCTCTGCCTGAGCTGCCTGATACCTCTCAGCAACATTTAAAATTTCCCCCAACTTCTCTGCACCTTGTTCCATGAGAAATTTTCTCATGTCTGGAGCCATGGACTCTCTCAATTGCTCAATCATGATCATTTCCTTAAGATCTTGGGTCTTCCCCAGAGCCGTCCATTTCTCCAAATAGGTTTCTAGTCTGGCAGAGAATTGGTGGTAGGTCTCCCCAGACAACAGTTTGGCATTTCTAAATTTCTTACGATAAAATTCACCATTCTTCTCGTACCTTAATAACAAAGCCTGCTTTAACATGTCATAATTGTCTTGGTCTTCCCTGTTCATTTTAGCAAATACTTCATAAGAAGTACCTCTCAATCCCTGTGATAGCTTTAAGCTCCACCTCTCTCTCTCTAACCCATATGTAGTAGCTAATAACTCAAAACGTCCTAGGTACCCCTCTATGTCATCGTCTTTTTCAACAAAATGGTCTAAATGAAACCCCATAGCTGAGTTTGAGGCTCCCAGACTGGGCGTAGCATCTGAGGCAAAAGGGCTGGCACCATTTTCAGGAGCCTGGCCTTGTAATTCCAGCTCCCTTAGTCGTAATTCGTGCTCCCGTTGCAACCTTCTATCTTCTGCCTCCCTTTCGGCAGTCAACCTTTTTTCTTCTGCCTCCCTTTGCTGTCGTTTTTCGTCTGCCTCCCTTTGCTGTCGTTTTTCTTCTGCCTCAATCTGCAGCCTCTTAATTTCTCTATCAACCTCTAACCTCTTCTCTTCAGCTAACCTCCTTTCTTCCCGTTCAATATATTTATCACATTCAGCCGTTACGTATTGAATTAAAATTTGACCATCCATTCCCATCTCCTTCGCGGTGAGCACAGCAGCTGATCTAAATTTTGCCAGCTCCGCCATACTTTTTAGACAATATAATAATATACAAGATAAATCTCTAACCAGTAAATACACTAAGTACTTCTTATGACTATAGTCTAACCAATTCTAACTAACCAGTTAACTAATTAATTATTTCTGGCTGTGAAGATTCACCAACTTTTATCTGCAGGGACACTTTTAATGTTAAAGGGAATTTTACAATTTTTCCTCTAATTTTATTTCTCCCACCAGGAGATCCTAATATTACTGTTGGGCTAATTATCCCTGGACAAGACCCCAATTTATGTAGTGGTGTTTGATGGTATTGTATGATGTTGATATTACTAAATGTAATTGTATGAGGCCAGCTGTGAAGGCTCCTGAGATAAAATGTAGTTGAGAATTGTCAGAAGGCCTTTCTTGCTACCACTACGACCTCACACTTAATTTTTTTTTTTTAATGAATGTGGCTACGTAAAGTGTCTAGGGTTATGATATGTAGTGTGGTGTAATAGGTTATAGATATACCCACAGATATTTAACAAGACTAATAATATTAATAAATGTTACAATACACTGAACTAACTCACGTGTGTAAAATTTTTGATAAAATTATATTACATTTATTTTGTTCTGGATCAATTTTTTAGGTTGACCAGAACTTAAAAGGATTTAGAGATTATGAAAGAAATGCATGGAATATTATATCATAAATGCAATAGTGTACATATATATGTACTATACTAGTTAGTTTTATTAAAATGTTCTAGTAGTCATCTACTTGGGAGGATAGTACTGTTTGTGCTGTTGGGGTGGCCTCATCACACCTGTCTATATTGACTACACAGTGTCCAGAAAATGGTGGGAATTTTTATGGGGTTATTAGTAACTAAAGGGCTTTGGTGAATGTCCAGCAGACCAGAGGCTCACTCATCTTATATTTGTAGCTCTGGTGCTGAAAACTGATGGTCCCACCTCTCCGTGCTGGCGGGCAATAATGGTGGTCTCTGTCACAAGTACTGCACAGATACACTCGAGTAAAGTCACCAACTGAATAGTCACTGCTTGGTTGACAACAGAAACTCGCAGCTCTGCAATCAAAGTATGGGCCATGTGTCAAAATCTATTCTCTACCCACGTCTGGACACAACACTGACACAACAACCACATCATACAGACAGGTCAGATCTCTCTGACCAAACAGCACATTTACCATGGTGGTTTTACATCAGATAGATCCTCCCAGACCATAGATTCTGAAAAATATTTATTAGTTGTCTGCCCTAAAAGAGGATAGGTAATATGTTTCATTATTCTCAACACTTGATCTGTCTTGCATAATCCTTGTTGGAGTTTATGTACATTGTTGGTCCCTAGACCCTGACTAGGGCGGGGGGTCTAGAGCAAATCCCTACTTGTTTGTAAGGCTAGATTTCGATATGGCAGTATCAAATCACTTGAACATGAAACAATATTCAAAATATACAAAGAAATAATTTCAATCTTACCAGATTATGAATAAATAACACAGAATTGCTAGCAAAACTCAGCTGAGCTGCTGGCTATAGTATGGCGTCCCTAACTTTCTTTCACTTTCTTTCATATGGAAATCACCACACTTTAAAATCTGTGTCTATCACTGAACAACTATTGAAGAATGGCCCCACTTTCGCGTCTGAGCGCTAATGATATGATTGTCTGTGGCCAATCACTGCCTAGGTTTATTTTAAATTTCAAATTTCCTACCATAAAGTCATTTCAGTCATGCTTCAGTCAAGTATGGATGGTTATCTGTTAGTCTGTCCGTCTCTACTTGTGTTTCTACAAAATGTACTCGATTTTTGAACCAACCTTTCTCTCCCCTCCAAAATTTTGTCGTTAAAAGTTATTTTTAGACACAGCCACCACAAATATCCCTTCTCTTCCATACTACGTAGATTTGAACACCTGCGTTTCGAGGTCGTGTTTTTTTTGTGCAATTAGCGACACTTTTAGATTCAATACAGTCTGTCAATGATGTGAACAACACTGTCTTTTGTCATTATCTTCAATATTATCTATCCGTCTGTAAAAGTAAGAACATATTAGTTCACTGCTCAGAATAGGCCATCCGGCCAGCTAATTTTTATATTCCTAACATTAATATTAAGAAAAAAAGTACTTTTTAAATTTTGTAATATTCCAAACATCTGCGTTTTAGCCGCTGAATTCAAATCAAGGGCTTGGTATTGCAAAAGCGTCCAATAAATGACTGTGGCGTATTATATCTAAGGTCCCTTCTGTCGAGTTGCTTACTTTTTATGTCAACTTGGGAAACGTGACTTTTCTCCGTTTCCCCCCCCCCAATTGCGTCTCCTTAGCCTTTCTAGTCTCACGCAATCGTTCCAGTCATATTTTTTTCCTTTTTGATCCGCCGTTCCCCTCCTGTTTAGCAAGTCAATTATTATGGAGGATGATGACCCGCGGTCTAGGCGATCATGTACTATTCGCAGCCTACGCATTATGTTTTTATCCTTAAATGTTATCTGTGGAGATATTTTACCGTTGTATCTCTGTCAATTTCACTACATCTTCATCAAACGATAAAACAGATTGTGTCATAACGTGCGCCAGACGGCGAACAGCAGCACGATTGTAGGTAAGGTTGTGTGAGACAGGGCCCTGATGAATGAACCGAGAGAAAGCAGGAACGAGTGATTCTATTTTTTTTTTGGGTATACCAAATTTCACCCACTTTTGTAAATTTCTTTATGCAAGTTTTGTTGCATACAAGATACTTTTCCTTATGATAGATCATACTAATATCTAAGTCTGTTCATACCTTTAAAAGGGGAAAATCATTAGATTACCGCTAATGTATCCGTGACTTTTTGGGCTATCACTTTTCTCCTAACAGGACTGTGGGCTAAACATCGAGGGATAGGATCATACTGTGGGTCTATCATTCTTGTAGCATCTTTCTTGACTTTATGACTAGTTGTATATGCTTTGATGTAATTTTTATGTGTTGTGATGAAATTTTAGATGATAATTAAAATTTCTCTTGAACTTAATCAGCGCGTTGGTCAGCTCGTTCCAAATTATCTATATAATCATTGTTATAGTTTTCCCACGTGTGTGCGTCTATATGTCGTCAATTGAGTGTGTGTGCACTTGAGTGGTTATATATATATATATATATATATATATATATATATATATATATATATATATATATATATATATATATATATATATATATATATATATATATATATATATATATATATATATATATATATATATATATATATATATATATATATATATATATATATATATATATATATATATGTATATATATATATATATATATATATATATATATATATATATATATATATATATATATATGTATATATATGTATATATATATATATATATATATATATCTTCTTCTTCTTCCGTCCTTAGCCAAAGACCGACCAAGCAGTCAGAGGCCATCACGCCTTGTGGCGTCTTAAGGGCAACAGCAGATTGATTTTCTCTGTTGTAGTTTCCCATCACGCCTAGCGGCGTCTTTAGGGCAACAACAAATAGATCCATCTGCCGTTGTTTCCGTAATCGGTGTGACAAGCCAACGGGTGATCAGCCCATTGGGCTTATATATATATATATATATATATATATATATATATATATATATATATATATATATATATATATATATATATATATATATATATATATATATATATATATATATATATATATATATATTAATATATATAGTTTATAGACTGTCTGACTCCTCTGGATCTGTTGTAGAAGATAGGCGGAGAGAGAGAAGATTCTCGCTTTCTGGGACAGCCTCTATAAATTTCTACCATCTCACTCGTGGAAATCTATTTCTATTATCATCTCTCACTGTGGCTATCACTCATTCTAATCTATTCAGAAGGGACCAACCCAAGTCTTAATTCCCCTATCAAAAATCTACGACAGCTACCACGACAAGCATGGGAAACAAAGAGCCAGGGATCCAGACCCCCAGAGTCTGCTGGGAGGACAACATTAGACAATCTTTGAAGGACCGGGACTAGAATGGAGCCAGGCCAGGAGGAAGACAGCCGTTATGATAGTCTGGCGCTCTCTCTTCCAAACCTCTACACCTCACGGTAGACGGGGAACGACTAAATAAATAAGATTTTAAAAATAACATATACCAAGGTGGATAGTGGTTTAGTGATCAGAACACATGCCTTCCAAACAAATGTTCTGCATTCAACTCCCAGCAGAGTTGTTTCTTTTTTGAAAATTCATTCGTTTGTCTTCAGTTTTTATATGTGTGTTGTTGTGGATCTACTATAAAGCTAGAACTTCAGGTCCTCCAAGTCCATTTATCTCTATAATACATTTCTTTCCCATCCTCACACATTTTTTTTTGTTTTTTTTTTTAAATAAAAGGGGCCCCTCCTGGGGTTCAAGCTTCAGGGCCCCCAAAATGTAGATCCGCCCCTGTATGTGACATTTATTTTCTAGGTTGTTGTTTTTTTTTTTTTTTTAAAGTGCAGTTGGTAACAGTTGTCGATATCTAAAACGTGTTTCTTTCCCTGACTTGTTAAGTCTGACTTCGGTTATCTTATCTATAAAATCATACAAGGAACAAAAGTCTACAAATAGCAGCTCCTTCAGTCATAACTGACTATTGGAATGTGCCTCTAAGGTGACAGCTCTCAGCTGCTTATTTTCTTGGTGTTCCTTTCAACGATTTCTCCTCTCCTCTGCTTGCCGTGAGAGATTCTTTTCGCCCAATCTGAGGTGGAGCACCGCTTGGTGCGATCGGCAGCTTCATCATCCCAGGTTTCTGGATTTATGTCCAGTGCGCTCATGTGTCCCTTGCACACATCTTTGAACCTCAGCTGCGGTCGCCCAACTGTTCTTTTGCCATCTGCCAGGTGTCCGTAGAAGATATTTTTCGGGATGCGACCATCTTCCATGCAGGGGACATGGCTAAGCCAGTGTACTCCGCGCTGTCTAAGCAGTGTATACATGCTTTGGAGGCCAGCACGTGACAACACATCGACATTTGTCACTTTGTTCTTTCACGAAATACCGAAGATGTGTCGTAGATACCGTAGATGAAAGGTATTGAGCCTTCTTTCTTGCTTATCATAGGTTGTCCATGTCTCGCTGCCATATACAAGTGTGAACACAAATCTACAAGTCCCTCAAACTCTAAAGTTTAAAGAGAGATATATTAAAGAACACTGAAATTGGTAAACCGTATACACTAAAGGTAGACAGCCCAGGAGCTGTAGGGATCTAATTAAAAACAACGAGCCCCCACCGAGGCCAGCTCCTTGACGTGGAGATGGGGCTCAAGTACAGCCACCAGCGGCCGAAAAACAAAGACTGGCCAGGCCCTCCGACACTCGAGCAAGACCACAGTCTGCCCTAGCAAGTCAATGTGCTGAAGGCGGAGGCAACCAGCCAAGAGGCGCACCACAGCAATCAGAATGCCACGCACACGCGCAATAGAAATATGCCTATATCTACAAAACGTTATGGCACTCGCCCTGTGACGGACACCCAGGCAGGTGCAGTGCCGGGCCCTCTGCCTCGGAAAGGCCCAACCCTTACTACTGGAGGTCCTTCTCAGTTGCCCCGTGGAGCCAGGAGGCATGAGAATAGAGCTACTGGCCAAGCAAAGCAAAGACCATTTAAAATAATGCACTGGAATACTGAAGGCGTCAACAGTAAAAAAGATGGTTACAGCAAAAAATTAGAGCTCGGATATATCTTAAATGAAGAGCAAGTAAAAGTATGCCGCTTGCAAGAAACCCACCTCAACCAAGACATAGCCTTCAAAATCAGAGGCTACCAGTGCTATCGATCCGACCGAAAAGACAGGCGAAAGGGTGGAATACTGACACTCGTGAGGAATAACATCAGTGCATGTCAGCTTGAAACATATATGGAGGGGACGGAATACCAGATGCTTCATCTCTAGATAGAAAGTGCAGAATTCCACCTGCTCAACTACTACTGTCCGAGCGACCGCCCACTGGCACTAGACATAATCCCAGGAAAAGAAAGACTGGTTGTGTGCGGAGACTTCAACAGTCACTCACAGAGCTGGGACTATGATCACATGGACAGGAGAGGTGATGAGCTTGAACACTGGCAGGATGACAATGGGCTTATCCTGATTAACCAGCCAATCGACCCACCAACCTTCTACTCGAGATCATGGCACACCACCTCTACACCAGACCTGGCATTCCACTCACCAGGCCTGGAGTGAAGATTACACGAGTTGTTGGGAAACAACTCGGAGGCAGCGACCACCGGCCAGTCTTCCTAATTGTGGAAAATGAACTTGTCAAGGAGAGCAGCACTCTCTCTAGGTGGAACTACAAGAAGGCAGACTGGACAATGTACCAGCACCGTACTAGTATACTGGCTAGAGATCTGACTGTAGACAAAGACATCAATAAGTTAGTCGCTGAATTCAGCAGATGCATACTACAGGCTGCTCGTGACCTAGAGGGGCTCGTAAGCACTACACACCATATTGGAATAGTGAACTAGAGCAACTGCACAATGACGTGGAAGCATCTCGAAAGCAGGCAGAGACCAGCCCATGTCAAGAACATCACAATAACTACCAACATGCTAAGGCCAAATTTCAAAGGGCCAAGTTGCAGGCCAGGCGGAGAAGCTGGAAGGAGAAAACAGAGTCCTTGAACTTTGAAAGAAATACAAGGAAACTCTGGAAACTAGTAAAACAACTTAATGATGAGGATACAGGTAGAAACTCAAAAATTGCACTGTATAAAGGTGGAAATTTCCTCACAGGAAAACAGGCAGCTGATTACTTTGCAGATACCTTTGCTTAAGACAACAACATAGAAGTTAGCCCAGAGAAGCAACAGAAGATTCGTGAGAAACGACAAAACGCAGGACGAGATGAACCATACCTGAAGTTATGGAGGCGCCAATCACATTCAGAGAACTGGAGCTTGCAATATCAAAATTGAAAATGAGAAAGTCGCCAGGAGTTGATGGAGTGTCCAATTAAATGATTAGAAACTTGGGAACCGCAGCAAAAACAAAAGCTGCTGCAGATCTTTAATATCTGTTGGAACTTGGGCAGTGTTCCGCAGACCTGGAGGGAAGCAATCGTGATACCACTCCCAAAACCATGAAAAGACAGTTCCGCGGCCTCCAGCTACAGACCAATCAGCCTTACAAGCTGTCTCTGCAAAACAATGGAACGAATCATCAACCTCAGGCTGCAGTGGTACCTTGAAAGCGAAAACCTTCTTGTACCACAGCAGGCGGGTTTTAGGCAGTGTTACTCTACTGAAGATCAGGCAACTTACCTTTCTCGAGAGATTGAGGATGTGTTCCAAGATAAGAAACTGGTACTAGCAGCATGGATAGATCTAAGGAAAGCATTTGACAAGGTTTGGAAAGAAGGGCTTTTGAAGAAACTGAGAATTTGCAGAGTGAATGGCAGGATGTACAAATGGGTGGAAGCATACTTGCATAACAGAAGAGCCCGAGTACAACTAGATGGCCTTAAGCGCAAGAAAATTCTACTGCGTCATGGCGTCCCTCTACAGAGGCCATGACACTCAATGTGAGCAACCCCGAGCCCATAACAGTAAGGAATCAACAACTGGAACATACAGATACCTTCACATACCTAAGATGCATGCATAGTAGCACCAGATGGCGGAGCAAGCAAAGACATTAACAACAGAATGAACAAAGCAAGAACAGCCTTTTTTTAGTCTAAACAACATTTGGAAGTCTTCTCAGTACAGCACAAGCACAACATTAAGATTATATCAGAGCTGTGTGCTTTCTGTGCTTCTCTATGGCGCGGAATGCTGAAGAGTGCCAGAGAAGGAAATGTCGAAATTGTCCTCTTTCCACACAACCTGCCTACGAAGAATTCTCCGAATCTTTTCCCCGAATACCATCACCAACCACGATCTGCTTACTCGGAGCAAGCAAGAGGACATGCACACCATCATAGCTGGCAGACGCTAGAGTTGGGTTGGCCATGTCCTCAGAAGAGACCCCGATGCCATCACAAGAACAGCTATGCTATGGACCCCTGAAGGAAAACGAAAAAGAGGCCGACCAAAAACAACTTGGCGGAGGACTGTGGAGACAGAGATGCAAAAAAATGAACCAGAGTTGGGGCACTGTACGACGGAGAGCCACTGACCAAGCAAAGTGGAAACAATTTGTTGCTGCCCTACAAGACGCCACCAGGCGTGATGGCCACTGACTGCTTTGACGATTAGCGGCTAAGGATCAAAGAAGAAGAAGAAGAATGGCGTCCCTCAGGGAAGGGTTCTGTCCCCCACACTTTTCCTAGTCTACATCAACGACCTGGTTGCTGAACTACCACATGGAATGAAAGTGGCAATGTACGCTTATGACCTCGTAATATGGTGCACAGATGAGCATGCAACAGTGGCCACCAAACTGCTACAAAGAGCATAAGATGCCTTAACCTCATGGCCAAATAGATGGTGTGTCAGCATCAATACAGATAAGTGCAGCACTACGCGCTTCACCCTCTCTCCAAAACAAAAAGCTGGTGTCATCAAGATAAACGGAGAGCTCCTGAGAGAAGATAAACAACCCACCTATCTCGGAGTTACATTCGATGATAGGCTGACATGGAAGCAGCACATCAACAAGGCAGCAACAGAGGCCAGGAGGAAGCTAGCCATCCTGGGAAAACTAAGTGGAACCACATGGGGTGCCAGCGGGAAAATACTTACTAAAGTTTACCAGCAGGGCATACGACCACACCTGGAATATGGGTCAACTGCGTGGTGTCCAGCATCGAACACCACATTACAAGAGCTAGATAAGGTGCAAAACCAGGCGCTTAGGGTCATCACGGGGGCAATGAAACCAACGCCTATAGTGGAGATGGAGAAAATGGGGAGGATACAAGCACTGAGAGAACGCAGAGATACGAAAGTGCTAACACAGGCAGAAAAGTTCCACTGTATGCCGAGCCATTCAATGAAGGACAGATTCCAAAACCTAGCAATGGGGCGATTGAATAGAAGCAGTTTTATCCACCAGGCCAAACGACTTCGTAGACAAACCTTAGACTTGCCTGAAGTTGACCGCCCCCTAAAGTCTGTGCCAGAACAAACCCCTTGGAGAGAGGAGACTGGACAACAAGTATACATCCAGACAGAAGTGAAAGGAATACTCGACAAGGATGAACAGAACAGCGTGCAACGTAGGACAGTCACTCTCAGTTTCCTGGATGATGAATACCCACAGGACCTCTGGGTCCGAGTATACACGGATGGGTCAGCACAAAATGCAGTAAAGAATGGAGAAGCAGTAGTGTACATAGAATACCCAAACAACACTAGGGATACGGTCAGAGTATCAACTGGGAAATTCTGTAACAACTATGATGCAGAAATCCAGGCAATCAAGGTAGCAACCGAGAAACTGTTGAACACCAATCTCGGTCCACAGCCTGTAGTATTCCTGACAGATGCAAGATCAGCACTTCAAGCACTTCAGTCCAGAAAATTACCAGGTATACAAGCCTTACTGTCTGAACTGTGCAACCAGCGCAAGGTCGCCATGCAGTGGATACCGTCTCACAGTGAAATACCAGGAAACGAGAGAGCAGACCGACTGGCTAAAGAAGGTGCTGCAGACGAGCAATCGGATGTACCAGTTACGTACCATCAGAAGAAAAAGATGATCAAATCAATCAGAAAGCCACCAACACCAACACAGGACGACTACCAAGCTATGAACAGATCAGAACAAATTGTCATTCTGCGCCTCAGAACAGTACACAACCGACTCCGCAGCCACATGTATACAAAATTTAAGATTGGCAATTCAGCCATGTGTACATGTGGACGGGCACCCCAGACTGCAGAGCACGTACTTCAAGATTGCCCCTAATATGATATATTGAGGCAAACCCACTGGCCCAGAAAAACAACACTGGAAGCAAAACTATACGAATCTCTGTATGAACTACAAAAGACAGTGAAGTTTATACAAGAAACAACATTGCAGATATAGACAATATATTTGAAGCGAACGAAAGAAGCAGAAAAATCAACGAGCTCTTTAAAGATCTTACATACTTACTTAGTCGTTCGTCTTCTACCCTGGAATACAGAGGTTTAGCAGAGATAGCGCGCCATACTATCATATAGGTTGTCTTCTCCTGACATGGTTCGAATCTAGTCCTCAGTTGTTCAGAAATTGTCTAATGTTATCCTCCCAGGAGGAAAAAAGATCTAACTTAGTAAAGTCATGTCTCTTTTAAGGTTTTAGAATATCTGGAATAAGTCCAGTCCATGTGTAACTTTTATCTCTGCTGCACGATGTGTTTCCCGAATCCCATCAACAGTGCGCGTGGAAAACCTAAACTAAATGTTGTACTGAAAGTTAACTTTACTTACTTCAAATAAAAGATTGATTTCTATCTTATACAGTTTACGAATGAAGTGAATTTTTATAAGCTAACTTGCGAGGCTTTCACTAGACATTCGGCAAAAGTGCCTGTAAACCTGGGAACACTGTACTATTAAGTGCTGGTGGGAGAGGGCTAGTCTGAAATTTACCTAGGCCAAAAATGACTCCCCTCCTCGTCACCTTGAGATCTACCAAATGATGCACTGGAATCTACTCGTAGTTCCAGATCGACTGGTTGCCGATCCCTGGTAAACACTATAGACATTTTGAAACGCTGTATCAAACGTCAGAGAATTTCCAGCCAGGAAGAACAGAAGAACATCACCAGATTGAATACATTATTAAGAATAAAGAACATTATATACCCAAATTATTCTCTACAATGGGTTGAACCAGATATTCCCTGTGCAAGTAACGCAATATTTCTTGTGCGTGGTAAAAAAAATCGATCAATCAATATTATTTATGCTAGTTTTGTGTGTGTTTTTTACAACAACAAAAAAAGCAAGATGTTGGGTGTTGGCGTCATTTTAAGCACCGTTCCCCGGCGACAAATTACCGTGTTACTCCACCGTCTGCCAGTAGACTAAGAAGTGAATAGATTCACTGATCCCTGTGGCATGTAGTAGTCAGCAAGTAATGTGAAGTGTGCATGCGGCTCGCAACCTCATTATGTGAAACAAATTGTTATATAAATCACCTCCACAAGAGTACGAATTGCATTAGCGCAGACTTGCTTCAAGGAAACTTACTTCAGTGATTGGCAATACGCTCCTTGAGGGGTTTAAAATGGAATGGCTCCCCCACTCTATTTTCTTCATTTGCTTCACTATTTGTTCACTTTTCTCATACATCTTATATGAGTCTTTGCAATGAGTAATGGTGTATGAAGACGAAACCGTATGAAGACTACTGATCTAGGTTATTTAAAAACTGCACGTCAAGCATTTCGCAAATTTCCGGATCGTTCTGGCGGAGCGAAAAAATATCGGTAGGTCAACTTGTTTACTTGTGGCTCAGTTCCTGAAAGCCAAGGAAATTTGATAGCTGATACAGTTGTTTGTCGGGCCACCAAACAGCCAAGAATTTCTGGAGAATTTCTGAGATAGTTTTAGCAGACACACGACGACAAGTCGGGGACAGATAACCAGGTTACTGTTTATTTTTTTAAGTTCACATAAACAGTGGCGTAACTACAATGTTAGGGGCCCCCGGGGCATACATTATGTGGATCACTCCTTACATAACGGACTCAACAACTTTAATTGATAACGGGCAAATCTATATACAAATTTAGCTTCTTACTTCAGCATCATCATCCCCATGACCCTACAGCTTCCTAAGGACCATAGGCCTTCAATTAATTTGTGCCAGGTCTTCCTGTTCTGTGCTATCCGCTTAAGGTATTTCCATGTCTTGATTGTCCCTCTTATTTCTGTCACCAAAATCTGGGACAGGCTGTGGCGTTTAAAACACAGAAACAACGGAAATTACAAGGATATAAACATTCTGGCAAGGGCCCACTCTTTGGGGTACTTACGCCACTGCACATATACAAAACAGAACTTGTATAAACCAGTTTTGTTTTTCATCATTATTTTGATATCAACATTATTATCATCATCATCCTGTTACATTTATTTAAGAGCAAGAAGCCACCACTGATAAGAACAGGAGTGCGACAGGGATGCCTCTTGTCTCCATTTCTTTTCTTGCTGGCAATAGATTGGGTTATGAGATCATCGGCAACACACAACAGAAATGGAATCCAGTGGACTCTGACTAAGCAGTTGGATGATCTGGATTTTGCTGATGACTTGGCTCTTCTGTCCCATAGCCGTAATCAGATGCAGGACAAATTGAAAACACTCGATGAGAGGTCACAGCAATTGGGTCTGAAAATACACAGGGAAAAGACAAAAATAATGCGAATAAATGCAGGTAATGATAACAGGGTTGAACTTGAAGAAACACCAATACAAGATGTAGAATCATACACATATCTTGGCAGTAATATAGACAAAGTTGGAGGGACAGACAGCGATATCAAAATAAGAATACAAAAGGCAAGAGGAGCTTTCATTGCATTGGGAAATATATGGAGATCAAGAGAAATAGGATCCAACACGAAAATAAGAATCTTCAACTCAAATGTGAAGTCAGTCCTATTGTATAGCTCTGAGACATGGAGAACAACAGAGACAAGAACCAAAAAACTACAGACTTTCATAAATGGGTGCTTGCGTAGAATAGAGGGATTAAAATGGTATGACAAGGTTACCAACGTGGAACTGATGACAAGAACTAGACAAGTGCCAGTGGAACAAGAAATGAGAAGAAGACGATGGCGATGGATAGGACATACACTGAGGAAACCTGTTGATAGCATTACAAGGCAGTCCTTGTTCTGGAACCCCCAGGGCAAGAGAGGCAGAGGAAGACCAAGAAGTACATGGAGAAGAGAGTTGGAAACAGAGGTGAAAATGATGAGGAGAACATGGAAAGAACTTGAGATGATGGCACGTGACAGGAGGACTTGGCATCTGTTTGTTGAAGGCCTATGCTCCTTTGGGAGTGGAGGGTTATGAATGAATGAAGAAGCCACCACTGACGCTAGTTACCTTGCAGGAGCTTTTGGGATCTACTTTAGTAACACTGAGCCCTCTCAAGATTTACCATGTGTATGTGTGTGTGTGTGTGTGTGTGATTTTAATTTGGGGGGGGGGGGGGGGGGGGGGGGGGGCGGGGGGGCGTAATGAAATTTACAAAGAAATGATCGCGTTCCTATCTCATGCAGTTCACAAATATATGTTAGTAGCCAGCGAGAGTTTTCATTGGGAATGTGGAAAAAGTACGTTTAAGCAAATAAGGAGGGGAAACCAGAGGCATATAAACAGTAAATAAATAATACACAAAGGTATGTTTCAGGCACTCGTAAGAAATAAAGAAGTAGAATTCAAAATACTAGTAGAAAACTAGACAACATAAAAACAACAGAAGAGATAGGCTTACTGGGAATCAAACCTATGACTTTCCGAACGACACTTCCGTCTAGCTACGAGAGCGAATCGTTACTATCCTCTCTGCCAACTGTAGTTCTAGCCTAGGGTTCCCATAATGTTTTGTTTGAAAACCGGGACATTTCCAAATTTTTACCTAAAAAACCTGGGACATTTTGTAAAAAAACGGGACATGTTAAAAATTAAGGTAAAGCACAAATAAATCTATTATATATTATATGTTGCACTTAAAATAAGATACTGATATAAAAATACGCACATTAACTAACACAACTTCCACTTTAAAAAAGAATTCTAAATTACAAACATACTTAATTAGAAAAATCGCACCTTTAAAAAATACACAATAGTCAAGTTTATATTTCAGATTCTTCAGAATATTTATCAGATTTATGGGCCTGTTCAAGAAGTTTTTTTTCTTCTGATATTTGAACTCAGCACAAGAGAAATCCTTAAAATGGGTCTTTATAATGGTTAAAGCTTTCACTGTCTCAATTTTAAGTCTGTTTTTTTCGTCTGTCCAAAGCACATTTATTAATGAAAAAAAACACGTTCAACAGCTGCATTGGATCCTGGCAGTGCCAAACAAAAATTAACTAGGCATTTCAGGTTCTCAGCATTTATATCCTGCTTTGTAAAATGAGCGAACATCTCACACCATTTTTCACTGACACTTTGATCCTTCAGTTCCCTCCACATATCAAATTTGCTTTCACAATATTTTTTCACACATGCAAACTCATCAAATAAGTCCTCTTCATTCACAGTAAAATTTGGTGACACTGTCTTCATGGATATGTAGCTTTCTTGGATGTTCTTCCAAGTCACAGACTCCTTTCCCTTCAAATTGATCCAATCCATAGACTGAAGAGGCGTAAGAAATGGTGTACACCACTCCTGAATATATTCAATGCAGGTGTCATAGAAATCTACTGCATAGCTTTGAAGCTTTTCAACTGTTATGTGTCCTTCTTTTTCTAATTCTTGCAACTGATTTCTCACAGTAGTGGTAAGAAACTTTTCTGCCTTCCTGTAGTTTAATTTTTCCACCAGTTTGTTTACTTCATCCTTCACTTCAATTACTGTTGTCTCTTGCTTTTCAACACATTTGATGGTATCAGAAAAGGTTTTTAACTGGCTGGCAATGAAATGCAGGAGTGTAATTGAAAGTGGATTTTCAAAGAAATTTTTGAGACTGGTAGGACATTTGTGAATGGAAAGGAAATATGACTTCAATGCAGGGAAAATGTCAATAACTCTCTGGACTGCAGGCAAGAGAGAGAGCCATCTTGTCTTGCTGTTACCCAAAACAGTTTTATATTCTGTATTGGTGAATTCGCAAAATGAACACTGTTTTGGTCGACTTTCGAATTTTTGTTCGAGATTCAAACCGAGGGTCCACTCTAACCGGAAATTGATAAAGTAACACTACTAAAACACGGAATAAAATCCGTTACCCAAAGATTTTTTTTTCAGGAAGGACTCTTAAAAAGCGGGACATTTGGAATAAATTCGGGACACCGGGACATTTTATCAAAAAACGGGACTGTCCCGGGAAAAACGGGACGAATGGGAACCCTATTCTAGCCTCCTGCTCCCAAGTAGGGCCAAGACGGTACATGAGTAAATCACGTGGCGCTCACGTTTAATGTGTAACTGATTTTTTTTTTTTTTTAAATAGTACACATATTGTCTGTACAAACATACCCACTCATTCACTCACATCCCCTGTAAGAAGATTTGGTAAGGGACGTAATCCGCAAAATATAGTATTAATAAAACAAAAACAAAGCATTTATTTCCCTTGACGAGAGCTTGATTTCCCGATCATCATTATGAAAACCCTTTCAACTCCCAAAGGAGTGTAAGCCTTCAACAACATCATGCCAAGTTTTTCTACCATGTGTGCCACCCGTTCATGGTCTTACCATATTTTTGTTATCCCTCCAACTTTGTTTTTTCTAAACAATAACACACACATCGTCTATACCAACATACCCACTTATTCACGGAAAACGTGAAAGGGATTGTAATCCTCAACAATATAGTATTTAATTTAAAAAAATACAATGCGCTTATTTCCCTTGAAAACAACGTGATTGCCCACTCATCATCGTCAGGACATTTCCGCTCGCGAAGGTGAGCAGGCCTACCTGTCCTGTGTCATCCATTTACGGTTTTACATGTCTTCTTTATCGCGTCCATGTCAGTCACCAGTTGCCTTCTCCCTATGTGTTTGGTCTCCCTTTATCTCCCCTAAAGGTAGTCCCATAGCAGATACCACAGAAGGGGACTGAAGTGTTAAAGACTTCACTATACCGTACTAAATTCAGCTTTATGAAGTGGGGAGACTAGTTCCATTCCCTGCTGCCTCTGCCTTCCATAACTCAAGAGAAGAGTCAGGTACCCATTTACAGCTGATTAGACTAAAGCGTACCAACGGGCTGATCACCCGTTTGCCAGTCACTTCGATTACGGAAACAACAGCAAATGGATTGATTTGCCGTTGCCCCAAAGACGCCAATAGGCGTGATGGGAAACAATGGCAAAGAAAACCTATCTGCTGTTGCACTAAGACGCCACTAGGCGTAATGGCCACTGACTGCTTTGACGGTCGGTGGCTAAGGACGGAAGAAGAAGAAGAGAAGACTAAAGCGTGACACTACCAGATTTTGATTCCTGAACCCAGTTACTTTGTTGCAAGAGGCAAGCGCCTACCCGTCATACACTGTGGGTTCCAGATTTTAAAAAGGACTACCTTGTAATGCTACCAACAGGTTTCCTCAGTGAGTGTCCTATTCAATACCAGTATCTTCCTGTCATCTCCTGTGCCACTGGCACTTGTCTGGTTCTTATCATCAGTTCCACATTGTCATATTATTTTGACTGCCCAATGACGTATCATAATTAATGCCCTTGGAGAAACTTGTACACTCGTTGTCTTGGCACGGTGTGATAGATTACGTAAATAAAGTACATATATCAGCACGTCTTTGCTCCCACCTTGCTTCCTTCTTAGTATGCACGTTTTTGTTAAACGCAGAACCCATGTACTTCTATATCTGTCAAACTCATAATTGTAGCCACGCCTATTTTTTTCTTTTTCTATTGTCTTATAGGCAATAGGAAGGTTTACAAACAGATTTATTAACTAGTCCACGACGGGACAGGTAAACAACTAGCGAGTATGAGCCGTTAACTGGATTATCACGCAAGCGATTGGGCAATCGTTGAAATAGTGACAGATCAGACTATGACGCACTGTCACAGAGAGTTTTATGATCAATAAATTTTCTCTAGTCTCTTCTTTTTCTACCCGTGTCCTCTATTTTATTATCGCTCTTTTATCCTTTTCCTGTATTTTTCGCATTCGTGCGTTTGCGAAAAATATTTTCTTTTCCATTCTCACTTTACCGTTTTTCTTTCTCATACTGATACGCATTCTATTACGTAGATGTCAGTGGACGAAACTGTGAATATTCGTCCAGTAAGACAGGGGAAAGCAGACAACTGTCTACATTTTCCATCTGCACGGCGCATAATTGAGACTTATCGTCTAGCAATTTCACCTGTCACAGCGGTTCTCAGGCTGAGTTTCTCGGGGACGTTTGAAAACTGCCTCTGCATTGGAGACGGGTCGTCTGAGATTCGCATCTGACACGCGCGCTCTCGGTCAGTTTGTTAACGTAGGTGGGAAGACGCACTGGTGGCAGTTACGGCATGCGTCTAAATTAACTTAGGATTAAATTAGGAGAGGGGGGAGATCGGGTTTTTGGAAATAGTGGGACCCTTTGTTGGTTTTATAGATATTAACCAGAGTTTGAAACTAGATTTTCATTCTTACTCCTAAATCTGCAGTAGACAGATCGCCAGGCTAGAAGAAATATCTTGTGTATTGAAAAGTCTTTAGTTTCTGGGCAACATTTGTCGAGTCCTAGACTACCATTATATTGAATGATTCTAGTTCGTGGTATTAATCTGTAGTTCTGTGCGGAGGTAAATATTATATTTAATATATCTAGATTTTGCGAGTGATTAAGTGTTAAACCGCCTATTTTATCCCACTAGTTTCTTTTGTGCAGAGTGATTAATTTATAAGTTGTTATATTCTCTAGTGGACGTGTTTTAGTGGAAAACAGAATAAATTTTAATTTCTAGCTTAAAATCATGTAGCTATAATGAATTTAATTTAACTGCTAAATAATCAGACGAGAATAATTTTTCTAAACTAACTTATAAATGCTAGATCCCCCTTGAGTGTTGACGGAATACGTAGGGATTCCTAATTCATGGTGATTGATTTTTATATATAACTTATTTCACGGGAAAATTTAAACGTCAAGTCAAGCTCTACGCTTGCAGTTCAAAATGTAAGTTATATTGAGTACATAATATGTAAAATATTTCATGTTTTTTTTTTAATTCAGTGAATACTGGAGTAACCCAACTTTGCCGGCGTTTAGTACAGAGACATACCCGTGAGAAACATAAACATTTCATATCTTTAACCACGTGGGTTTTCAAGTAACACCTGTCTGACAGGGCGTGTGCCTTCAGAGATAGACAGAATACCAATCCCACTAACGGGTTTTTTTAAAGAATAAATGCTTATACTGGGCCTTTGAGCCAGATCATATTTCTTCACCAACTCTAATGTACATGCTGCCTTGTGGCGAGAATAATTACAGAAAAAAAACATTAACTTTTCCGACATTGTTGACAAAGTGTGTGGTGAACCCAGACTATCTGTTGAGAGAAGTTGTCCGCCGGTCATCTTCCTAATTAAGGGAAATCTCGTGTTCTGACACTGTGTGCCCGCTGAAATCCTAACTCTTACCTCGTGAATAAGTGACATTAACTTAAATCTGTAAAGAAAGAACGATCGCCTGAAGAGAACGCTCCCCGGACACGGTGAATGAAACCAATATCTGCAGAGCTGGGTATCCGCTTCATCCACAGATAGACAGATTAAACGAAGTGTAAACTAAGGCTTGTGCCAGACGGCGAACAACAGCACGATTGTAGGTAAGGTTGTGTGAATCAGGGCCCTGATGAAAGAACCGAGTGAAAGTAGACTGAAGGATGTTCTTCGTTTGATTCACCCACTTTGTAACTTTCCTTATGCAAGATTTGTTGCTAAACTATATTTTCCTTAGGATAGATCATACTCATATCCAAGGCTGTTCATACTTTTTTAAACAGGGAAAATATTAGACCCAATGCTATGTATCTGTGACTCTTTGGGGCTATCATCTTTTTCCTAACGGGACTGTGGGCTAAGCATCGAGGGAAGGATCATACCAACGGGTCTATCATTCTTGTAGCAATTCATTGATTTTTCTTTAACTTTGTGTATATGCCTTTTCGATGTAATTTTATATGTTGTGACGTAAGTTTACTATGATAATTAAACTACAACTAAACTTATTTCAGTGTTGCGGTCAGTTCGTTCCCATAATATCTATATAATCATTGTTATAGTTTTCCCACGTCTGTGTGTCTAACTGTAGTCACTTGTATGTGCGTGCACGTGAGTGGATAGAGATATATTAATATATATGTGTTTAGACTGTCTGACTCCTCTAAATCAGTCGTAGAAGATAGGCAGAGAGAGAGAAAAATTCTCGATCTCAGAGACAGCCTCTATCACATTCTACCACCTCACTCGTGGAAATCTATTTCTATTTCTATCTCCCACTGTGACTATCACTCATTCTAATCTATTCAGAAGGGACCAACCCAAGTCTTAATTCCCCTATCAAAAATCTACGACATGCACGTAGAAAGAAAATCAAAGGGGGCGATAACCACAGTTACCGACCTCAGCCGTCTGTTGGTGAGTCCCAGAGAATGTAATTAGCTACGGAACGAGCGGAGATCAAAAGACTGTTTGCTCGTTGCCAAAGTCTATGCGGTCGGCAGAAGTGAGAAATAAAGCTTTCATTCAGAAATTGACCGCAGATTTCCCCAAAAATACGGGCAAGGCGTGATATCTCGCAAGAACTAGCGAATTAAGACCTATTTCATATATATACCTCATCCTTTAAAATCAATTATCTAGTCGCCTCAGAATTTTCGGAACATCTAGCTTCGAATCCTAGACGATTGTTAAAGTGGAATTACTTAGTATTTTCTATTGGAGATAGTTTCAATTTCTGTGTTGCGGTAAATATATTTACTAGCATTTTTGAGTGATTTAATTGTTAAAGTTCGTCATTATATTTCACTAGGATTTTTTTGTGTTAATTGACTGGCGAATTAAAATAATTTATAGCTAATTTTTCCGGCTGTAGCGTTCATTTAATTACTCAATACCACCCAGAAAAAAAGAGATATTTTAATTGACTAGTAAATGCACTAGGCAACGTAGTACCGATGAAATATATATTTATCTCTAATCCATTATGAGTAATATTTGTAAATGACTAGAATTTATTTTCACGGGTTAATAAGAACGATAAGATAAGCTATACACTTGTGTTTTCTAATCAAATCTAATAACCGAGTGGATAATAAATTATAGCATTACGCGGGTTTGGACAGAATACTATATTGTGATTAAATGTTTTGTATTTTCTTCCTAAAATCCAGTCATCCCAACTCTCTTCTCCATGTACTTCTTGGTCTTCCTCTGCCTCTCTTGCCCTGGGGGTTCCAGAACAAGGACTGCCTTGTAATGCTATCAACAGGTTTCCTCAGTGTGTGTCCTATCCATCGCCATCGCCTTCTTCTCATTTCTTGTTCCACTGGCACTTGTCTAGTTCTTGTCATCAGTTCCACGTTGGTAACCTTGTCATACCATTTTAATCCCTCTATTCTACGCAAGCACCCATTTATGAAAGTCTGTAGCTTTTTGGTTGTTGTCTTTGTTGTTCTCCATGTCTCTGAGCCATACAATAGGACTGACTTCACATTTGAGTTGAAGATTCTTATTTTCGTGTTGGATCCTATTTCTCTTGATCTCCATATATTTCCCAATGCAATGAAAGCTCCTCTTGCCTTTTGTATTCTTATTTTGATATCGCTGTCTGTCCCTCCAACTTTGTCTATATTACTGCCAAGATATGTGTATGATTCTACATCTTGTATTGGTGTTTCTTCAAGTTCAACCCTGTTATCATTACCTGCATTTATTCGCATTATTTTTTGTCTTTTCCCTGTGTATTTTCAGACCCAATTGCTGTGACCTCTCATCGAGTGTTTTCAATTTGTCCTGCATCTGATTACGGCTATGGGACAGAAGAGCCAAGTCATCAGCAAAATCCAGATCATCCAACTGCTTAGTCAGAGTCCACTGGATTCCATTTCTGTTGTGTGTTGCCGATGATCTCATAACCCAATCTATTGCCAGCAAGAAAAGAAATGGAGACAAGAGGCATCCCTGTCGCACTCCTTTTCTTATCCCAAACGGTTCTGTAAGCTGTCCTTCGTGAAGAACTCTGCATGTCATGTCTTCATATGTTTTCTTTATTAAATTTATGATTTTCAGGGGAACTCCATAATGCCTCTGTGGTAAAGTGGGATGATATAAATAGTTATAGAGGACTTAGTGTACTGACTGAGATCAGCTGTGAAGGTATCTGTATCTAATAGGTGTAGTGTTTTACAGATAACCTTACTTGCTACCACATTTATACCTCAGTCAGAATTATTCTGGAATATTGTGATGACTACGTTGAATGTCTAGGGTTATGAAAATGATGAAGTGTAAGTCACAACAACAACAGACAGATAAACAATTTAATTTATTCCACAACACTTTACACCACTGTGACACTCACATACATATAACACTCTATAAGACTATCTTAAATGAGTCAAGTGTAAAGTTTCAAATAGATATGTATTAATTCCTTACAAATATTAGATATCCTGATTCAACAACAAAGTGAACCAGGAATCACAATCAAATGTAATTACAGGTTATATGCACACAATTATAAATAGAATCTTTGGATTGACATATTTTATTAGTATTATCCTATGTGTGTAAGTTGTGAAGTAGTACTATGAGGTAATACTGGTTTTGTTTTTCAAGCTACGTTGTTGTTTGTCATCATGACTTCAAGTGTTTGATTATCGTGGAAATAGTATTGGGAAAAGTTCACAGTTCCTGTCATTTGAAACAATTTATTGTCCCTCTGTGTTTAATATAATGTCAATTTTAGAGAGGGGGCACATAATGTTGAGCTGCTCTGGCCACAGAAGCTTATCTTTCGTGATGGCGGCAGGAAAAGGTCTCCTCTGCTCGATTGCTTCACTGCGTTCTTGAGACACCTCACTGGTCGCTATCTGGACCAAGGAGTATGCTGTCAGCCTCTGGATTCAGCAAAACTCAGACCAGGTGCTGCTTCAATAACTTAGGACCCCGGTCCCTGAAACAAGAAGGTTGTACCTTCAACTTCAGAACTAATTTATAATCTATTTCCACACTGAGCACAATACATAACAAACACTGAGTTCAGAGCGGTAGGCCAACTGATAGCTTCATCTGAAACAATTTACACCAGTATTCTCCTCCCTAATGGTTACTACGCCTCTGCAATTTCAGCTGTAAGTCCTTCTATACAATAAGATAGGTGTCAGTGTACTATTTGGCGATCCCATGCAGTTCTACTTCTCTCCGACAAGTTTTGTTCAGGTTGGAGCAATATCCAGGCTTTGCCTCATGTTTGCTACTGAACCACACACATATATACAGACACAAATTATCAATTCACATTCAATTTTCATCAAAAAGATATCAAATATGTCAAGCTTACCACAATTCATGGAAATAATTAACAATTACGTTGACTGGCGATGAATATGGCACAATTTCGATCTGTCTATGTCCCAGGCTTTTATTTAGAAAAATATGAGCTGGATCTCAACGCACTGTTTCTTTAGTAAGTTTATTTGAAAATGTGGCACTGAACTGACGCTCCTAATTGACTATATTGGCGGGTCTAACCAATCGGGCCATGTTTACACAGCTTTTCAAAAAAAGTACCCCTACTACCGTTTCCCCTAACAACAAAAAATTAGTATTTGTAGTCCGACTAATCGTGTTTCGCCTTACATTTACTTCTATCCAATCAAATAGGATTTAACATGGTGGCCTATTTCCCGTAAAATGGTGGTTTCAAAACATGCCACTGTGCGATTATTATTTGATGTTGTCTGACACCCTCACTATTTTCTTTTGGCTATAATTTGTTAGTTCCTAGACTATTTGCGTAACCTTTTACATATTCTTTGTCAGCAAGTCCTAAGGAACCCAAATAAATAAATTTAATAGAGCTAAGTGGCTGCGTTCAAAATATGCATTTTCTTCTACCTCCCGTTCATTTCGATACGATGTGGTGTCTGGGTACTGTCAGGCTTTCAGACATAAAACAGTATAATGTCATGTTTACTAATAAGCATTTAACAGGTTTTTAAACCTAACTCTCGTATGGGTAGTGTTTTTTGTCCCTGTTTATTTGAAAAAAAATCAAGCCTGCATGGGGTGGCATTAATTTTATATCGCGAGACGCGTGTTAGTGTTGCATGCGTTCCTTCGTACATCGCTCTCTCTTTCTATCCTAAGTCCATCTGTCTTTTCATTACGCAGTGTATAAAATGAAATTAATGGAATATTAAACTAGGTCATTAATCAGCTTGCGTATCTCAAGGTTTTCTAAGAAACACAGTACTAGTTGTATTGGTTTTTTTTTTGAAACGCGTGTATGCTGCTGTAGGCTTTACTATCAAACGTGAAAGCGTTACAATTTTGCAGACAGAGCATAAAAAAGGGGATCTCGAGTACAGTCATTGTGACAGCACTGGTCTTTTACCATTCTTCTTTCCTTTGATTGAATTTATTTGTTATGCTTTTACCTTTACTTTTTAATTTATATATGTGGATTTAGAATGTTTCACGACAAATTCTCCCCACCTAAAACAGACGTTATATGTCAGTCTATAATTCTATATACACATAGAGAAATTTATTATTATTTCTGGGGCTTACGGTGATTCTCATCACACGGATGGCGGCTTAAAAAATCCGCTCCCAGATTTGTTTTTCCAGAAATATACTCTATGCTAAAACCAAATGGCTGCATAAATAAGGACCATCTGAGTAACCTAGAATTTTCATGCCTAGCCTGCGCTAGAAACGACAAGGGTTTGTGATCCGTTTGCAACTTAAATGCCTTCCCATACAGATAAATATTGAATTTCTATATCGCCCATATTACTGCAAGACATTCTTTTTCGCTAGTTGAGTAATTGGTTTCAGCTTTATTCAACTTTCTGCTAGCATATGCCACTGGGCTTAATTCCCCATCTAGTGCATCTGATTTCTGTAACAGGGTCGCACCTAACCCTATATTACTGGCATCCGTCCTTACAATGAATTCTTGACTTAAGTCAGGTAATTTCAAAATAGGTTTACTTGTAAGCTTTTCCTTCAATTCCTGGTAAGCCAATTCACATTGTGCTGTCCAGGTAATGCGATCTGGATGTCCTTTACGTGTCAAATCAGTTAACGGTGCACATATGGAATTAAAGTTTTTGATATACTTTTGGTAGAAACCACATAATGAGACAAAGGATCTCACGTCTTTCTTGGTTTGTGGTCTCGGGCTTTCTTTAGTTTCTCTAAATTCTTGGGGTCAGGGGTCATGTTTCCCTGATGGACTGTGTGTCCCAAGAATTCTAATTCTTTACATCCAACGCAACATTTGGTTGGTCGGGCTGTTAAATTCGCTTCCCTAAGTCGATTAAACAGCATGTTCAGAGAGTCAATGTGTTCCTCAAATGTTTCTGTTGCTATAAGGATATCATCCATGAAATTTGTGATGCATGGATTATTCAGAGGGTCCAATAATTTTCTCATCATTCTAGAGAAGACACTAGGCGCATTCTTCAATCCAAATGGCAATCTGTTAAACTCATAGTGTCCCTCTGAGGTACTAAAAGCTAGGTATGGTCTAACCTCAGGCTTTACTGGAATCTGATAGTATCCTTTACTCAGATCCACTTTAGAGAAATATTTAGCTTTATTTAGCCTGGCAAACAACTGATTTGTATCCGGCAATGGATCCACCTGTCCTTCTGTGATAGCATTCAGTCTCCTGTAATCTATACAGAGTCTATGTTCTCCAGAGGGTTTCCTTAAGAGTACCACACTGGAACTATACGAAGATTCACTGTGTGAAATTATTCCCTCCTTCAACAAATAGTCTATCTCTTCCTTCAAAGCTTTCTCCTTAGCAAAAGGAATCGAATAGGGTTTCATACAGACAGGTGTGGGGTCTATCAGTTTCATATCATATTCCAATAAGTTTGTATGCCCCGGTCGGTCTGTTAACACCTCTGTATGATTATCTAGAACCTGTTGCACTCTCTTCTTCTGATCTTTCGTTAAATGTGTACTGATTTTCACCTGTGCCGCTGTCTCACAGGGATGTAATGGATATTCAAATGATGAAAGTGGTTCCTTTTTCATCTCCATGGCAATGGACAAGGTCAACAAGTGTGTCTCTTCCTGATTTTCTCTTTCCAAGTATTTCTTCAGGAGATTCACATGATAGATTTTTTCTTTCCCCTTCTTATCTATCTTATAATTGGTTCTAGACACCTTCTCTAGAACTGTATATGGACCTTGCCATCCAATTTGTAATTTATTTTGACTACCGGGTAGAAGAAGCAGTACCTTCTCTCCCACAGCCAAATCTCTGTCTTTAGCTTTCCTGTTGTTATAGGCAGCATGTTTCTTCCTGGCTTGTCTCAAATTTTCATTGGCAAGTTTCCAGCCAGTTTTTAAACGAGTGGTCAGCTCATTCACATATTGGTATGAGGATGTAATATTTTCCTCTGCCTTTTCACCAGTCCACGTTCTTAACAGCGCTTCGAGTGGACCTTTTATTGGCCTTCCAAATAATAATGTTGCCGGGGCCATACCGGTTGAACTATGGGGTACCTCCCGATAAGCAAAGAGGGCGGCGTGAAGGTACTGGTCCCATGTATCTGGTTTTTCGTGTGCCAACTTTCTCAGGATCGACATCAACGTGCCATTAAATCTTTCCACTTGGCCATTTCCTTGGGGATGGTACACACTACAATGGAAGTGTTTGGCCTGGAAGATCCTGAAAACTTCTTCTGTTAGTTTCCCCCTGAACTGAGAGCCATTATCAGTCAAGATTTGATTGGGAAAGCCTAACCTTGTGAAAATTGTGAGTAATGCCTCTGCCACATGTTTAGAGTCAATGGATGACAGGGCTACCGCCTCTCCCCACATAGAACAAGTGTCCACCAGAGTCAGAATGTAGCTGTTCCTCCTCTTGGTTCGAGTGAGAGGTCCCACAATGTCCACGGCAACTCTCTCAAAGGGTGTTCCCACTATGGGCATTTCCCCCAGAGTTGCTGGTGCAGTCCAATGCTTAGGTGCTACTCGTTGGCACTCTGGACAGGATTTTACATATCGTTTGATATCTTCAGTTATCCCTGGCCAGAAATAGTGACAAGCTATACGCTGTCCTGTTGCGCTGATCCCCATATGACCACTGAAGGGAATCGCATGCCCTAGTTCCAACACTTTAGTCCTATATGAAGTGGGAAGGACCAGCTGTCCGTGACCATTGGATTCAGATCCAGCCTTCCTATAAATCAGCTTGTTCTTCATATAAAATTCTCCCTTGCCTGGAGGTGTATGAGATTTGGGCAACTTCTTGAAACACGGCTTGAGTGTTTTGTCCTCCGCCTGTGCCTTCCTCATCTCATCTGGATGAGTATTTATTGGATTTTCCTCCTCCTTTTTAGACTGTGATCTGGTCTGCACTGTTGCCAATATCACAGGTCTCTTGGGATTCCCCAAGAAGACATATCTACACCCCAATATCAGAGGGTAGATTGGCTCATTTATCACTGCTGCTTTTATGATTCCTTCCACATATTGCGTTTTCACCTTTATCCGGGCGACGGGAAGTGTCATGGTAGCTACATCCTTGGTTGCAGTTTGAATCTCCACTGTTTCTGTGGTGTATTGATCTGCCTGCACCAGGTGAGAACTCACAACGGAATCATAATCTAAACCTGTATCATATAAACACCTTATGGTGACACCATTACAGATTACATCTTCACACACTGGGGGGTGGTATGGTTCCTGTAGTTCCGCAGGTTTGACCTTTTTTCCCTTCTTTCCAGATGTCATAGCAGCACAATGAGGAGGTTTCCTTCTACAATGGTCAGTGTCATGATTGTTCATCTTACAATTTTTACACCACCTCCTTCCTTGGTTGAAAGATTTTCTTTCATCATATTTCCTTTCATCGAATTGTGGGGTTTTATTTTTATTGTCATACCGTGGCCTATCAAACTGGTGCTTACCTTTGTTCTGATCTCTAGGATCAAATTTATTAAAGTTCTGTGGTGCCCAAAATTTTCTACCTGTTTCTTTTTATTACCTGATACCTCTGCCTGAGCTGCTTGATACCTTTCAGCGACATTTAGTAACTCACCCAGTCTCTCTGCACCTTGTTCCATGAGAAACTTTCTCAGGTCTGGAGCCATGGACTCTCTTAGTTGTTCTATAAGGATCATTTCCTTAAGATCTTGGGTTTTCCCCAGAGAAGTCCATTTCTCCAAGTATGTCTCTAACCGTGCAGAGAACTGGTGATAGGTTTCACCTGACAGTAGTTTAGCATTCCTAAGTTTTTTTCTATAAAATTCAGCATTCTTTTCATATCTTAACAAAAGAGCCTGCTTTAGCATGTCATAATTTTCTTGATCACCTCTGCTCATTTTGGCAAAAACTTCATAAGCTGCCCCACGAAGCCCTTGAGATAACTTTAAGCTCCACCTTTCTCTCTCTAACCCATACGTGGTAGCTAACAGTTCATATCTATTTAGATGGCTCTCGATATCATCTTCTTTCTCAACAAAATGATCTAAATGAAAGTTCATAGCTGAGGTTGAGGCTCCCTGACTAGCAGTAGCATCAGAGGTAAAGAGACTGGCACCATTTTCAGGAGCATGGCCTTGAAACTCAAACTCCCATAGTCGTAACTCATGTTCCCTTTGTAATCTCTTCTCCTCCTTTTCTGCTTCCCTTTCTGCAGCCAATCGCTTGTCTTCAATTTCTGCAGCCAATCTCCTTTCTTCAGCTTCCAATTTCTTAGCCTCAGCCTCAATCTGCAACCTCTTAATTTCTTTTTCAGCTTCTAACTTTCTTTCAGCCTCTTTTTCTAATCTTTCAGATTCTAATTTTCTTTCGGCTTTAAATTTTCTTTCTTCACGTTCAATATATTTGTCACATTCCGTAGTGACATAAGCAATCATAACTTGCCCGTCCATTCCTAACTCTTTTGCAGTCTGCACAGCAGCAGATCGAAATTTTGCCAAGTCGGCCATTTTCTAACAGATATATGTATAAAATATTTAACCAAACAATTTTATCTATGTCTAATTAACTACTGACAAACACAGGCACTGAGAGCTCAACCTTATTTCTTTCCACCCAAGGATACCTTTTAAATCTTTATTATTCCCAATATATCTAATAAGAGAAAGTTCAATATCCCTGGAGCGAGACCCCAATATATGTGGTAAAGTGGGATGATATAAATAGTTATAGGGGACTTAGTGTACTGACTGAGATCAGCTGTAAAGGTATCTGTATCTAATAGGTGTAGTGTTTTACAGATAACCTTACTTGCTACCACATTTATACCTCAGTCAGAATTATTCTGGAATATTGTGATGACTACGTTGAATGTCTAGGGTTATGAAAATGATGAAGTGTAAGTCACAACAACAACAGACAGATAAACAATTTAATTTATTCCACAACACTTTACACCACTGTGACACTCACATACATATAACACTCTATACGACTATCTTAAATGAGTCAAGTGTAAAGTTTCAAATAGATATGTATTAATTCCTTACAAATATTAGATATCCTGATTCAACAACAAAGTGAACCAGGAATCACAATCAAATGTAATTACAGGTTATATGCACACAATTATAAATAGAATCTTTGGATTGACATATTTTATTAGTATTATCTTATGTGTGTAAGTTGTGAAGTAGTACTATGAGATAATACTGGTTTTGTTTTTCAAGCTACGTTGTTGTTTGTCATCATGACTTCAAGTGTTTGATTATCGTGGAAATAGTATTGGGAAAAGTTCACAGTTCCTGTCATTTGAAACAATTTATTGTCCCTCTGTGTTTAATATAATGTCAATTTTAGAGAGAGGGCACATAATGTTGAGCTGCTCTGGCCACAGAAGCTTATCTTTCGTGATGGCGGCAGGAAAAGGTCTCCTCTGCTCGATTGCTTCACTGCGTTCTTGAGACACCTCACTGGTCGCTATCTGGACCAAGGAGTATGCTGTCAGCCTCTGGATTCAGCAAAACTCAGACCAGGTGCTGCTTCAATAACTTAGGACCCCGGTCCCTGAAACAAGAAGGTTGTACCTTCTACTTCAGAACTAATTTATAATCTATTTCCACACTGAGCACAATACATAACAAACACTGAGTTCAGAGCGGTAGGCCAACTGATAGCTTCATCTGAAACAATTTACACCAGTATTCTCCTCCCTAATGGTTACTACGCCTCTGCAATTTCAGCTGTAAGTCCTTCTATACAATAAGATAGGTGTCAGTGTACTATTTGGCGATCCCATGCAGTTCTACTTCTCTCCGACAAGTTTTGTTCAGGTTGGAGCAATATCCAGGCTTTGCCTCATGTTTGCTACTGAACCACACACATATATACAGACACAAATTATCAATTCACATTCAATTTTCATCAAAAAGATATCAAATATGTCAAGCTTACCACAATTCATGGAAATAATAAACAATTACGTTGACTGGCGATGAATATGGCACAATTTCGATCTGCCTATGTCCCAGGCTTTTATTTAGAAAAATATGAGCTGGATCTCAACGCACTGTTTCTTTAGTAAGTTTATTTGAAAATGTGGCACTGAACTGACGCTCCTACATGACTATATTGGCGGGTCTAACCAATCGGGCCATGTTTACACAGCTTTTCAAAAAAAGTACCCCTACTACCGTTTCCCCTAACAACAAAAAATTAGTATTTGTAGTCCGACTAATCGTGTTTCGCCTTACATTTACTTCTATCCAATCAAATAGGATTTAACATGGTGGCCTTATTTCCGTAAAATGGTGGTTTCAAAACATGCCACTGTGCGATTATTATTTGGTGTTGTCTGACACCCTCACTATTTTCTTTTGGCTATAATTTGTTAGTTCCTAGACTATTTGCGTAACCTTTTACATATTCTTTGTCAGCAAGTCATAAGGAACCCAAATATATAAATTTAATGGAGCTAAGTGGCTGCGTTCAAAATATGCCTTTTCTTCTACCTCCCGTTCACTTCGATACGATGTGGTGTCTGGGTACTGTCAGGCTTTCAGACATAAAACAGTATAATGTCATGTTTACTAATAAGCATTTAACAGGTTTTTAAACCTAACTCTCGTATGGGTAGTGTTTTTTGTCCCTGTTTATTTGAAAAAAAATCAAGCCTGCATGGGGTGGCATTAATTTTATATCGCGAGACGCGTGTTAGTGTTGCATGCGTTCCTTCGTACATCGCTCTCTCTTTCTATCCTAAGTCCATCTTGTCTTTTCATTACGCAGTGTATAAAATGAAATTAATGGAATATTAAACTAGGTCATTAATCAGCTTGCGTATCTCAAGGTTTTCTAAGAAACACAGTACTAGTTGTATTGTTTTTTTTTTTTTGAAACGCGTGTATGCTGCTGTAGGCTTTACTATCAAACGTGAAAGCGTTACAATTTTGCAGACGGAGCATAAAAAGGGGGATCTCGAGTACAGTCATTGTGACAGCACTAGTCTTTTACCATTCTTCTTTCCTTTGATTGAATTTATTTGTTATGCTTTTACCTTTACTTTTTAATTTATATATGGGGATTTAGAATGTTTCACGACAGCCTCATCAATTTCCAAAGTGATTCTCTGTCTACACTGTCAAATGCCTTTTCGTAGTCCACAAATCCGATGTATAGTGGTGAATTCCATTCCAGACTTTGTTCAACTATTATTCTCAAAGTGGCTATTTGGTCTGTACATGATCTGTTTTGTCGAAAACCTGCTTGTTCATCTCTTAGTTTCTTGTCTATGGACTCTTTTAATCTCTCAAGGATAATCCTGTTTAATACTTTTCCTGGCACTGATAGTAACATTATTCCTCTATAATTTGTGCACTCTTGTAAATTTCCCTTCTTAGGCAACTTAACCAGATATCCTTCCTTCCATTCTGCTGGTATCTCTTCCTTTTCCCAGACTTTACCAAGTTATTTATATAACATCTCTGTGGCCGTGTCGATATCTGCTTTGATGGCCTCTGCTGGAATGCCATCAGGCCCAGACGCTTTTCCATCTCTTAGAAGCTTTATGGCTTTCTTTATTTCTTCCTTCGTTGGTCTTTCACCGTTAATTTGTAGCTCTTCTTCTGCTGGCTGGATGTCCGGCGGGTTTTGTGGAGCTGGTCTATTGAGAAGGTCCCCAAAATATTCTGTCCACCTCTTCATTTGCTCTTGTATATTGCTGAGCAGTTTCCCATTCTTGTCTTTTATGAGGCAACTTGTTTGCTTGTATTTCCCTGTTAGCTTCTTTGTGCTGCTATACAGTTCTCTCATATTTCCTTTGGCTGCAGCATCTTCTGCCTCTCTTGCCAACTCCTCAATATACTTCCTCTTGTCTCTTTTGATACTTCTTTTTACTTCTTTGTTTGCTTCTGTGTACACTTCTTGAGCCTTGGCTTTGGAACTTCTGGTTTTGCTTGTGTTTAACTCTGCTTTCTTGTTTTTCTGTCTCTTATCTTATTGATGGTTTCTGTTGTTATCCATGCTTTTTGTTGTCTTTCCCTTTTCCCCAGTATTTCTTCACATGTCTCCTTCCATACAGTTTTGACGTGCTGCCAATAGTTTTCTGTATTCTCTACATCTTCCAGCTGTTGGAGCACTTGGAATTTGTTGGATACTGTGACCGCAAATTTGTCTCTTGTTTCTTGATTTCTTAGCTGTCCTACATTATACTGTTGTCTATAATTTTGCATTGTTGCATATCTCTTGAGTTTCATTTTTACTTTGGCTGTCAGAAGGTGGTGATCTGATGCCACATCTGCTCCTCTATATACCTTTACATCCTGCAATGATGATCTAAACTTCTTGTTTATGCATATATGATCAATCTGATTTTCTGTTCTATGGTCTGGTGATATCCATGTTGCCTTGTGTATTCTCTTATGTGGAAACATGCTTCCTCCTATAGCCAGTTGATTTGAAGCACAGAAGTTTGCGAATAGTTCTCCATTTTCATTCATTACTCCTAGCCCATGTTTTCCCATGACTTCTTCAAATCCGGTGTTGACTGTACCTATCTTTGCATTCATGTCACCCATCAAAATTGTGATGTCTCTTATTTTTTCTTTATCCATAATTTCCTGTAGTTTAGTATAAAATGCTTCTTTCACAGACTCTTCTTTGTCATTAGTTGGTGCATAACATTGGATGACATTTACATGAATTTTCTTTTTAGCTGTTTTGAAAGTAGCTGTTATTATTCTGGGTCCAACAGCTTCCCATTCAATGAGTGCTTTCTGTGCTTCTTTAGATAACATAAGAGCTACCCCTTCACTGTGGTGTGAACTTTCGTCTTCATGTCCTGAGGACAGCACCAATTCACCTGTGATGAGTTTCTTCCTGTCTACCCCCTTCCACTTTGTTTCACACATTCGCAGAACCTCGATTTTGTATTCCCTCATTTCTGCTGCTACTTGCGCCACTTTCCCTTGTTCGTTTAATGTCCGAACATTCCAGGTGCCAAATCTGGAAGTTCTCCTAGAAGAAAGAAGGTTAGTCAGCAACACAGACTCCTTTCGGCTTTCTCTGTGTTGCATCATACGCCTCCCCACGAGAGGACCTTACCCTGTCTTGGATGGTTGTGTTTCATTTTCTTTATTTGACTTGTCCATATTTGTTGAAGTTTTTTGTGGTTTAAATTATTTACAGTATGGGGTAACCGGCCCCATGCCCAACCCTCCTTAGTCGCTTTCTACGACATGCTTGGCAGGGGCCACTGTTACTATTCTTTGCTCCCCTTTCGGGCCCCGGTAACACACGGGTGGGTCTAAGTCCAACAGTACCAAAAAACATTCTTATATAAATATCGGGTTTTCGAGGTTGACCTGTTTGGCCCTCTTGTTTCACCCAGAAAGAGAGAGAGAGTACCAACAAAAGACTATAAGAATTAATTTAACATTCAGCCCGCTGTGGGGAAGTTATCAAATTTAACAATACCCAACTACCGACCACTGTGTTGTGGTGAAGATTTATCCAGAGAGATTTACATACCTGACATTCTCGTTAACTATCAGAGTTACAAGCTACTGTACACTGTGAACATTAGATCTCTTAAGTATTTTCCTACCTGGACTAATTGATGTGACATAAACAGAATCCTATTAACAGTAACAAAGTAAGTAACAAAATAAGAGGATTAATTAGTCTTGGAGGAACTGGGGCTTATTTTGCCAAAACCCAACCCTGGATTTGTTGTGTGTACCATGGAGATATGTTCCAGATGTTGTAATCAACGATTAGGTAAGCGAGACTGAAATGTGGCCACAGGGTGTCTGAAGCGAGAGAAAGAAGGAGTGAATAATTCTTTTATTGTATAATCATTGTACTCACTTTGTTATTTTTTTCTCCCTTCACCATCATGTGACGTATTCTTTCCAGAACGTTGTCTCCATTACAGCTGCTCTGAACGCATGACGATGCTGGGCAAGTCGACCTGCATCAGCCAAAGACAAGTTCAGACTTTCTGTGATGTCCTGGGTCCACCGTCGTCTAGGTCGACCCCTTCCCCTTTTTCCAGGGACCATGCCTTCCATCACTATTTTTTCCAGACTATTATGTCTTTTTATATGACCGAAAAATTTCAGCTTCCTTATTGCGATGGTATTTAGGAGCCAATGTTCCTGTACGTTTAGTGAGTGCAGTATTTCTCTGTTGGTCTTTTTTTCTGTCCAGAGTATTCTCAACATCCTTCTGTAGCATTTCATTTCGAATGATGTAATCTTTTTTGCAACTGTTTTATTAAGTGTCCAAGTCTCGCAGCCGTATGTTGCTACTGGGAATATACATGCTCTGATCAGTTGTAACTTTGTTTCTTTGCTTGGGCCTTGCCATTGGTTTTTCATCTGTATTAGTTTATGTGAAGCAATTGCAAGTCTTCTTTTAATTTCTATTGCACAGTCGCCAGAGCTGTTGATGATTGATCATAAGTATTCGAATTCATTAACACTTTCCAGTTCTTCGTTATCTATTTCAATTTCTGGTTTGGTCTTTACTTTGTCTGTTGTCAATACTTTGGTCTTCTTGGTGTTTAGGTATAGATTATGGGCCTCTCTGTGTCTTTTTTCTCCCTTATGTTTGCTAATACTGTTCATTTCAGGATAGATTAATTAGAAACTCTGTTCTTTACAGTATAGCCAAATTTTATACCATAGTGCTAATATTTTGACCTTTTGGGGGTTAATATCTTCTTCTAACGGGATCTTGTCTCAACAGAGGGAATTGCACTTATGGGTCTATTTTTTAATTATTTCTGTAACATATGATTTTATATTTTCTATTTGATACTGGATGTTGTGAATTTTTTTTTCTTTATGATAAATAAACTTAACATAAAACTTAATTACCTGTGTTGGTCAGCTCGGCCCAATATCCCTACTCCATTACTATAGTTTCACGTTTGTGTGTCAAGTTGTCGTCACTTATCTGTGTGTGTGTATGTGAGCGGTTATAGCATATATGTTAATATATACAGAAAGGTAAACTGTCTGATAAACAAATTTCAGTCATAGCGATAGGCTGGACTAGAGCATCTTCTCAATCCAGGGACAGACTCTACCTTTTCACCATTTCACTCGTGAAAATCTATTTCTTTACCTTATCTCTCACTGAGTTACCACCTTTTCCAGTTCTATTCAGACGGGACCAGAATCTATCTTAATCACCTATAAAAAATCTACGACACACATACAGACAAAATCGAAGGAATCAACACCAGTGGCAAAATGAGAGCGCAAAGGGGGAGGGGAGGGGAGTTCACTGTGTTGCGACATGCATGAAAATCGAAGGAAACCAGGTCCAACATGGAAATATGAATCTTGGGTACAGATGCTGAGGCAATGGCTCTTGGACATACAGAAGATCAGAAACTGTAAGCAGGGACTTAAATTAGATTGTGCACGGTGCTGACAACATTATCATGTAAAACAAACTACTACAGGAACTAGAGCTGCAAGAACACATGAAAGTATCAGTGCTGGAGGGGGACCAGCTGCAATGGTGTCTCTGTGTGGGAGCAGAAGAAAAAAAATGATGATAATGGTACACATGTCAGTCCTTGTTCTGGGACACTCCAAGCCAAGAATTAAAGAAAGACCTCACGCACACACAAAACACAGAGAACGAATGAACAAACTTTATTTTCAAAGGGTTTAGAAGTGGGCACGCAGTCCCGTCTAACATTCTGCCCTTCCTTTCTCTCGTCTTCCATACTGAATCCATTAATTCTCACATGTATCTTAAATAACACTTAAATAATAAAATAACAAAATAAAATACAATAAAATAAAATCCCAACATTGTAACAGTACAATAACAGTTACATACATGTACAGTACCTTATCATAATTAATACTGAACAGAGCAACATTATCTTTAAAACCTACATATGATGTTATTTCATTATTTAGGAACATAGACATGGAGATGGAAATAAGGGCAAGGCAATCATGTAAAAGCCTCGTGCAGTTTCCTGATGTCTCTGAGGACACAAAGAAAGAATTAAACTACTGTTCTCTCATGCGTGTCGTAGGAGACAACTGATATGAGGTTGTGCATGAGGCTGCCAACCTCATGATGTAAAACAAATCGCTACAGAGCCCCCTGCTGCCAGTTTCCTGCAGTGGTGTCTCCATTAGGTAGCAGAAATGAAAATGATGAATGAATGATGGGAAACCCTGGTACATAGTGTCCAAGACACGGTCAGCTTGCTATACTCCACAGGGAGTCAAAGGCAAACAGGAAGTGAAAGGGGTGGGTGAAGGTGTACACTTTAGTACTGTGTGGTCCACGTGGCAAAAGCTGTAACACTTTCGTATTGCGTCCGATTGACAGAGTGGTTAGAGCGCTGATCTCTCGAGACAAAGGTGCCAGGTTCGAATCACGGTCCTGACACGCTCTAGTTTACCCAGCTGTAAATGGGTACCTGACATTGAGTTAGGGAAGGAAAAGGCAGCAAGGAAGGGAACTGATCACCCCACCTCTCGATGCTGGACCTAGTATGGTTAAGTCTCTAACACTTCACTCCCCTACAGCAGTATCTGCTATAGGACTACTTTTACTTTTAGAGAAAAGGAGCTGCTGTAGTGCAGTGGTTAGTGCACTCGCTTCCTAGCTCGATGGTCCATGGTTCGATACCCAGTTGAGGTGGGATTTTTTTTTTAGACAGCAAATGGCTCCGCTGCCAACCCAGCTTTATGAATTGGGCACCAGAGCAACTCTGGGAAGGTTAAGACGGCCAGAGTGATGCTGACCACATCACCCCAAGTGTGCCGATGGTCAAGAAAATATGGGCCTAACACCATATTCCCAATATGCCTCAGTGGGCGTGTAAGAGGATTCTTTTACTACATGTAAAGTGACACTGTAGAAATCAGCCACCTTGCATCAAAAGGCAGTTCTAGTTCTGAAATCTCCGGGGTTGAAATTAAAAGGGGATGACTCAAAAAAGTATGAAGAACGAACGAACGAACTTTATTTTCAAAGGGTTGAGAATTGGGCACACAGGCCCGTCTAACATTCTGCCCTTTCTTTCGCTCACCTTTCATACTGAATTCATTTATTTTCATACGCATGTTACAAGAAGATAATGTAAGCCAAAAATATAGTTGACAGGTATCTTATCTATGGGGGAGAAGATAATGTAAGCCAAAAATATAGTTGACAGGTATCTTATCTATGGGGGAGATCTGGCAAAAATGCCTCTTCTGTATTTAGGAAATAAAAAAAAAATTTTTAAATAAAAATGCCCATAAGATATTGCAAAACATTCAAGCATTTATTTAAGAAGGACAACAAAAATATCTTAATAGCAAACCAGACTGAGCAAATCAAAATGTCTCCATCAACATTTACTATTAACAATTCAAAACAGGATATATATAAATATGTATACATGCAAAAACACACACATGTACACATAAATACTTTCAGACACACACAGATATACATGGTGAATGAAAAGTTACTTTCTATTTTTAAATTGTTATATCTCCATTCCTATCCAACTAAATTACATGAAACCAAGACCGTAGATACAGGGGGAAGAGGGGGGGGGTGGGTGTTCAAACCCATCTTCCCTCTCCTTCCTTTGATATAAAATATGTTAAACAAAAACCATTAAATTTAGTTACAAAATAACGATTTTGAGATAATGATGCTTTGTTCAACTTCTGCTTCTGTGGTGTTATATAGCATACATGAACCGGGTGTCAAAATTGATTTTAAAAATATTTAAAGCATGTTTGAAAACAATGACCTATTAGAAAAATACATCAATATGCTGCCAAAAGTTAAACCAGATTTTCTCAGAATTAGAAATGTCAGGTATACTGCCATCACACATACAACTTTCCACCAAATATGCTTCACTCACACAACTTTCCACCAAATTTGCTCCACACGCACACACAATTCCACCAAATTTACTCCACACACACAACCTTCCACCAAATTTGCTCCACATACACAACTTTCTACCAAATTTGCTCCACACACACAACTTTCCACCAAATTTGCTCCACACACACACACACAACTTTCCACCAAATTTGCTCCACACACACACAACTTTATACCAAATTTGCTACACACACACAACTTTCCAACAAATTTGCTCCACACACACAAAATTCCACCAAATTTGCTCCACACACACTAAATTCCAAGAGATTGCTCCACACACACACGCAGCATTCCACCAAATTTGATCACAATCAGATATATCAGTTACACAGCTTTCCACCAAATTTGATCACAATCAGATATATCAGTTACACAGCTTTCCACCAAATTTGATCACAATCAGATATATCAGTTACACAGCTTTCCACCAAATTTGATCACAATCAGATATATCAGTTACATATCTTTCCACCAAATTTGATCACAATCAGATATATCAGTTACACAGCTTTCCACCAAATTTGATCACAATCAGATATATCAGTTACACAGCTTTCCACCAAATTTGATCACAATCAGATATATCAGTTACACAGCTTTCCACCAAATTTGATCACAATCAGATATATCAGTTACACAGCTTTCCACCAAATTTGATCACAATCAGATATATCAGTTACACAGCTTTCCACCAAATTTGATCACAATCAGATATATCAGTTACACAGCTTTCCACCAAATTTGATCACAATCAGATATATCAGTTACACAGCTTTCCACCAAATTTGATCACAATCAGATATATCAGTTACACAGCTTTCCACCAAATTTGATCACAATCAGATATATCAGTTACACAGCTTTCCACCAAATTTGATCACAATCAGATATATCAGTTACACAGCTTTCCACCAAATTTGATCACAATCAGATATATCAGTTACACAGCTTTCCACCAAATTTGATCACAATCAGATATATCAGTTACACAGCTTTCCACCAAATTTGATTATAATCAGATATATCAGTTACACAGCTTTCCACCAAATTTGATCACAATCAGATATATCAGTTACACAGCTTTCCACCAAATTTGATCACAATCAGATATATCAGTTACACAGCTTTCCACCAAATTTGATCACAATCAGATATATCAGTTACATATCTTTCCACCAAATTTGATCACAATCAGATATATCAGTTACACAGCTTTCCACCAAATTTGATCACAATCAGATATATCAGTTACACAGCTTTCCACCAAATTTGATCACAATCAGATATATCAGTTACACAGCTTTCCACCAAATTTGATCACAATCAGATATATCAGTTACACAGCTTTCCACCAAATTTGATCACAATCAGATATATCAGTTACACAGCTTTCCACCAAATTTGATCACAATCAGATATATCAGTTACACAGCTTTCCACCAAATTTGATCACAATCAGATATATCAGTTACACAGCTTTCCACCAAATTTGATCACAATCAGATATATCAGTTACACAGCTTTTCACCAAATTTGATCACAATCAGATATATCAGTAACACAGCTTTCCACCAAATTTGATCACAATCAGATATATCAGTTACACAGCTTTCCACCAAATTTGATCACAATCAGATATATCAGTTACACAGCTTTCCACCAAATTTGATCACAATCAGATATATCAGTTACACAGCTTTCCACCAAATTTGATTATAATCAGATATATCAGTTACACAGCTTTCCACCAAATTTGATCACAATCAGATATATCAGTTACACAGCTTTCCACCAAATTTGATCACAATCAGATATATCAGTTACACAGCTTTCCACCAAATTTGATCACAATCAGATATATCAGTTACACAGCTTTCCACCAAATTTGATCACAATCAGATATATCAGTTACACAGCTTTCCACCAAATTTGATCACAATCAGATATATCAGTTACACAGCTTTCCACCAAATTTGATCACAATCAGATATATCAGTTACACAGCTTTCCACCAAATTTGATCACAATCAGATATATCAGTTACACAGCTTTCCACCAAATTTGATCACAATCAGATATATCAGTTACACAGCTTTCCACCAAATTTGATCACAATCAGATATATCAGTTACACAGCTTTCCACCACACAGCTTTCCACCAAATTTGATCACAATCAGATATATCAGTTACACAGCTTTCCACCAAATTTGATCACAATCAGATATATCAGTTACACAGCTTTCCACCAAATTTGATCACAATCAGATATATCAGTTACACAGCTTTCCACCAAATTTGATCACAATCAGATATATCAGTTACACAGCTTTCCACCAAATTTGATCACAATCAGATATATCAGTTACACAGCTTTCCACCAAATTTGATCACAATCAGATATATCAGTTACACAGCTTTCCACCAAATTTGATCACAATCAGATATATCAGTTACACTGCCTTCACACATGCTCATATGCTGTCAACTCTCATTCATGCAAAACAATATTTTAAACAACAACAGTAAAAATATAATATGCATACATGTTGAAAAATACAAGACTGTCATGACCATAAAACTTTACTAGATTAATTCAGATGAGTGGAAGACAGCAGAAGATGGAAATTAAGACATGGAATGATTGCACAGAAGGTTTGCTATGAAAAAAAATGTTGAGTGACAAGATCACTTGCTTCTTGAGGCAAAGTTATCGGGTTTGAAACCAGGCAGCATCATGCTCCTGGCTATCAACCTGTAAATGGGAACCTGACTCTGCTCTTGAGTTAGGGAAGGTAAATAAGGCGAGGAAGGGAAACGGGCAACATATCTAATGAAACTGAGGCCAAGTGTTGTAAAGTCTTCAATACTTCACTCAACTATGGCAGTATCTGCTATGTTGTTTGTTGTTGTTGTTTTCGTCTACTATGTTGCTGTAATACCCTGTTCAACCTGAAAGTTGGTTATAATTGGGGTATATTGTGTGTTTACTTTCTTCGGTGCTTGCCTGTTGTTAGTCCTGAAAAGGACTGGTCCTAAAAAGGACCACTAGCTGCCTGTCAGGACACCTCCTTGCTCTTGTCCGTTCGTGGTGTCGTGGCGTGTTCATGGTGTTCATTTGCTGCCTCCCTATCTGGCTTGTTTGGTTTTGTGAGTTTTTGTTCTCCTCGTTTCTGCTTCTTGTGTCTTCTTCTTTTCCTGTATCTGTAATAGAGCTTTTTCTATGATTGCTGGAAGTAGTCTTTCTAGAGTTTCCTCGATGATTTCTTCTTCTGTTTGGTTGTTCGTGTTAGTTTTTCGCGTGTTGTTTGGTGTAATGTCCTCAATGGTTCTTCGTTCTGTCTCGATTCTTTTGAGTATTTCTGTATTTTCTTCATTCAGCTCCTTCAGCTTCTTGACATTTGTTTCTATCTGCTGCTGAATTCTTTTCATTTCTTCCATCATATCTTTGACGCTCTGTAGATCTATTACGTCTTCACCACTGTCGGTTGGTTCTTCGGGAGCCTGCTTGCTTCTGTTTACGACCTGTAGTTTCATTTCTTTGACTTCAGCGGTCAGCTTGTGTAACTGTCGTCTATCTATTGTGCGCTGTTTTTCTGCACCATCCGCAGCCACTCTGTGTTTTGCCTCCTTGAAGGGGATGTTTTTGGACACGGCCTCCTTCAAGATGCTCTTTGTTTCCTGAAACACAGGGCAGCCTCGGTATCTTGCCCCGTGGTTTCCATGGCAGTTTGCACAGGTACGGTTTGCATTAATTGATTTGTAGTTGTGGTCCTCCTTCGCCCTGGGGCAGTCGCCATATTGGTGGTTTCCCGTGCAATATCGGCAGACAGCGTCTCTCCTGCATGTTTTCTTGGTGTGTGAAAACTGTTGGCAGTTAAAGCACTGCATGACCGGAGGTATATATGGTTCTGTCCTTTTTGTTGATGTTTCGAGCGTCAGTCTCTCGGGTCTTGTCGATCCTTCTACCGTAACTATCATCAGGTTGGTATCTTTCTTGGCCCAGGTTTTTAGCCTTTCGACCTGCGTGATTTTAAGATTTGCGTTTTCAGCTTGAAGGCGTCTGTGGACCTCGCCTTCGGAACATCTGGTATCCACCCCTCTGATGACCAACTTCTTTGTTGTCTTGTACTTTTCCACCACCACTTTTATTTGGTGGGGCAACTGGATTTCCTTTGGACCGGATTCCAGTTCGATCATCAGCGAGGTTGTTTTGTCTGTGTTGTTGAGAGAAAGCACTACTCCCTTTTCGTGCCTCCCTACTTTGGCGATACCTCTCCGTCCAGTTATCACCTCGAGGATGTTGATCACTTTGTTGTCGGGTAGGGCCCTGAGTGAGGCCTCACTTCCTGACGTCTGGGTGATCTTAACAATCCTCTCCTGTATCGTTTCTGAGTTGCTTGTATTTTTAGTGTTTGGTCTTTGTTTCCTTCTACAGGCTTGGTTCGAATCTTGTTCTTGGTTATACGGTGTGATATCTTGCGTCTGAGCCCTTGAGTTGTCAGCTGTTGTTTCCTCAGGACCAGGAATGGTAGCTTGCTTCTCGGTGGTATCGATGTCCAGCACACCTGGGGCTACTTCTACTATCGCTTCTTGAAGAGCGAGCCTAAGGGACTCGTCTCCGTCTTCAATTCTTCGAAGTGCATCAAATATGGTCTCTGCGATATCTTCCTCTTGTACCTGTCTGTGTTGAGGAGCTGTCTCTATCACTTCTTTCATAGTGCTTGCAGGTGGATCTGCTGTCATCTCGGCATCGTGTGGTGGTGTCATTGGTGTTCGGTGCAGCTTCTCTGTGGTAGACAGGGTTTCAGCTGACGAGTAGGGTACGTGTGGTGGTGTCAACATGGTTCTAAGTTCCTGTTTTCTATTCTTTCCGTCGTCTGCTCCAGCTGTTTTAACGCTCTCAATATTTCTTTACGTTCTGTGTCTTTATCATCTAGGTCAGAACCGCTTGCTTCTGGCAGGAACCGGCCACGGCGCTAGTAGTTGGAGTAATCGTGCTATCTGGTTGACTCTGTTTGTTCTTTACAGGATCTTGTTTGATGCTGCTGACAAGTGTTTGAGGGCTTCTGTACACTTTCCTCTTTTTCGCTTGTGGCTTGGTACGACCCATTTTAGTGAATTCCGATGGCTGTGTTCGCCCTGAAAAGGACGCTCGTTTTAGTATAGTGCTGTCTTCCCGTGATGACTGGTGCGTTGTCAAAAAAAGAGGATTATCGGTTGGTTGGGTTCGGTTGAAACGAAACCAGTATCTGCTATGGACTACTTTAACCTTTTTATAGAAGACTGGAGATCCACAATGCAACATTTTTTATATCATCACACTTATTCTCTTCTGTAAGAAACATGGGACTACCATTGCTTTTGCCCCCATGCAGATGACTACATCAAAGCACCTTCTGAAAGTAGTGGCTTCTCAGGCTTTTTGTTTTACATGATGAAGTTACCTGCCCAGCGTACATTGTCATATCAGTTATCTCTTACGACATTGATAAAGTCTCTTTTACTTGGAAGACAGACATCATCATCATCAGTTGATAAGAACTCTATGGTGTTGTTTGCTCCACTGTAGTGTGCTGGAAGTCATCGACACCAACGACTGTAAATGACAATAAGGGTTCGTGATCACTTTTTTCCGGCGACAAGCTGACATAGGAAAAAAAACACAGTCCCCATCAGGACGAAGCCAAATCACACCACTCTCTAGCGGCACATCCGCCGAATAGCCTTTGACCTCTCTAGAGACAACAGCACATATAGTTCGACTTAGATATGTAAAGATATACAGATATAAGACAAACTCGTCCTACTCAGACAAACAATACACATAAATTCAGGCCATAGATATTCTGAAGCAAGAACAATCTATTACTACCCAAACAACGAATAAATCGCAGTAAAATGGATTCATCCGAGGAGTTCGATCGAAGAGACGGCACAACTTTCAAGGGAAGTAACTCAATAATGACTTTCCCTTAAGCACTAAAAAATTACCTATTTTGTTTACAAAATATTTGCGAACATAACAAGTATACTAATGTATAATATTGTAAGATATCAAAGACTGCACGTAACAGTCTTACCACACCTCCCGGGAAAAAAAAAATGGAACATTTTTTTTTCTTTTTTGAAATACATCTAGGAGCAACGTACAATAGGCTCACAACGCATGAATAATGCGCAGATGAAAATATCAGGAATACATATAACGCCTAATATGAGGCTAAGTCGACTTATGGAGCGACTGGTGAGAATGTGTCTCATAAACTGAGAGAAATTATTTCTCTACAAGTAAATTTTTCCAGGAAGGTGTCATCAAAGTATAATACAATCATTATATTATTAAATTACAAATTTGTATCTATCATGATATGGAAAAGGAACTACTATAGAACTAGACATATCAAGAAGTCTAAGCCCTAATAGTTATGTGGAATCATGTGGGCATCTTGACAGAATGTCTGCCATCACATTATCTGATCCACGAATAGCTCGCACAGAGAAATGAAAAGGTTGAAGAGCAATTGCATATCGAGTAGACCTCGAGCTCTTCAAATTCTTACTCTGTAAAGCAGTAAGAGCTTTTTGGTCGGTTTCTACTATGAAATGTGCGCCCAGAAGGAATCTCTGTAGTTTGAGGATCGACCAAACCATAGCTAATAGCTCACGGTCTAAAACCGAATAATTCCTTTCTGCCGCATTAAGTTTTCTGGAAATATACATTACAGGATGCAGAGTTCCAGAGTACTCTTGCATTAGTGCCGCTCCAATCCCAGTGGATGAAGCGTCACTACGAAGAACGAATGTTTTATCTTTAGTGGGTAGCACTAAAATAGGTGGTGTTGAAAACAATGTTTTAATCTTATCCAGAGAGCATTGGCATTCCTGAGACCAGTGGACCACATTAGGCGAACCTTTCTTTAGAAGTGTTGAAAGAGGTGCCATGATAGAGGATAGATTCTGAATGAATCTGCCATAAAATTGAATAAGACCTAACAGACTTCTCACCTGTTTTTTAGTCTTAGGGATCGAGATGTTAAGTATCTTACTAGTATTATGGTCCTCTGTCTTTAGGAAACCATGACCAACTCGGTGGCCTAGGAAAGAAATTTCGCTAAAACCAATATAGGCTTTAGAGGGTTTTGCTGTTAGGTTGTGCTCGCGCAAGGTAGACAGCAATTCATCTAACCCTGAATAGTGATCTTCCCAAGTATCGCTGAAAAGACAGATGTCGTCTAGATATGCAATGACATCTGACCGATAAGATAGGATTCGGCGCATCATGCGTACGAATGTAGCTGGTGCGTTCATAAGACCGAAAGGCATAAAATTCCATTGGAACAAACCTCTAGGTGTTGAAAAAGCCGTGAGAGGTTTGGCGCGTTCAGATAAAGGAACTTGCCAATATCCTTTAGACAAATCAAGTTTAGTGAAAAAATGAGATTTGGAGAGTCGAGTAAGTAGCTCTTCCAGTAAAGGCATAGGTTCGGCATCGAACTTCGTTACTTGATTCAATTTTCGATAGTCAACGCAAAGACGTATGTTATTGTCTTTTTTACGCACAATAACCATCGGCGAAGAATATGCAGAGGTGGATGGTTCGATTATTTTCAAATCTATCATCTCATCCAACTCTTTCTCGACCTGTGCTTGAAAATGTATAGGTATAGGATAAGGTCTAACTCTAATAGGAGTATGGTCAGTTAGAACAATGTCATGTTGAATGACATTCGTTTGTCCAGGGATGTCAGTGAGTACATCCTGAAATGTTTGCAACATTGTTGAAACTTGTCGCTGTTCTCCTAGAGACAAATCAGGAGAGACAGTAACGTTCTTCCATGATTCACTAGAATGAAGTGGGATCATTGGAAGGGGGAGATTTACATCTGAAAAACTTGTTTCCTCATCCTGTATCACGGACAGTGATGAGTAATGACCATGTTGTACTGGAGAATTGTCCGTTGCTTGGAAAATGGGTTGCAAATAATCCGGACGTTCATGGAATTCAGTAAGCATATTGATGTGGAAGGTTTTATGCTTCCCATCAATATCGACAATATAGTCGACATCGGAAATTTTCGATATTATATCGTACGGACCTTTCCAAGAAATAAGTAATCTGTTTTCCCTACAAGGTAGTAATACAAATGCTTTGTCACCAGGACAAAGTTGTCGTAAGCATCTCTTCTTATTGGCAAATTGCCTTGCCTTCTGTTTCGCAAATTCAGAAGAAGAAGTTGCTAATTTGCATGCTTCGATAATTTTTTATCTCAACGCGATGACATATTCGTAGGATGACTTTGTGTCATCGTCAATATTGTCAGATGTTATGAGATCGTGAAGCAACGACATAGGGCCACGCGGACGCGCGCCAAAGACGAGTTCAAAGGGAGAAAATCCCGTATGTTCATTGGGTACCTGTCTGTAAGCGAAGAGGGCCGCAGGTAAAACTCTGTCCCAGTCTTGAGGATGATCCTCAGTTATCTTCCCCAGTAAGTTTTTAAGTGTTCTATTAAGGCGTTCGACCATACCATTAGACATTGGATGGTAGATACTACTTAAAGATCTATCTATCTGCAGAGTAGACATTACTAGAGACATGGTATCTGATATTAGTTGGGTGCCATGGTCTGACAATATCTCTCCGGGGAACCCCAGACGAGAAAATATAAGCCAAAGAGCATCTGCAATATCAGCAGTAGTAATGCTCTTCAGAGGAATAGCCTCTGGCCAACGTGTGCACATATCAACACACGTCAAGATAAACTGATGTCCTCTGGCAGACTTGATCTTAAATGGACCAATAATGTCTATGGCCATTTTTTGGAACAGCCGAATAGGAATGTCCGCCGCCTGAATGGGTGCAGCATGCCGTGGACCTTTGGATTTAACTTCCTGACATACTTTACAAGATCGACAATAAATCCGTATGTCCTTGTTTACCAATGGCCAAAAGAAAGCCGCAAGGACTCTTGACTTAGTACGGGAAAAACCCATGTGTCCAGCACACTGAGAGTCGTGAGCGTGCTGCAAAATTTTAACTCTCAAATTCTTGGGAACCAGGATTTGAGAATGACTTGACGTAATGGAGTCTTGAACCATACGTACAAGTACGCCATTCTTCTTTGTAATCCACGATTTACGACTTGTGTCTTTATTCGGATCACCTTTAGTTGCAAGAATGAAGAATTTCTTCAGAGTGGGATCATCTTCTTGCTGTTTTATAAACGTGTCACGAGAAATTACCAAGGGATTATCTTGGTTATGCACTTCATTATCTTCAGTAGATGAAGTTTGAGGCATATTAAGAGCCTGAGCTCTAGTGACTACAGCGTTAGCAATCTGCATGTTTTGCCTTTCCCACGCGGAAATTTGTTGCGGAGTGCATTCTCTGACTCCGTGAATGCGACCGATGATGAGGTCAGCGATCGGATTCGGAAGAAGACATGCGTGTACATCTCCTGTAAAGAAAGGAGTAGCAATCCTAATGATAGCAGTAGAGTATTTCTCTAATGTGCCGCCAAATGTTACACATTTGACTACTTGTCCAGTGGCACGGGAAGGATCTATGAGTGACTGCCTAACACCAATTGTGGTGCATCCAGAATCAAATAGCACAGAGACTGGATTGTTATTCACTAAACCCTTATGTAAGACAAGAGAACCTCTTCCATCATGCGCGACTGATGCCGGAAGAGCAGGAAGAGGATGGCCACAGCTTAAAGTAGACACTGTGGTTGGCTCAAATAACGTTTTGCATTGGGGGCACTGAGATGCTCTCCCAAAATCAAAAGCGGCACATGCCATATTACTAGCATCATTATTATCTTTACTCTGTTTATAGGCTTCATGGGACTCTTGTTGTGCAGAGTTTGCCTGAAAATATGGTTTATGTCTTTTGTTTTGAGATCTACCTCGGTTATTATCACCTCTGTAGTTATTGTTACCTCTACTGTAACCCCTATTTGGGTTTGAGTCATAGTTCCCTTGGTTACCATTATCATATTCATTATAATGAGTATCTCTGTAATTATGATCTTGTTGACTCCAAGACGGATAACCCTGATAGTTTCTATAATTACTTCCTCTACGGAAATTCCTATAATTATGACCACCCCTGTGTCGAGAGCTATCAGCTCGTCTCCAGTTCTTTGAAGAAGAACCCTGAAATGATTGGTTACCTTGGTTTTGATAACTATTATGGTTACCTTTTTTATCAAATCTGTTTTGAGGTCCCTGAAATCTGTGTGAATAATTGGGATTGTATGGTGTTGCTGAAGCAACTGGCATACTCTCCTTAATCTTAGTGTTGCCAAAAGTCACGTCGGGGTGTGCAGTGACATATTGGGAACAGTATTCTTCCATTTCCTTTAGAGATTTGGGTTTACGCTCATGTATAAATTCAAGGAATGGTTTGTTCACACATGACATAATCTTATCTCTGAGCAACAAATCCATAAGTCCTTCATACGTTTTTTCTGTTTTGGAAAGCTCAACCCAACGATCAACTGTGAGACGTGCCTTTGCAGTGAATTCTGAGAATTCTACACCTGTCTCAGGTACCATCGTCTTAAATAAAAGGCGATAGCCTTCCTCACTTAGCTGGTATTTTTTTATCAAAGCCGCCCTAATGACATCATAATTATCCTTATCTGCTTCTCCTACAAGGCATAATCTAGTCAAAGATTCACCTTTCAAGTTTTCTGCTAATTGATTAACGTATTGTGATTTATCCACATTATGTGTACGACAAGAACGTTCAAATCTATCCAGCCAGAATGTAATATCGTCACTGGACTGATTGAACGGTGGAACCTTAACCTTGTAAGTAGAAGGTTTACCATTACCACTAGATGCCTGATTAACATTACTCATACTTGTCAATCTCAATTTCTCCAACTCAAATTCATGTTCTCTTATTGCTTTTTTTTCTTCAGCCTCTCTGTCTAATCTTTTTTGTTCAGCTTCCCTGTCTAATCTTTTTTGTTCAGCTTCACTGTCTAATCTTTTTTGTTCAGCTTCCCTGTCTAATCTTTTTTGATCAGCTTCACTGTCTAATCTTTTTTGTTCAGCAGCAGCTTCTATTTCTAATTTTTTTTGTTCAGCTTCACTGTCTAATCTTTTTTGTTCAGCAGCAGCTTCTCTTTCTAATTTTTTTTGTTCAGCTTCAAATCTCCTTTGCTCTACCTGCATCTGCAATTTCTTTTGTTCAGCAGCAGCCTCAGCTTCTCTTTCTAATCTTTTCTCTTCTGCCATAGCTCTTCTCTCTTCTGCAGCTAATGCTTTGTCATATTGAGCAACTGCCCATTGTTCTAATTGTTGACCAGTCTTATCAAGGGCTTTCCCTTGTATAATGAAGTATTCTAATGTAGACATGGTGTCTAACAATAATACTAATCACCTGAAATAATAATAATACCACAAGTTCTTAATGACTTGATTAATCAGTATACTATCCCAATATCTGTGGGTCCCAAGCCTTAATAAGGTCTTGTATGACAATAATAATAATCAGGTACTGGTTTATACCATAATCCAAGTGCAGTGCACAGGCAATAGTGTCTTATGAAATATACCTATATAAAACATATGTCAACCAACAGAATACATAAAGTACAAATAGGACTGACAATACAAGAACGTTTGCAGAAATCAAAATAAATCAAATAGGGAAATCAATGAAAATAATCACTGAATCTGCAAAGAATAACAACACAAATGACGTCACAGTATATGAATATAAATTGTGAATAGAACTGAAAGATAGAAAAGGGTAGACCAACAAATTACAAACAACTCAAAACAAAACCAAAGAACAAAGAAATATTACAAAAATAACAATAATTACAGACTTCACAGCTAACACAAAAGCAACAGTTGTTGCAAGCAAATTTTCAATCAAGAAAATTGCACCTATAGAAAACGCCCACAACGGACCCTCTATGACGTGGGATATTCTGTTGTGAGGACTCCGCCCAACCTTAAACACAACCCGCTGACATAGAAACTAACATACTATACAAACAAATAACATGTAAACATAAATATATATAAATTATGTGTATGATAGTATGTGTTGCAAAATAGGCTCAGTTTTACAGAAATGGCAAAGTTATTTTTATGAAAATAAACAAACTGCCACTTTATTCAATTAAACATTCTGGCCTTAAATATTAAAGTTCATATATGGAAAACAAGAAGATCCATCGATGAAAATAGGACTTCTTAGTTCACAAATACTGTCTTCCTGTTAATATTGACAAGAATTGATCCAACTGTCCTGTGAAATGTAACCGCGTATACCGTAAGTTTTCAGATACAGGCTATATTAACATAAAATAAATTTTTATAGAAACAGAAGATAAAAGAAAATCTTAACGCAGATGTTCATTTAGGCCAAGTTTTAGCTTGGAAAAGCCACGCATTATTTTAGGCTAAGCTTCGCTTCGTAACGCCAAGCATACGTCACGTGATTTTTATCCAATCGTGAGCTCAGAAAAATGTAGAAGGGACGCGAATAATTTCCCCAGCAACCTAATTAGTTGGAGAAAAAAGGACGCGTCTAGCTAGTAAGGAGCAAGTTTGTGCTGATAACGCAGTGGTTTTACTGCATGAAAGTTATTCAAGTGAAGAATTAGAAATTCCAGGAATGATGGCATGTTCTCTTCAAAGTGCATTTTGTGTGTATTTAAACTCTATATTCGAAGACTGTAAGTAGGAACTAATTACTATAAAATTATTAACCCTGCCGAAATCGAAAGATTGTTGCAGATTTAGAAAGGGAACAATGGCTGAAAGATTTCTGTTCAAATGTACCTGCAGGATTGATTTGTTTTGATGAAGCAATAACATATCAGGCGGAGATATGGTAAATTTTATATCCTGAAGAAGCAGAATAACCCCTATTGCACTACTGGTATGCACTTATTTGAAAATGTGGCATTATGAAGAAGAATAATTGTCATATGTGTCTTATGAAGTTTTGCCATGTCGACTTGTAATTACGTTATAATTAAATAAAAGTCACCTTTATACTAAAGGCAGGTCGTCACTCATTTGCTTTGCCATACATTCATGAGAGGAAAGAAGGAAATAATAAATGAACAATAACTACTCTTGCTGGTAAATTATATAAATAAAACACATCTGCTCTAATACCACACCTTAGAGGATTGTCCCCGAACCTGGTAAATTCCTGTAAGTCTGTAGAGAGAAATCATCACCTCTAGCAGGCTAGCTAGTAATCAAAATCTAATACTCTCGATTCAAAACAGCAATCCCCACTACCCTACCCGGCCACACATCTCAATTTGGTACCGTATGACCAGTCCTCTAAAAAAAAGAGCAGAAGGATGATGGACCAATTAATGGAAAATTAGCCGCCGTGAACATCATAGCAGCAACTACAACAACAACTATTTAAACATGGAGAAGTGTTCGACAACCATACAGAACAGAAAGAAGAGAACAGCATTGAGAAACCTCGCTTCAGAATTAAAACGTTGTAGAAGTTATGCAATCGATTTCCCTTGCATAAGAATAGTAGACGGATTGGTTGCAAAAGTTTATAAGATTGAAATAAAAGAGATTGTTGAAATCAAGCTACAACCATTGAAAGTCAAAGAAGGGAGACCAAAATTGAACTTGAAACAACGAACTGCGCCTGCAGTCACTAGAAAAGAGCCTCAGACAGAGAACGTCGCAGTACAAACGGATGACAGGTTTAAGAAAAGTCTAATTCCAGTCAGGATAAAATCAAGACAAGTTACAGAGGACTTACTTGATTTGTGCAATGTTGAAATGGTCGATCATACAGAAAAGATGACATCTGAAGAAGAAGATAAGCTAGAATGCACGGGGAGGTACGAAATGATAGCAAAGTACAGAAAAGAAGTAGAAGAAAGATTTAGAGAGAGAGAGATAGAAGATGGCAGCAAGCAAATCAGATAGAGAAACAACACCAAACAAAAGCTCACGTAAAACAAATAAAAATTGATAATCACCGGCCCATTCCGCCTCTGACGACAAATACAAGACCAGTCAGAAAAGCCACCCTAAATTATAATCCATCCAGCACAGATTCGTCTGACATATCAGAGTCAGAGACGACAGACTCTGAATTTTACCAAGACGACCACATACCCAGACCACCCACAGATGAAATACATCGAGCAAGACAACAACGAGACTCGTCCGAAAGCGAAGAAGATATCCCACCACTTGAATTGCGTAATCGACTCCAGGACAGAGACCTGCGCATTAGAAATGAAGAAATAATGCCTCAGACGTCACACGATGCCAACAACCAAGCACCTTATATCCACACTCAAACTTACTCCCGCAGTGATAAATCGTCAGCTGATACCTATCACACCCCCAGTTCAGGCAGTTCTAGTTTTAACACTAGTGAAAACCAAACACTGCTATACCACAAGAACAAGATTGCTCGTTCAAAACAATCAGATCCTGAAGAAACTATACCCAAGCAGATTGTTGAACCATATACCAACGATCTTTATGGAGACGAAACAGAACAAGACAGCATAGCTTTGTCAGACCCCAACGAACATAATGACAGAAAAATGGTAGAATTATACCAACAAGAAACAGACATTGATACAGCTAGTTCCATTGAAACCAGTGATGCGGATAGTACATTATTTGTACCAGTCAGCTCCAGCGTCAAACGCGCCTATAAAACAGAATCTGATGACTCAATCCCTAACAAGAAAATTCCGCGTATACAGCACAACTATATCAGACGAAAGATTCTGAAGAAACGCAATCATGTTCCAAAACCAAGCCGAGAAGTGTTAGCCTCATCTCAACTGGTCAAAAACAACAGTGTGAAAATTACTGTGCCCATTGTAACCGGTGCTAACGTTCAGCACAACCAGGTCAGAAGAAAAATAAAGGCGAAACATATACCTGCCTCAAAACCAACAGATGTTCCAGTCATACAAACCCCTACCACAGTGAAACCATCACCGCAATCAAAAGATGTTAAGCCATCACCGCATTCGTCAATGTCCTCAGTGTCCCAACAATCAGCAAATGCAGTGTCGTCGCCTATCACACCCGTCACCACTGCTACTCAGTATGATGCTCGCCTAAGCAGTCGGGACATTGCAAGGTTAGAGATGGCAGAGAAACTGAAGGAACTACTAAAACTTTGCTGAGACACGCCCCTCAAGTCTTCAATGTACATGCCATTCCATGTACCGTCACCGCGAATGTGCACTTAATTTTTAACAATGTACTAACTCTCCCCATGTACTCTATTTTCAGTCTTGGACAGTTCAAATGACTTGCTTACAGACCAAGATGTCAAAGCCTCACTGAGAAAGTTATTTTTTTCCAGCCTTAGAATAATGATGCCCAGAAAGAAATCAAGACCAGCCCACGGAGGATTCTAGTTAGACATTTTTATTTGGATTATTGAAATAAAGATGACACAGATGATACAATGTTCTTTGTTTACAGACACCCTCATTTAGTTACAGACATTTTCTAAATATTTAGAATGTTACACAACCTTACCTATAACACATGTGTCACACTATTCTGTTGTAACATGGATCTACACTTTTGTAACTGATCATATTCCACACTTCCATTCACCAGACATGTATTATGTTTATATGCCACCCTCACACATTTTGAGGATCATAAGCCAATATTGTAAAACATTGACTGAGCAGCTGAAGAAGAAAAGAAAAAGAGAAAATAAATCACCCCATTACCAGTCATACACCCCACCAGCTTGATCCCTGATACTGACTATCACAAATACCCCAATGACATTTGCGCATGCTGAATTTCTGCAAATGAAGAATCCCTTGAGAGCATTAGTATATGCTAACCCCAGATTGAACAAATTGCACCTATTTGTTGATGATGCCTTTGCCCATGTTAAAGAAATGGCATTTGCACATGCTGACCTAGCAAATGAAATACCCCATTACCGCATGATAACCACTAATGACACATGAGATGAAGAAGCAACAGGTTATGTATGATGAAGATGACATTTTATATTAAGGTGAAACTTTATGTTGTCACAGCTGAGATTTTGTTGAAATGTTGATGCACAAAATCCCCCACATTAACATTGGAGGAGGAATAATCTTAGTCTTTCGTGGTTACGAGATAAGACAAGGATATAATAGAATATTTGATGAATACCATGAAAAAAAATCAGAGCAGATGATTGTTGCACATACGAGGACCATATTTGAAGTCATTATTGAAGGATTATCAGTAGACAAGAGACACAAATGAATTATGATAATCCCATGGAACCACAGGTACTAAGGACACAAAATGGAGATTAAATAATGGAGAAAAAAAATAATGACTGAATAATTGCTACGCCCAGAGGTAAAGGAAATAGAGATGCATCCGCATTTTTGGAGAAGAAATCTTTTTTTTTGATCTTTGCTCATTGCCTTTGTAATATGAACATTGTTGTATAACAAATGACTATTCCTTATCACGAATTACAGAATGTTGTAAGATAGTTGGAATAAATTGACAATGTACTATACTCATAACATACCCAGAATTACAGGAGAGAAAATAAATAAATGATTGATGAAATTGGACATACTGAGATTTGCTCACCCCGAGGATATTGGATAAGAAAATAACGTTATCCCAAGGACAGACATGTCACAGATATAGTACATGGACAATTAATAAGGATATATTTCCAGTACAGAATAAGAGGAATAGGAAGGATCCACATTTTAAAATATTGGAGCACCATGAGCGATGAATTGGACTTATAAAGGAAATGGAAATGGTACACTGTATGCAAGGATAACCAGAAATAATATGGTTAAATAGTAGTCAGAGTGCAAGGAACTTTGTCTTATAAGAATATTGTAGATTCCTCACGATCAATTGAATATTTTTCTTCCTTTCTATGTCACATTTTTTGAGTGATGACCCCAAAATTTTTTTTTCATCTCATATTGTCAAAAGTTCTTACATCTCAGTTAAATGTTTCCATAAATAATTGTTTGATGTGTTTTGCATAAATGTATTGCTAGATAAGGTACATAGGGAGTTACTAAGGATGAATTCTCAAGATAACAGGAGGACTAGAATAGATACAATGATATTAATAATAATAATAATAAATTCTTTAAGCGCCAAACACGGCGCATAAGGCAGAAACCGGATTCAGTATTGGTACACCATAAATGATACATTGGTGTTATGAAAAAAAAAAAAAGGAGACAAATATAAATTGTATACAAGGATGCCTCGAGAGTGACAACATGGATACATATTGTCAAAAGTATAAGCAGTTGTCTTAAAAGAGAAAATAAAGTAATACGGAACCCAATGTAGAAAATTCATGATGATTTGGAAACTATATTTTTCTTTTCCCTTATATTTCATAAAATGATAGTAACACATTCGTCTGTTGGTTGCTGAATAATTTGATGTTTGAAAATTGATGTATGACAGTCAAAGAAGATCTTTGGAAAAAAATATATAAAATATATTTTATATATATATATATATATATATATATATATATATATATATATATATATATATATATATATATATATATATATATAGATATATATATATATATATATATATATATATATATATATATATAAAATAATATTCCTAGGACAGAGTTCACAAAAAAAAAAAAAAAAAAAAAAAAAAAAAAATACTGTATTGACAGAAAAGAAGGAATGATTTGAAATAACTGACTAATGGACAGGATCACCACCAGACGTACGGATATTAGAGACAAACATCACATATTTTGAAAAAAAAAAAAAAAAAAAAAAAGTAATATAGAACATTTTCTACAGTGACGGACTTACAACGAATTTATACACTTACCATTTAGAAGATGTCTATAACCAGAAACATTCAGATAAATAAATAAGGATAAGCCATGAGGTTCTAATGCTTTTATTGTGAAAAATGATTACTTATAAAAATGATGCTGGTTGTATTATCGTATGATAAATATGCATATTATGTTTAGAGATGTTTTCTACATGTAATAATGAGCAAGTGGCTCATTCACTAGAAAAAAAAGAAAAAAAAAAAAATTTGTTAAGTCTTGCAGAATTATATATGGAGCAAATAACAGGAACAGAAAAGAGATAACATCCCCACCATTCCACCATATCCAAGAGAATGTAATCAACTATATTTTTGAATGAAATGTAATAGATTATGATAATCCAGCCAAGTTCTGCAAATAAGATAGTTTATTGTTCATTCCCCAGTGTTGCCACTCGTCACATTTTTTTTTAGTGATGACCTTATGAGTGTTTTGCAGATTTTGTTGGGCAGTGTTGCCAATTTGTAAATTTGGTGAAAAATATTATGATGTGATGAATAAGTTACACTTTTTGAAGTTGATGTCCACTACTAGTTTTTTTACATAGCAGACGACCTCATATAGACATAGGACCCCAGTATAGGAATTAAATTAAATTTTTTGGAAATATTTTTGGACTTAGAAAAATTTTTGAACTTTAAATTTTTCTAAAAATTTTTTTGAACTTAGAAATTTTTGGGGATGGATTTTTGTTATTGATAGTACTCAAATGTCTCCCTACGGGATACATTTGCAGGGCCCCGGGATCTGTATGTAACCGCGTATACCGTAAGTTTTCAGATACAGGCTATATTAACATAAAATAAATTTTTATAGAAACAGAAGATAAAAAAAGTCTTGGCGCAGATGTTTAATTAGGCCAGTTTTTAGCTTGGAAAAGCCACGCATTATTTTAGGCTAAGCTTCGCTTCGTACGCCAAGCATACGTCACGTGATTTTTATCCAATCGTGAGCTCAGAAAAATGTAGAAGGGACGCGAATAATTTCCCCAGCAACCTAATTAGTTAGAAAAAAAGGACGCGTCTAGCTAGTAAGGAGCAAGTTTGTGCTGATAACGCAGTGGTTTTACTGCATGAAAGTTATTCAAGTGAAGAATTAAAAATTCCAGGAATGATGGCATGTTCTCTTCAAAGTGCATTTTGTGTGTATTTAAACTCTATATTCGAAGACTGTAAGTAGGAACTAATTACTATAAAATTATTAACCCTGCCGAAATCGAAAGATTGTTGCAGATTTAGAAAGGGAACAATGGCTGAAAGATTTCTGTTCAAATGTACATGCAGGATTGATTTGTTTTGATGAAGCAATAACATATCAGGCGGAGATATGGTAAATTTTATATCCTGAAGAAGCAGAATAACCCCTATTGCACTACTGGTATGCACTTACTTGAAAATGTGGCATTATGAAGAAGAATAATTGTCATATGTGTCTTATGAAGTTTTGCCATGTCGACTTGTAATTACGTTATAATTAAATAAAAGTCACCTTTATACTAAAGGCAGGTCGTCACTCATTTGCTTTGCCATACATTCATGAGAGGAAAGAAGGAAATAATAAATGAACAATAACTACTCTTGCTGGTAAATTATATAAATAAAACACATCTGCTCTAATACCACACCTTAGAGGATTGTCCCCGAACCTGGTAAATTCCTGTAAGTCTGTAGAGAGAAATCATCACCTCTAGCAGGCTAGCTAGTAATCAAAATCTAATACTCTCGATTCAAAACAGCAATCCCCACTACCCTACCCGGCCACAGAAACTCTGTAATGTCTAATGTAAAAATGTCAACAACGTTGACCTACATACTGCATTCACTTGACAGGTCACGTGACGAAGTGTTGACAAAGAGCAAACCAATACTGCAAGTGTGTCGTATCAGCCACAGGAAACGGTCTGGTATCGGTAATCAGTTGACTTCTTAACTTCTGCGAGGTCAAACCCAGAAAGCTGGTCCACCAGTTGATAAAGTCTCTTTTACTTGGAAGACAGACATCATCATCATCAGTTGATAAGAACTCTATGGTGTTGTTTGCTCCACTGTAGTGTATGGAATGTCAACTTGACCTACGCAGTGGTGTGTAGACATGGATTGAGTGTATAATGTGCGAATGACAATAAGGGTTCGTGGTGTTGACAAAATGTTCTTTTCTCACACTCATGTATGGCTGGAAGTCATCGACACCAACGACTGTGTACCTTTCTACAGTTTAATTGGACGTATACACTCGACAGCACAGATAGTGACAAATCACAGGTTGGCATAATACATCATGGTACAGTGGATAAATGGTCTTGCAATGTTACATGGGCACTCATGCAGCATAATAGTATAATGGACTGTCAGTAGCCAAGCACTCAGTATCGCCCATACATATATATATATCATCTGACTTCACTGACTGAGCACGTCAGCTTATAAATAATATTTCAGATGGCTTCTAGACCTAAGCTCGTCTAGCGACGATTCTTTAACATAATGTTCAGCACATATTTTTCCATATAATAATATTGAACCGCTAATAAAGGGCTCTCATGTGTAGCAGTGATCTCTGGACTAATCAAGCGATAATACGGGCATCCCTTTTCTCTTCTTGAAAGTCACTACATGTTTGGTTCCAAGATGGCTTCACTCGTGAGCTGTCACTCACGTTTGGATACAGATAATGAATCTGTCCTAAAGTTAGTCATTCATTAAACTTTCATTGCTCTGTAGATTTGATCATGAACAATTGACTGCATTCTACAGGATATAGTGCTGCTAGGAATCGAAGTCGTTTTCATCGAGTCAAATATATTCTCTTAGACATGCAAATCGTACCTATCGAAAATGGTGGCTTCGTACGAGAGTTCATAAGAGTATCTTTGATTACCTTGGTATCAGAAATATGATTCTGCCATTCCTTGGCAATACGAATAAACACTGGGGTAAAGCATACACGATAGGTCTAGACGACTATCACTTTCCCCACAAATACCGAGATCACTTTTTTCCGGCGACAAGCCGACATAGGAAAAAAACACAGTCCCCATCAGGACGAAGCCAAATCACACCACTCTCTAGCGGCACATCCGCCGAATAGCCTTTGACCTCTCTAGAGACAACAGCACATATAGTTCGACTTAGATATGTAAAGATATACAGATATAAGACAAACTCGTCCTACTCAGACAAACAATACACATAAATTCAGGCCATAGATATTCTGAAGCAAGAACAATCTATACAAGTATACTAATGTATAATATTGTAAGATATCAAAGACTGCACGTAACAGACATGCATAAGGTAGTAGTGGTTCTTTTTGTTCTTCGTCTCCTCAGAGAACCCCAGAACCCACAGATACAAATGACTGAAAACAGAACGAACAAACATTATTTTCAAAGAGTTTAGAATTGGGCACGTAGGCTCGTCTAACTATTCTGCCCTTCATTCTCTCATCTTCCATACCGAATCCATTTATTCTCACATGCATCTTTAAATATTATTGTTTAAATAATACAATAAACAAGGTAAAATACAATAAAATAAAATCTCAGCATGTATGTATAACAGTTACACACATTTACAGGACCTTATCATAATTAATATTGAACAGGGCAAAATTATCCTTAAAACCTACATATGATATTATATAATTATTTAGGAACACAACTAAAAAGTGATGCTTAAATGTGATGTATCCTTACGAAATTAAGCCACGGTTGACCTGTCTCCATTCAAAAAATTTGAGAAAAAAAACGTTGATCTGCATTGAAAATACTGATTTAGAGTCTGTGGTCTTAAAACCTTTCATCTTCTCAGTTATCAACAGACTCAGACATCATCTATGCAATAATCAAAGGATAGGGACTGATGGTAAGTGAATCTGATTGCATCACCCTTCACCTCCCCACGGAGCATAGGCCTTCAATAAACTTAGGCCTAGTCCTCCTGCCCTGTATCATCCGTCCAAAGTTTCCATTTCCATGAATTTGTCAAAACCCTGTGATTTGGGGGGGGGGGTGTTGAAAAAAGGGGGGGGGGGTAGGGGGGGGAGTGAATTGTAAAGAAGTCACAGATTCACTCAACAGCAAATCCTATCCCTTGCTTATTGAACAGATGATATATAACACTCCACAAACTATGTCAACAGGATAAAAGATCCCATCTCACTGCAACATCCCCGGAAATTAAGAGGCTGACATATTGGCAAAGGAAGGCGGAAAGCTATCTCAACTTGACATAAGCATAACTTAAGAAGAGGCCAAGAGTTTTATCAACAGCAGATACAGGAGAAAGAAGGAAGTAGAGCATCCAGGCCTCCAAACAAATGATACATATTACCAGCTTAGCAGAAGTGAACAAGTGGTAATCTTCAGACTTTGCATAGGCCACAACAGATTGGGATACTATCTATTCAACAAGCTGAAGATAGGAACTACCGATCAGTGTAACTATGGTGCTGATAAAATGACTGCTGAACATCTGCTACAAAGATGCCAAACACATGAAGAATGGGAATGGAGAAAGCACATATAGTTTCCCCACGTACCATTCCTGGAAAAACTCTAAGGAGATGCAAATAGTCTCAAGTTGACAACTGCTTTCTTTAAAGATTTTGAAGTAGATGTATGAGAGTGTACGAAGAAGAAGAAGTATTATAATTCAGCATATTACTCCTTACCAAGTAGAGACCAAGTGACAGTTTTCTGACTGAGAATTGTCTACTGCTGACTTCAATACCGTCTGTTCAGTAACTTACCACGTGTAATTCCAGGGGGTCCCTGAAGAGTTAAAGAAAGAACAGGATTACTGTATTATCAAGCATGTTGTACCAATCCTGGAAAAGCTCTACGAAGATAAAAACAGCCAGATACTGACCACTACTTTCTTTGAACATATTCATGTTGATGTGTGAGAGTGAACGCAGAAGAATAGATAATGTCTCAGTCAGTGACTTCTGGAGTCGGAAATTAGAGGGATAAAAAAGAAACAGAAGGAACTTGAGCAAAAGGCAGAGGACGAGAAGTGAATTTATTGAAGGCATTTGCTCCTTAGGGAACTGAAAGGTAGTGATGAAAATGATGGTGATGATGATGATGATGATGGTGATTGTTAGATAATGATAGTGATGATGGTGATGATGATGGTTAGATAATGATGGTGATGATGATGGTGATGATGATGGTGATGATGTGATGATGATTAGATAATGATGGTGATGATGATGATGGTGATGATGATGGTTAGATAATGATGGTGATGATGATGATGGTGATGATGATGATTAGATAATGATGGTGATGATGATGGTAATGATGGGGATGATGGTGATATAATTATGGTGATGATGATGATGATTAGATAATGATGGTGATGATGATGGTAATGATGGTGATGATGGTGATATAATGATGGTGATGATGATGATGATTAGATAATGATGGTGATGATGATGATGGTGGTGATGATGATGATTAGATAATGATGATGATGATGATGGTGATGATGATGGTGATGATGATGATTAGATAATGATGGTGATGATGATGATGGTGATAATGATGATGATGGTTAGATAATGATAGTGATGATGATGATGATGATGATAATGGTGATGATGATGGTTATGATGATGGTGATGATGATGATGATAACGATGATAACGTCTTAAATTAACATCCACCCGCTTGTCACGAAGTGGATTTAGGACTAGAGGCTGTCTAAATAAGAGACATGATAGGAAACTCTTTACAGAGCGATACAACAGGAAGCAATCTGATCATCAGAAGAAGTCCCCCGGTCCGACAAGTGTTTCGGTCCTATATACTCCTTTACACTCTAAGGGGGGCGGGCCCACTTGGGTCATGACTCCCAAGCGTCTCAGCTTCCTGTTGTCTTGCATCGAAAATGAACCCATTTCACTTATGGTAGCAACTTTAAATTCCACAACTCCGCCAGCCGTGGAGGCAATTGTGAAAGTAACAAAGAGAAGACAAATTATTCCGTTCGTTCCGTCGCACACACTGAGACACCAGCGCAAAGTCAACGAGTCGCCACTGCGCGTTCCCCACTGGACTTTTGATACTGACACCCCTTATAGTATACACCGCTTGTCGCCCCTGAGTCGCAGCCCGTTCACTAGTCCACCACAAACCTCAGCGTATTGTGGACTTAGAAAAATTCCTGGTGTTTTCTGTACCGCAGCGTTTATTGTTACGATCTCCATTCCCCATTGCGGTTGTTCCACAGCCAGCCTGATGCCTTTTCGGCAGTTTCACTAAGCCTCTTCAGGGCCCTTGTTCTCGACTGTCCCCTCAGCCCCAACAGTTTCAATAGATCATACACTGATGCAGCCACAAGCCCTCTTGCGCCCACTTCAACAGCCATGACCCTTGCAGTGAACCCATCGTGTCTCAGATCCGCGGCCAGATCACTATACTTGGCCGCTTTGAACGAATGTTGCTCATCTAATCTGGATTCAAATGGCACGGTCAGTTCAATCAGTATGACCTGAAGCGTTGCTGCAGAATGAAGCACTATATCCGGCCGTCTCCGCGATTTTCGGATACTCTCTGGATATGCCCCTCGTCCAGGTAGGTCCACCGCCATCTCCCAATCATTTGCACAATCAAGAAGAGATGGCAAACCGCCACCAGGTTTATTCGGTTTGGGGTGTGCTGACTTTCCTGCCCTCAGACACTAGTGGGAAGAAAGACTGAGTAAGATAGATTAGAAGAAAATGAGTGAAAATGTGACAGTTGAAACTATTGGCTCCGAGGGGTGAGAACCGGAATTGACTCCCTCGCCACTCCGGACGTCTTAGATAGCTATAGCTTCAACCACCTCTAACTACCCTAAGGGGATAAGGTTACTTAAGATCACATACACCACGATACAGACAACGTATAGCTACTGTACGTAAATACAAGTGACTGATCCAGACTACAATTAAAACAAGTTTATTTACACACACCAAAAATCCAATACATGTCAAAGAAATAAAGTGCGTGTACGCACACCTGGAAAAACAATCAAGCACAGTACAAATGATTTAACATCAACCCAACCCTTCACCTACAATTGAAACCTGTATGTAGGAAAGAAGTTAAGGTTAAACAAAACCACACTGAACTTGGTGGGGTCTCGAATTCCGAGCCGCCTCTCCAACTATCTATTCTAGATTATACTCTGAACTCCACTGTTCAGCTGGAAAACCTACAACCTGTCTACACAATCTCTGTAAAGACTTCGTTTCTACACAGCCTATTCTGAAACTCCCGAACACTTCTCCACAACTAACTTCCTCATTAAAACTTCAGCAGCTGTCCTCTGCTATGATCTTTCAACAAAACTCGTTGTCAGTTCTGTCTTTCTGCTCTAACATCTGTAGAGGGTATTGTTACCCTGTTTCCCTCCACAATTCGGTAGCTGACGGCTAGGGTTAAAACTGGATACAGAACTTGAAAATGTAGCTGTTTCTCTACTGACAAATCTGGATTCACCTGCCCGGTTACCCCTCTCTGGGTTTAGAACCCTCGGCTTTATTATGGCCGGGAAAAAGCGAAATTGCGACGACGCTGGCAGCATGCCAATTTGCGTGCGTAACTATACCGAGCTCAGAGCTCAGGATTTTTCCGACAAATCATTTTTCAACTGGAGAATGTCTTCCCTGCCTGGGAAAACGTATTTCTCTTCTTCTTCCGTCTCTGACAATATCTCAAGCTCTGCGTTTTCTGAGATACCAGAACTTTGCCGTGGGGAAATTTGTAGTGCCAAATTTCGCTCTCTCCCACTGTGCTGTGACCTGCTGTTAGACAAAATAAAATGCAACAGCTGAACAACACATCAATAATATACTCCTATATAACCAATAACTCCCTTACTTCCTAACACCCTGTCTATGACTCTCTGTGCACCACAATACAAAATATTTATGCCCAAGAAAGTCAGCTCCCCAATACAACTCCCTTCTCTTCCCTCTATCCGATTCCAAAGTAAACATCACCCAGGTAATACCCTCGGGCGGATAATCAACTCGCAGACCGGCTAACCTAGGGTTCTGCATGACTAGCTGCGAGTCAGAACAGTTTTTAACTGAGGGCTACCTGTCCAAAATACTTTGGGCTACAACTACGCTGACCCTTGATGAATCAATGATCAACACCAAAATAAAACTAGACCTCACTAGGAATCATTAAATTCCCGTCCCGTAAAATTAATCACATCCCAAAATGTAATAAACAATTATTCCTTTAACAGAAATAAATCATCTCTCGTCTTCTGATTACACAGTACAACAATGAACAATAAATAACGTATACCATTATATGCTAGCATGTACATACTGCCACAAGTTATACCCAAAACCAGGTATAATTAAAATCCCATAGTTACAACCACGTGCTCCCGCATTCTCACAAAGTTTCTCAAACAGTTACTTCACTCCTCCTCAACCCTCTGAATATCGTCCAGAATTCTTCTTCTTTGATCCTTAGCCACCGACCGTCAAAGCAGTCAGTGGCCATCACGCCTAGTGGTGTCTTAAAGGGCAGCAACAAATTGATTCCACTTTGCTCGGTCGGTGGCCATCCTTCATACAGTGCCCCAACTCTGGTGCATTCTTTGCACCTCAGCCTCCACAATCCTCCGCCAAGTTGTTTTTGGACGGCCTCTCTTTCGTTTTCCGTCAGGGGTCCATAGCATAGCTGTTCTTGTGATGGCATCGGGGTCTCTTCTGAGGACATGGCCAACCCAGCTCCATCGTCTGCCAGCTATGATGGTGTGTATGTCCTCTTGCTTGCTCCGAGTAAGCAGATCTTGGTTGGTGATGGTATTCGGCCAAAAGATTCGGTGAATTTTTCTTAGGCATGTTGTGTGAAAAGAGGACAATTTCGACATTTCCTTCTGTGTAACTCTCCAGCATTCCGCACCATAGAGAAGCACAGAAAGCACACAGCTCTGATATAATCTTAATTTTGTGCTTGTGCTGTATTGAGAAGACTTCCAGATGTTGTTTAGGCTAAAAAAAACTGTTCTTGCCTTATTCATTCTGATGTTGATGTTTTCCAGAATTAAAATTCATTAAATAACAGCACCCAAGTGCTTACTATTCAACAACTCCCTCCCTTGTATATATATATATATATATATATATATATATATACATATATATATATATATATATATATATATATATATATATATATATAGTAGAACTCCATTTATCCGAACCCCATGGGACCGAGCATCGTTCGGATAATCAAATTTTCGGATAATTGGATTACATAATGTATCGAGTACATGTACACATATTTCTAAAAATAATTAACCATCACAAGGAAAATACACTATAAAACATATTTACTTGTACTGTAATAATAATACCCACACTGTATTAGATCACTGTATCACCAAAATCTTTTATTACACTGCAGTGCATGTACTACAGTACTTGTATTAATTATTTTTGTTAAGAAAGAGAAATGTTTTCAAAATAACATTACAAACGATTCAAAACCAGGCGCAACTTACGTATATATGTACTTGCACAGATGTAGCCCACTATTTAAAATAATGAGGAATCCTCTTTTGCACCAAACTGGATAGTCTCCTTTTGGCTGCTAAGTCCCGCATTCTCTTCAACAGCAGAAGCTGTGTAGGACAGCTGTCATCTTCTTGCTCGTACCAAGCAATCGCTGTTTCTAGTGCTATAAAGGCCTCTTCAGGACTTGGTCGACGTTTTGGTTTTTCTTCATAATCTACAAGTACATCATGTACTTCTGAGGAGTCTTCATCATCGGTCACTACATGTATTTGGTTTTCTTCTTGCACAAAAGACAAAATTTCTTCGTCATTCAAAAACTGAAAACCAGAATCATTATCATCTTCTAGCCACATGTGTACATCATCTTTGTCACAGTCCGAAAATCCGGGCATTGCTTGAAACAGTTCCACAACTTCATTTATACAATCATCATTTGTGTCCACTGCAGTAGTTTCATTTCCTCCTTTTTTCCCAAGCAATCTACTCCAAGCCTTGTTGAGATTATCTTGTGACAGGGTGGTCCAAGCATCAGCTAACATATAGCAGCAGTCTTTGAGATTAAGCTTTTTGGAAAACGCCACCACACTTTCTTCATCTTCAGTCAACAATAAACGACGCAGGACTTCCTTCTTGTACATCTTTTTAAGCTTTGCTATAACACCCTGATCCATTGGTTGAATCAGTGCTGTTACATTGGGAGGCAGAAAAATTACTTTAAAATTTGCATCAACTGCATTCAATGTATCCGTCTCTGGATGAGATGGTGCATTGTCCAGTAGAAGAATTACTTTTTCAGTTTTCTTTTCTTGTTCTCTCAACCTCTTCACATTTGGGATGAACTGATTTGTATACCAATCAAGAAATATTTCACTATTCATCCAAGCACTCTTCTGTGCTTTGTAACACAATGGGAGACATGTCACATTCTTTAAACAACGTGGTTTTTTGGCTTTGCCGATCATTAGCACCGGTAAACGATGACTTCCACTGGCATTTGCGGCTACCAAAATTGTTACTCTCTCTTTGCACTTTTTAAACCCAGGGGCAGCTGCTTCGCGCTGAGATGCAAGTGATTTTTGAGGCAATGATTTCCAGTATAAGCCAGTCTCATCGGCATTATACACATCATCGAGTGAATAACCTTCTTCTTCCAAAAAAGCCAAGAATGTTTCTTTAAAATTTTTAGCGGCAGTTGCATCGCTAGATAAAGATTCCCCTTGAATCTCCAATTCTCGTATGCCATGACGAGATTTAAAGTTTCTTAACCATCCCTGGCTAGCCTTAAAGTCAGGAGGACCGTCAAGTTGATTGTTGAACTGAAATGCCTTTTCACACAACAGAGAACCAGAGATAGGTTCCCCTTTGCTTCTTCTTTGCACAAACCATATATACAAAGCCTCTTCCAATTTCACATCTTTCGCATTTCTCATGGTTTTACGTTTCTTCGACCCATTTTCACTATCAAATTTCGATGCAAAACTCATAATTTCTTCTTCTTCTTTGTTCGCCCTGAAAAGGACGGTGGTTGCGTTGTGTCTGTTTACGCCGTAGCTGTGATATCTGCACCTTTCGGTCGACACATCCGACTTCAGCATGGCATTTTTTTAGGGACCGGGTTTGCCTTCCCATTGCGATCTGTACTCGCTCAGCCAGACTGCACTGATGCAGACTGTTTCCAGGACCACCACGTGGAGGTGGAGTACGGTCTTAGTCAGCTCTGGTTCGCTGACTCTGATGCAAGCAGTCAAGCTATGGGTCGCTGATTGCATTCACTATTGCTGCATCTTTGGGTCCCACTCATAATTTTATCCTTGTTACTTTTGATGTCAGAGACGGTAGCTTTCCCAACATTGAACATCCTCGCAAGTGAAGACACAGTTTCACCTTGTCCTAGTCTCTTGATAATTTCTGTTTTCGTTTCAATTGACAAAACATTGCGGTTCCTTTTATATGCTTTAGGCCTACTGGAAGATGCCATATCGCACAGAGAAATACTTGTACACCAAAATTATTCTGCTGTAGTAGCAGACACAATTATTTTAAGTTGAACTGTCTGTTTAGCCAGTGTTCTACCTAGAACGCACACGTACACTTTATTGGTAAACCAGATATTAACTGACTTTATGATCTAACTGACTTCCTGTACGTAAGCGACCGACCATTAGCCCATCCCATTCTCTACAAATTGTTCGCACACATTTGAAGTTTGCCGCATCAAAAGATTCAGAATTTTAGTCTAACGTGACTGTGGCATCTGATTTTTTTTTTTTTTTTCCTAGAACAAGTGTTCGGATAATTGGAAATATCTCAACTCTTAATCCTTCCTAGATACTGCTATTCCTTCTAGAAAGAATTATAAAGACCTCTTACATTCAATACTCTCTCTAAGAACATAATTGATGGCCATACACGTTAAAGTTAGCTTTAAAATTAACTTCCCAAGAAAACTTACAGATCGGGCTAGACTCTATTAAAATAAAATAAAAGTACCACGCTAATAACTAATGGCTTACCCAATTCGAATTTCCTACTTACGAGCAAATCGAAAATTGACTAGGGTTACACAGCTGGCAATTTCATCAAAGAGACTTGGCTGTTGTTGTTGTTTTGATAAGTTGATGGGTGGAGAGCGGGCACTTAACAGCTGACCATTATTGCCTCTTCTCGTTCCATCTTGGTCTACCCTGTTCATCCTGAAAGTTGGTTATAATTGGGGTATTTAGTGTCATTTTATTTACTAATTTTGTATTCAATTTATATAACTATTGTCTTTTGCAGTTGCTGATTTTTATTTATATTAGTATTTGTCCATTTTATTTTCTCTTTTGTATTGTTTATAAATAACTAATGTCCTTTACACTTGTTTTTAATTTGTATTAGTATTTGTTCTTTTTTGAGTTGTTGCCCCCCTTTTTTATATACCTCATTGTCTTTCCTTGTCCTATGAGTAGTTAGTTAGTTTTTTGTTAATGCTTTGTTAGTTCTTGCTGCTTAATTTCTATTTAGTTGGATGTTTTTTCTGAAGTACTAACCTTATATGTTTTTCTTTGTTTTATGTATATATCTTTTAAGTATTGATTTGGCATCTTTTGGAGCATCTATACTTAAAACCTTATCACCTGTCATGTCTATATTGTGATTTCTATAGTAAGTTTTTAATTCAAGCCTTTGTTGTTCGTACTTTTTACAGTGGATCATGTAGTGGTCTATGTCATTCTCTTCCTGACATTCTTGGCAGTGTGGTTCCTCTATCATAAAGTATGCTGCACCGAGACGGAGACGCCACAGTTTTTTGTTCGAAGGTATTTTTAGTTCTTCTATGACCTGGCACGTACGAGGGGCGTTCAGAAAGTAATGCACCACATCATTTTTCTCAGGAGCTGTTTATTCAAAAAGCATGAAATTTATACACAATATACATGGATTTGTCATGTAAACATCGGTATTATTCAACATAATCCCCATCAACTTTTACGGCTTTATGCCAGCGCGAAACAAGTGCATGTATTCCTAGCCCGTACCAGATTTTGTCTAGATCATGTAGCCATTTCTTCGCTGCATGAATCACTCCTTCATCCTCTTCAAACCTTGTCCCACGGAGTGCATCTTCAAGTAGACCAAATAGATGAAAATCAGAGGGTGCCAAATCGGGACTATGGGGTGGATGGGGTAGTACAGTCCAACCCAATTTGGTGAATTCTTCCCGTGTTGCCAGACTTGTGTGAGGGCGCGCATTGTCGTGAAGGAGAAGCAGGTCTGTTGGATTCTTGTGCGGCCGAACTCTGCGAAAACGTTGAATGAGTTTTTTCAATGTCTTAATGTAAGCTTGCGAATCGATTGTCTCTCCTCTTGGCATAACGTCCACGAGAATCACACCTTCAATGTCTCAAAAGACAGTGATCATGACCTTTCCAGCTGAAGGAATTGTCTTGAATTTCTTTCTTCGTGGTGATTGCGGATGATGCCACTCCATTGACTGTCTCTTTGTCTCAGGTTCAAAATGATGTGCCCAGGTTTCGTCACCTGTAACCAGAGAAGGCCACTCTCCAAACCTCCGATGTCTTGCGGGCAGTGTTAGGATGTGCAAGAACATGGACAGGAAGACTCCACAACTTCCCCACTGAAGACACGCCCACGGCGACCGTTGCCTCAATTGGCTGTGTGTGTGGTGTACCCGGAAACGGGGTCTCCCAGTACTGAGGCACAGTTAAGTCCCCGATGTCACTTATCGGTGCAGAGTTGAGAGAGATGGCTGAGCATCACAATCCCCCCTGTGTTGCAGCATGATGAGAACCAAGCATTGCACACTGAGCTTGGGGGGATCACTTGGGCACCAGACTTAATACTGGCTCTTGACTGGATGGCCGCATGCAGGAGATTTCTACAATGGAGGGTTGGCAGGTGGTGGGTATCTGGAAGTGGCTCTGTGCAGGACGTGAGGATTCCTTGGGTGAGCCCAGAACCAGAGCACAGCATTGTGCAAGCTCTGCATAGTTGGAGAGCCCCCTGGATGACGGGGAATGCACAGTGTGCTACCCCACCTATCCCCAACTGCTAACTTAGAACCAGAAGTGGGGTCCTCTGTATGCGTGCCAGGCCAGGATACAATGCCTGGGAAAGATACTGGAGCTCAGAACTCCCTAACTCAAAGTTGCAGGATGGCAGAAAAGCCACGGGAAAGACAGGGCTATTTTGAAGATAACGCAACCATATTTTTACCATACGAGCTCGGACGCCGCCTCGGTAAACAAGGTCCGCGCAGAGCAGTGACATCCCCAGGCTGCTTGCGAATAGTCTACTACTGGGAACTTAAACAGATTAGGGATGAGCCCACTCTCCCGTTGAACAGGTGCTAAAGTCGTAGATACTGGGCCAGAAGGCGCACCGGAAACCACAGTATCACGCAACTCGCCTTTTTTTTCTATGGAGAGTACACCGTCAAATAAATCTCGTAATGGTGCTCGCCCTGTGGAGCTCCACCAGGCAGGTGCAGTGCCGGGCTCTGAGCCTCGACAGAGCCCACCCACAGCTACTGGAGGACCCTCTAGACCGTCTTGTGGAGTCAGCAGACGGCGGAGGAGAACTACTGACCAAAACAAAACAGAAAAAGAGAAACCCAGAGTGCCACTTGTCATGATGCACTGGAATGCAGAGGGAGTGAACAGCAAGCAGGCTGGATACAGCAAAAGACAGAGCTGGAATACATCTTGTATGAGAAGCAAGTCAGTGTTTGCTGTATCCAAGAGACTCACTTGAAAGCAGATCAAACCTTTAAAATAAGGGGATATCAATGCTTCAGATCCGACAGAAAAGATAGACGAAAAGGAGGAGTACTTACTCTTGTACGGAATAACATTCCTGCACACGAAAGGAAAACCTTCATGGATGGAGCAGAATATCAGCTGTTGCAGCTAAAGGTAGACAAGATGGAAATAGAACTCCTGAACTATTACTGTCCGAACAACAAACCCCTGAGTCTCAGCACTATACAGGTACCAGCCACCAACTTTATAGCAGTTGGAGACTTTAATAGCCACTCCCAGAGCTGGGGCTATAACCATCTGGATCACAGAGGTGAAGAGGTTGAAACTTGGCAAGATGATCACTCCCTAATCCTAGTCAATAATGCCACAGATACTCCTACCTTCTACTCCAGAGGATGGCACACAACTTCAACACCAGATCTTGCCTTCTCCACACCAGATATAGCTGGATCTATTAGTAGAGAAGTAGGAGACCAACTAGGGGGAAGCGACCATCGCCCAATCTTTCTTACTGTCCAGAGTGCAACTCTCAGTACAGGCCCAGCCATTACAAGATGGAACAACAAAAAAGCCAACTGGGGTTTATTCAGGCATCAGGTGAACACGCTGCTGTCTACCCTCAAGGTACAGAACAGAGACATTAATGAAGTGGTAAAAGACTTCAACAGATGCATACTACAAGCTGCAAAAGAAACCATTCCCAAAGGATGCCGGCGTAACTACATACCATACTGGTCCAGCACACTCCAAGAACGTCAGGAAGCTATGGACAGGGCTAGAAAGGACGCAGAGTCTCAGCCTTCACTTGAAACTCACAACAAATGGAAAAAGGCTGTAGCAGAGTTTCAGAGAACAAAGCTAGAAGAAAAACGGAAAAGCTGGAGAACTAAAACGGCATCGCTGAACCTTGAGAAAGACGGCAGGAAACTTTGGAGATTAGTCAAGTCTCTAAATGAAGAGCGTTCCTCACCAAGGCAGACTATCACATTGAATGAAGGTGGCAAACTTTTCAGAGGAAAACAAGCTGCAGACTTGTTTGCTAGAAGATACAGTTCAGAAAGCAACTTACCCATTAACATAGACCATCAGAGAGAGATAAGAAAAGAAATACTGGCAACCAAGGGACAGACAGATACTCCTGCCCCAATGAGGGAACCCATCACACTAGGAGAACTACAGAAGGCTATTTCCAAGCTTAAGTTTCAAAAGTCACCCGGCCCAGACAAAATCAGCAACGAAATGCTAGTAAATCTGAGCTCAGCAGCAAAGACAAAACTGCTTGAGATATTCAACCACAGCTGGTTGAAAGGAACGGTACCCCAAGTATGGAGAGAAGCCATCACAATACCCATACTAAAGAAAGGGAAATGTAAGACTGAGGCTGCAAGTTACCGGCCAATCAGTCTCACAAGCTGTGTTGGGAAGACTATGGAGCGAATAGTCAACCACAGATTGAAATGGTATTTAGAGTCTGAGCAGATCCTGGTGCCGGAACAAGCTGGATTTAGAGAATGCTACAGTATAGAAGACCAAGTTACTTACTTGTCTCAAGCAATAGAAGATGCCTTCCAGGAGAAGAAAAAGGTCCTAACGATCTGGGTCGACTTCAAGCAGGCCTTTGACAAGGTGTGGAAAGATGGCCTCATTGCAAAACTTAGGAGAAGTGGAATCCAAGGCAACATGATGAAATGGATCCAGTCATACTTGCATAACAGGAGAACTAGAGTCACTCTTGACGGTCTGCAGAGCAGAAAAGTGTTGCTCCATCAGGGGGTACCTCAAGGAGGAGTAATTTCCCCAACACTCTTCCTTGTTTACATCAATGACCTGGTGAAAGATCTCCCTGCAGGAGTGAAAGCTGCCTTATATGCAGATGACCTAGTACTCTGGTGCGCTGATGAAAATGTCACCACAGCAAATTATAGAATGCAGCGGGCAGCAGACATGCTAGTGTCATGGGCAGAGAAATGGCTTATCACAATAAACACAGACAAAACCTCCACAACACTGTTCTCCCTCGCCCCCAAGGACAAATCAGCTAACATACACCTAGGGACAACCGTGATCAAGGAAGAAAGCTACCCCACCTATCTTGGGGTGACATTTGACCAAAGGCTTACATGGAATAAGCATATTGAAAATGCAGAAGGAAAGGCCCGAAGACGACTAGGCATACTCAGAAAACTAGCAGGTACCAACTGGGGAGCAAATGAACGAAATCTAAAGAAGATTTATAATGGAGTAATAAGACCACACTTAGAGTTTAGCTCAGCAGCATGGACATCAGCTGCTAACTCACATCTGCAGTCTTTGGACAAGGTGCAAAATCAAGCTCTCAGGCTCATTACAGGAGCCATGAAAACTACACCAATAACAGAGATGCAGAAGGTTGCTGGATTACAGACACTGTCCCATAGAAGAGACACAAACACCATGATCCAGATGGAAAAGTACAACAGTATGCCAATGCACCCAATGAAGGCAAGACTAGATGATCTGGCATTGGGACGTCTAAAGCGTAGCAGCTTTGTGCATCGGGGAAAAAGACTTATAAGACAGCATCAAGAAGACCTATCCATGAAGACAACACCACTGAAGCCCACTCTATACCCTGTACCATGGGAGCAGGCCAGCAGTGCCCTCCAAATTAATACATCAGTCAGTGGTCTCGCAAGTGGATGTGAGTATAATGATCTGCAAAAACGAACTGCTACATTGAGTATGATCCAAGAAAGCTATCCCGATCAATCATGGATACATGCCTATACAGATGGATCAGCAACTAATGCTGTTAGGAATGGAGGTGCCGGTATCTTTATCTCATATCCTGACAACCACTATGAGACTAGGCACATTCCCACTGGTAAATTCTGTTCCAACTATACAGCTGAGGTTCAAGCTCTAGAGCAAGCTGCAAATATGATTTATAACACCAACTCTGACTGCCACCAGGTAGTCATCCTCACAGATGCACTGTCTGTCCTGCAAGCTCTCAAGGGTGGTAAACTCCCGCATCTGAGAAATGAACTAAACAAGGTAGCTGTCAAAAAGAGAACCATACTTCAGTGGGTACCATCTCATTGTGGTGTACCCGGAAATGAAAAGGCAGATAAACTTGCAAAAAAGGGAGGAGAATGTGAACAAGAAGATAATGAAGTCACATACTTTGAGAAAAAGAGAGCTATCCAGAATATCAGAAGAGAACAGAACCAACCCAAAGACGACTATCACACTCTCGACCGGCAGGGACAGATAACTATTTTTCGACTCAGGACAGGGCATAACAAACTGAATAAACACATGCACAAGCTACGACTGTCTGCTTCACCACTGTGCACATGTGGATTAAACGAACAAACTGCTGAGCATGTTCTACAGGACTGTCTTCTGTATGACCAGTTAAGAAAGACATACTGGCCCAATGACTCAACACTAAACTCAAAGCTATATGGAGTTAAAGAGGAACTTCAAACAACAGTCGAATTCATCATGAGAACTCGTCTGACGGTGTAATCATCATAGATGCGATCGCAAGAAGAAGAAGAAGAAGAAGTCACCTGTAACGATCTTAGCCAAAAAGTTCTCTCCATCAGCATTGATACGCTCCAACAATTCAGAAGAAATTGCTTTCCTTTGCAATCGGTGGTCATTTGTGAGACTTCGAGGAACCCATCTTGCGCGAACCTTAGAAAATCCGAGAGTTTTTATAACTGCATTTGCACTACCAATGCTGACTGACAGCTGTAAGGCCAATTGTTGAGTAGTGATTCGCCTATCAGTAAGAATAATGCCCTCAGCGCATTTCAACACTTCTTCGTTAGTGGCTGTGGCAGGACGTCCACAGCGCGGCCGATCAAGCAGCTCCGTATCTCCACTTCCCGATTCTTTGATTCTCAGAACCCAGCGACTGACTGTACTCCTGTCGACTGCAAAACTTCCATACACATCACGTAGACGCTTGTGAATGTTCACAACAGTTTCCTTCTCTGCAACGAGAAATTCTATCACAATTCGCTGCTTATAACGCAAGTTGCTAACACGCTCCATTTCAACGGTTTAGGGCAGCCGTATTATTTGACCGGTTGCGGTGCAATTTGGTGCACAAAATTGGCACATGCCATATTTGAAGTGTGCAAAATGTCATGCTTCTATCTTCATTATTAGCTGAGAAAAACGATGTGGTGCATTACTTTCTGAATGCCCCTCGTACTTGTTGGTTCTTTCAGCAGTGTGAACGCGTGTCTGCCTTTTCTACTGTTCTTCCATGTTGTCTTCCATTCCTCGTTTATATTTATCTTCACCGTGCTCTTGATCTCCGACCTTCCCAGTCCTGCTCTTATATTGTTTTTACTTATTCTTCCATTCTTGGCGTTCTGGTCTGCCAACTCATTACCACCTATACCTATGTGTGCTGGAACCCACACTAGCCTCACACTACATCCTCTGTTCCCTAGTGATGTATTAATTGCTAGAATTTCTTCCATTATGTCTGGCCGGCTACATTTACCTTGGTGTTCTAGTGCTTGTAGTGATGATAGTGAGGCCGTAAAGAGGCAGCCCCTCCACTATGCAAAGGCACAACAGGCCAATCACCTGTTTGTCTTAAAACCTGATTATGCGAAACGTAAGAGAGAAAACCGGACTGATTCTAAAGGCGACGAACTGGGACGGACTACGGACTACGACTTATGGAACTTGGAACACAAGAAGTATAAATGGGAAAGAAGAGAAGCTGGTGGAAGAGATGAGGAAAGCAAAACTAGAAATCCTGGCTATAACGGAAACAAAGAAAACAAGACAAGGAGTCATGGATCTTGATGGCAACACGTTGCTCTACAGTGGTGTACCCATGTCTGAAAGAGCTAAAGGGGGCGTGGGTTGCATTGTGGCCAAAAATTAAAAAGATAGTATCAGGGATGGAACTTTGTCTCGGAGCGCATTATGGTTGTAAAACTAAAAGAAGGAGAAACCATAGTCAACCTGGTCATAGTGTATGGGCCAAATGAGGATGAGAGAGCAGAGGTCAAGGAGGAATTCTTCGAGCTGCTTCAAAGAACCGTGGATGACTGCCTAGATGAAGTTATCATGCTCGGAGATTTTAATGCCAGAGTTGGAAATGACCATGCTAGATGGGGTGGAGTTATCGGAAGATATGGAGAAGATACTCTCAATGACAATGGAAAGCGACTCCTTAGATTCTGCAGTGAGCAGAATCTGATCATTACAAACACAAAGTTCCCCCATAAGCGCATACATGCATACACTAGATGTGAACCAATCAAGAATGAGAAGTCAGTGATCGACTATGCCATTGTTAGGAGAAGCTCATTCAAATATGTCCGGGATGCTAGAGTCTGGAGGGTGCCAGTGATCACTACCTGCTAACAATCAAAAGAACAACTGAAAGAGTTGCTCAGCCTAGGAACTGCCCAACATCACGCAAGAAACCAAGTAAACGAGCGGGAGAAATGAGCATTAGGACCTACAAGCTGAGAGAGCCAGAAATTAAGACCAGATATCAGGGGCTTATTGCTGCAGCGATGAGCAACACAGAAGAACGACCGGATGACTTGGAAACCCTCTGGATTAAATTCAAGGATATCATAAAGACAGCTGCTGCAGAAGCATGCGGTGAAGTCCTTCTTCTTCTTCTTCCTCGTTCGTCCTGAAAAGGACGGTGGTTGCGTTGTGTCTGTTTACGCCTAAGCTGTGATATCTGCACCTTTCGGTCGACACATCCGACTTCTGCACGGCATTTTTTAGGACCGGGTTTGCCTTCCCATTGCGATCCACACTCGCTCAGCCAGACTGCACTGCTGCAGACTGTTTCCAGGACCACCACGTGGAGGTGAAGTGTGGTCTTGACCAGCTCTGGTTCGCTGGTCCTGACGCAGGCAGTCAAGCTATGAGTTGCTGACTGCGTTCTCTATTGCTGCGTCTTTGGGTGAAGTCCGACTTGGGAACAAGAGAAAGAGGACACCTTGGTGGACAGAGGAAGACAAAGAGAAAATAATAGAGAAGAAAATGGCATGGAAACAACACTTAGGAGCTAAAAACACAACAGGACAAATGGAAAAATATTGAGAATTTGTGACACTCAGAACAGAAGCAAAGAACAAAGTGCTAGCAGCAAAACAGAAGTCCTGGGGAAAATGTGGAGAAAAGCTAGAAAAAGATGCACAAGAAAACCAGAAATTGTTCTATAAGACCCTAAAGAACATGAGGAAGGAAATTTATAAAGGACAAGCAAGGCAAATTGCTTACTGCCCCGAAGGAAATAATTTAAAGATGGAAAGAATATTTCTCAGAACTCCTGGATGGTGAGCATGGTGAAGCATCAGAAATGATAACCACTAGCACAGAAGAGAAAAACAATAATGGTGAAGATGACATAAAGATGGAAGAACTGAAGGCAGCACTGGAGAAAATCAAGATGGGCAAAGCAGCAGGGCATGAGGGTATAACACCAGAAATGGTTAAGTACATGGGAGCATCAGGCGACCTATTACTCTTAAGGGTTCTACAGGCAGCGTGGTACAACAAGACCATACCAAAGGATTGGGAGATTGCCATCATAACACCAATTTTCAAAAAGGGTGACAATCGACAGTGTTGAAACCATACAGGCATATCCCTTCTCAGTGTCCCTGGTAAAATCTACTCTAGAATCCTAGAGCAAAGACTCCGACGCCTAGCTGAGCCACAATTGGATGAGGTCCAGTGCGGATTCCGAGCGAACCGAAGAACTCAAGACCATCTTCACACTCAGACAGCTGAGTGAAAAGGCCCTTGAGTATAAGAGTGAGATCCATCTTTGTTTCATAGAACTGGAAAAAGCGTTTGACAGGGTACGCTGGAGCAAACTTTGGGACTGTTTGGCAAGGAAGAACATTCCAGCACCTCTGATTCATGCTATACAGAGCTTCTACAAGTCTTGCAGAAATTATGTGAGGACAGCAAACCATAAGTCTGAAGAGTTCAGGACCACCACTGGTGTAAGACAAGGTGATATCCTGTCACCTTACCTTTTCATACTATTCATGGACGATGTCATCAAGGAGAGATGTAAGGACAGAACAAGTAAGTATTCAGTGGGGTACTGGAAGATGAGACAGGTCTGTATTTCTGAGCTGGCATTTGCTGATGATGTTGCCCTGATTGCTAAATCAGAGGCACATCTCCAATCCAACCTGCAAGTCTGGAAGGAAGAGCTGGAGAAGAGAGGGATGGTCATAAGCAGCTCTAAAACAAAATTCATGGTGATATCACAAGAAGAAAGAAGACATCAGATTGAACAGGTCCTGGAGCAGGTCGACCACTTTAAATACCTCGGAGCTATTATAGACCGAAAGGGAGGTATCAAAGAAGAGTTGGCCTCTTGAAAAGCAGCAGCTGGGAGACTTTTTCAGGCCATAAATCGAGGATTCCTCAGCAAGAGAGAGGTTGGTAAGAAAACGAAGATGGCTGTATACCGCTCCACCTATGTCCCAGTCTTGACATATGGATGCGAGTCATGGGCAATGACTACAACCCACAAAAGCCAGATCCAAACCTCAGAAATGAGGTATCTGAGGAAGATGGTTGAAGTAACAAGAAGAGACATGGTACGCAACCAGACGATACGTCAAGGCCTTAAATCCCACCCCCTGCAGACCCAAGTTGAACAGTCCCAACAAAGATGGTTTGGCCATGTCTGCAGAATGGGAGAAGATCGGCTACCATGACAAGCATGGGAAACAAAGAGCCAAGGATCCAGACCCTCAGGACGACCCAGAGTCCGCTGGGAGGACAACATTAGACAATCTTTGAAGGACCGAGGACTAGAATGGAACCAGGCCAGGAAGAAGACAGCCGATAGGATAGTCTGGAACTCTCTCTTCCAAACCTCTACACCTCACGGTAGAAGGGGAACGACTAAGTAAGTAAATGGTGATGATAGTGAGTCTGTAAATATCGTAACAGCTTCTGGTGGGTTATCTTCAAGTTGTGGTTAGCGCGCAAACAAGGTTAGACACGTTTCAAGAGACCTACAAAGCGACTGAGACTAGTTATTTTAGTTTATGTTTACAATATTTAGTTATACATATACATATATACATACAATATATATATATATATATATATATATATATATATATATATATATATATATATATATATATATATATATATATATATATATATATATATATATATATATATACATATATATATATTATATATATATATATATATATATTATATATATATATATATATATATATATATAAATATATATATATATATATATTATATATATATATATATATATATATATATATATATATATATATATATATATATATATATATATATATATATACATATATACATACAATATATATGTATAAAATATTTTTTAAAATCGATAATGATGGAGAAATTAAAAAATCGATAATTAGTTGGTTACTAAGGGGTTTTTGAAGCGAGTGAAGGTATTTTTGTGCTGGCGAGGGTGACGATGTATAGTGGGGCCTAGGTTAGGGGGATTTTTGTGTGATGTTGTATTGTACTGATATACATATATTTATTTTACAATATTTAGTTATACATATACATATATAGACATACAATAATTAGAAAATATAAAAAATCGATGATGACGGAAATTTTTAAAAACCGATAATGGTGGCTTAGGTTATTAAGGGGGGTTTTTGAAGCGAGTGGGTGGGACTTCCTCTGACGATCAGACGCATGACTTGTTATATAGAAATAAGTTTGTTCGATAACGGCAGGCGTGTTGTTTATACAAAATAATTAGACAATTAGACATACACTATATATATAAAAAATATAAAAATATTTTTTTTTTAAATCGATAATGACGGAAAATATTTTTTAAAAATTGATAAGGGTGAGTTACTAAGGGGTTTTTGAAGCGAGTGGAGTCTTTTTGTACTGGCGTTGGTGACGAGGCACAGTGGGCTGATCACCTGCTCGCCAACCAATCTGATTACGGAAACAATGATAGATTGTTTGGTCTGTTTTTGTTCCACAAAGACGCCACTAGGCGTGGTGGAAACAGCGATAGATCGATCAATTTGTTGTTGCCCTAAGACGCCACTAGGCGTACTGGCCACATACTGCTTTGCCGGTTGATGGCTAAGGATGGAAGAAGAAGAAGAAGTTGGTGACGAGGCATGGGTGTGTACATTTTGGGGTGTAGCAGGCGAGTGGGCCAGCATTGAGAGGTGGGAGTGAAGGCGTGTGGTTGGGTGAGAAGCTAAGAAAAAAAATGTGGGAATGGATTTTCCCCGTGTTTGTCATGAGGTAGAGAGCGAATGGCTGCTGGAATGGAAAGTGCATGATTCAACCCATGGGTTTGTTACAGACTACATGAAAACAATGAAGGTTACACGTGCAACACGATTCCCAAATGCTACGACCCTGAAAATGTGTACGCGTTGTGGCAGTATACTCGGTATAAAAAGGCCCTTGAGACAAAACACCCAGTACATGTGCTTGAAATGCCACGATTATCTGAAAACGACCGCCAACGAGCCATTCATATGTTGGAGACCGGAATGAGCTCGCAGGCCATTGCCAGAAGGATGAATTGCTACCACAGCACTATTGTACGTCTCAATGAACGTTACGGAACCACTGGCAGTGCCCGGGATAGACTTCGGAGTAGCCAACCACGAGTTACTACCCCTGCGCAAGATCGTCATATTGTGCTGAGTCACTTAAGGAATCGTTCTCTACCGGCAAGTCAAACAGCAAGAGCAATAGTGGGTAGACGTGGGCAAGTCTCTCGAATGACAGTCATACGACGACTCAGAGATACAGGCCTTACCGCAAGACGACCCTATGTTGGGCCAAACTTGACTCACAGACATCTTCAGCAGCGCCTGTAATGGGCAGAGCAACATGTCAGATGGACTAGACTGCAGTGGAATGCTGTCCTTTTCACAGACGAGAGCAGATTCAACATATCCTTTGCTGATGGACGTATGCGGATTTGGCGACGGTGTGGAGAGCGCTTTGCAGATTGCTGTGTTCATCAGCATTTGGAGGTGGCAGTATTCACATTTGGGGAGGATTCAGTTTTCACCATCGCTTACCTCTTCACGTCTTCCGTCAAAATGTTAATGCTGTGACATATCGAGATGAGGTTTTGGATGCATTGGTTGCTCCTGCGTTCACAAATTATCCAGACTTGCAGCTTCTACAGCAGGATAACGCACGTGCGCACACCGCATGCATTACGCAGCAATATCTACAGCAGCAGAACATTGTGACGATTGATTGGCCTGCCCTATCACCAGACATCCCCCCTATAGAACATCTGTGGGACGAGCTTGGACGCAGAGTCTACAGGCAAGGTTCTCCAGCTAATCTGCAACAGCTCGAAGCTGCTCTTACACGTGAATGGGACTTGATTCCCCGGAATTTCCTTCAGAGACTTGTGCGTTCCATGCGGAGCCGCTGCCAAGCTTGTTTGCAAGCACACGGTGGACATACCAGATACTGAGGATAGTGTGAATGAATTTTTTTATTGGTTGTATATTTAGTTTTCTCCCTTGTCTGCACAGAATGCAATGAATTTCATAACAATAAAATGTACAAATTAATGACCAGCATGGATTCATAGGAAAATGAATAAAGATTCCAAATATGTAAACTTGTAAACACTTATATTTACATTTCACACACTGTTCCTGGATTATACAGGTGGTGCATTTTTAATGTGCTTCAGTATATATAATTCTTTTAAAAGAAGACGAAATGTCAAGCTAAATAACTAGTCTCAGTCGCTTTGTAGGTCTCTTGAAACGTGTCCAACCTTGTTTGCGCGCTAACCACAACTTGCTTAATGGAAAAATTAATCGATAGTTGACGCGTTGTGAAAATTCTTTGTGTGCTGGCCTTGTGAGTATATGACTCATGGTAAATCCATATTAGCTAAACCAACTAAGAATCCGCACCAAAGCTTCCTGTTATGTTTAATTTTACTTTTCAGTCAAAGTAAAGCCATCTCCTTTGGTTTTGAGAACATGCGTTTGTAACTTGTTTATTTTTCTTTTTTGTTAAGGTTAAAGCACCTGTTCCCGGTTCTGCATTTATTCTAATAGCAACAGTTGTATTATTCTTTGTTAGGTCTTTGCATCTTGTCTTTTTGAGCGCCAGAAATATTTAATTTACTCGTTCATACATTTTTTCTAAGATAAATTTTAGCTGTCGCTATCATGAAATCTTATACTAACTGTTTCGCCTCTTAAATTTACAAGATTATTTTCTTTGTGAAAGAGTAAAGTGTTAGAGACTTGCCTATACTAGATCTAGTATCTAGAGGTGGGGGGTGAAGTGTTAGAGACTTACCTATACTAGGTCTAGCATGAAGAGGTGGAGTGAAGTGTTAGAGACTTGACTGTACTAGGCCAGCATAAAGAGTTGGAGGTGAAAAGTTAGAGACGTCACTATAGCAGGGCCAACAGGAAGACGTGGGGGTGAAGTGTTAGAGACTTACCTATTTTGGATCAAAATAATCTTTACAGGAGCTATTATATGTTGATATTTCACTGTCGCTGTTAAAGAGACCATACCACAGACTAGTGTAGATTGATCAATTATTGTGGAGGTAGTGTATTCTTAGGCAATAACAGGAGATTTTTGTGTATTTCATGAAAGTTTAGGTATAGGTACACTATCCAAAATGTGCCCGTGAGGTGATAGAAATGCGCCTGTGAGGTGATAGAAATGTGCCCGTGAGGTTATATAAATGTACCCATGAGGTGATAGAAATGTGCCTGTGAGGTCATAGAAATGTGCCCGTAAGGTGGTAGAAATGTGTCTGTGAGGTGAAAGAAATGTACCCGTGAGGTGATAGAAAAGTGGCCGTGAGGTGATAGAATTGTGCCCGCCGGTTTTGGTAGGAATCTTTAGATATTACTCACCAAAGTATTTTCGCACATGTAACAAAGGCTGGCCTGTGTAAAAACTTACAGTTGCGTTTAGATGATGATTTTTCACGGTCACTTTTAAAGAGGTCACACCGCAGACTTGTATAGATTGACCAATTATTGTGGGGTAGTGTACTCTTAACCAATAACAGGAGATTTTTGTGTATTTCGTGAAAGTTTAGGTATAGGTACACTATTCAAAAGTGAGCTCATCAGAACGTTGTTATCTATGTGGATGTGTTGTAGTCTTGTTACAAACAACAACAAGCTGATTTAGACGTAGCTTTAACATTTTTTTTATTGGAAGAAGTTGTGCTTTTACCCTTTTACATGAATATAACCAGCGATTTGTTCCAAAAACTTCATGCAACTATGTTTCTTCTTGAATTGAGAAGAAGGAATTTTTATAAGCACTCATTAAGGGATACCTTTTTATAGTCGAAGATGACTGATGATCGGTGTGTGTGGTGGCGATGATTTTTGGTTTTGTGTTGTGATGTGTGTAGCTAGTGATGAGAATATAAGACGATGAGAGCTGAAGTGGTGTCGGAGGCAACTGCTTTTGATGTAAAAATATGACAGACAATTCCCGTTGTTGGTTGAATGTAACTACATATTGAGACGGGCGCTGGATCACGTGGTAGTTTTCTTTATTATTTATAGTATATCATGAGTAATAAATCTACTCACCCATCTAGTGATATGTAAGTGACCCGCAAAGAGCCGTATTCTCCAAAATAAAAAAAACTGTCAAAACGCTGGACAATACCAAATAGACAGTTTTATTGAACACAACCGTAGAGATACATGTCACAGACAGACTAGGTTATAGCGACAACTAGATACACCTTAGGGTTGCAGTCTGTAACAAGTTTATGTTCTTTTCATAGTGTATTATTATTTTATTATACATAAACTTGTTTCAGATAGTCCATATTTAGCGCTGACGTCATCGACCCTAACCGACTACAAGCAGTATGACTCATTCATAGCTTACATTTGATAAAGTTTTCCTCGCGAGCGCAGACCATCGATCGATTTTAACAACGAGTGGTAAACAGCACGTGCTTGTTTGGGTTTTCTTAACATGGTTGAAACTGGCCTCGATGTTGTCCCGCTTGCAACCTGTAACACTAAGGAGTATCTAATTGGCGCCATAATCTAGTCTGCCTGTGACATATATCTCTACGGTTGTGTTCAATAAAACTGTCTATTTGGGCTTGTCCAACCTGGCCTTTGGTATTATTTTTTTATGTTGGAAACCTCGACTGTGTACGGGTCATTTACATAACACTAGCTGGACATTGGGGTGAGTAGATTTTATTACTCGAGGCTAGACCTAGTCAAGTCTCTAACACTTCTCTCCCACTTCTCGCTGCTGGCTCTGGTAATGTCTCTAATACGTCACCCCCACCTCTCGATGTTAGACCTAGTATAGTTTCTAACACTGCACCTCCACCTCCAGGTGTTGGCCCTAGTATAGTGACGTCTCTAACACTTCATTCCCACATCTCGCCGCTGGACCTGGTCATGTCTCTAACACTTCACTGCCACCTCTAGATGTTATAACTGTTTGTAAATTATATATTGTAATATGTACGTATAATTGTTGTATAAATAAACAACACATAACCCAATACAATACAACACACCGCAACACAACCCACACACACACACGCGCGCGCGCGCACGCACACAAACACTCTCAGACGCACAACCACGCACGCGAGCGCTCACACACACGCACACACCCAGACACTCATGATCATACTTTACTGAAGAGGTGGTGGGATAACGACAGACAATAGTGCTCATACCTCGTTGAAATATTTTGACAACGGTAAGAAAAATTGTGATACCAAATTTAAGAAATGGAGATATGAAAATTGTGAGACCAAACTTAAGAAATGGAAATACGAAAATCGTTATACCAAAATTAAGAAATGGAAATATGAAAACTGTGATACCAAAAGTAAGAAATGGCAGTGTAAATGTCGTGCCGCAAAAATTATGAAATATTAAAACCGTGATACCAAAATTAAGAAATGGAAATATGAAAATTGTGAGACCAAACTTAAGAAATGGAAATACGAAAATCGTGATACCAAAATTAAGAAATGGAAATATGAAAACTGTGATACCAAAAGTAAGAAATGGCAGTGTGAGTGTCGTGCCGCAAAAATTATGAAATATGAAAACCGTGATACCAAAATTAAGAAATGGAAATATGAAAATTGTGAGACCAAACTTAAGAAATGTAAATACGAAATTGTGATACCAAAATTAAGAAATGGAAATACGAAAACTGTGATACCAAAAGTAAGAAATGGCAGTGTGAATATCGTGCCGCAAAAATTATGAAATGAAAAATAGACTAAAAAAGCCTAACGGTAAGAAATATTTTGACACCGGTAAGAAATATTTAAAGAAGTATTTGTCAGTCTATCTATTTACCAACAGGTTGGATCCTTTGCGCAGGCCTGGGAGAAAATGTTGGGACCATCTTTGCTGCTTGGAAGAAAAGCTTTTACTAAAGTTTGAAAATTGCAGGACAAAACATAGATACCCATGTGATAACTGGAACAAATACTTAGTTACATTTATTTAATGTGCTACATTTCCGTGGTCGCCGCATATTTGAACCGCTTGGTAGACAATATAAAACCTATCACCAGATGTTGCCCGTATGAAAAAAGTGAAACCGTAAGTCGTGGGGATTCGAACACACGAACGCAGGAATGTTTCTTTTATACATTTCTACTATTGATCGAATGTGTTTTGATCTTGTGACGTGAACAGAAATTTACGCGCGATGTTTCGCGCGGGCCATCGATCTGGTTCCAAAACAAGGGAGGGTAAAAGCACGTGTTTGAACTTTATTAAAAATGAATGAAACTGGCCTCGACATTGTGTCAGTTTCAGACTGCAACCCTAAGGTGTATCTAGTTGTCACTATAATCTAGTCTGTCTGTGACATGTATCTCTACGGTTGTGTTCAATAAAACTCTATTTGGTATTGTCCAGCGTTTTGACAGTGTTTTTTACATTGGAGAATACGGCTGTGTGCGGGTCACTTACATATCACTAGATGGGTGAGTAGATTTATTACTCATGATATACTATAAATAATAAAGAAAACTACCACGTGATCCAGCGCCCGTCTCAATATATAGTTACATTCACCCAACAACGGGAATTGTCTGTCATATTTTTACATCAAAAGCATAGTTGCCTCCGACACCACTTCAGCTCTCATCGTCTTATATTCTCATCACTAGCTACACACATCACAAAACAAAACCAAAATCATCGCCACCACACACACCGATCATTAGTCATCTTCGTCTATAAAAAGGAATCCTTTAGTGAGTGCTTATAAAAATTCCTTCTTCTCAATTCAAGAAGCAACATATTTGCATGAAGGTTTTGGAACAAATCGGTTGTTATATTCATGTAAAAGGGTAAAAGCACAACTTCATCCAATATAAAAAATGTTAAAGCTACGTCTAAATCAGCTTGTTGTTGTTTGTAACAAGACTACAACACATCCACATAGATAACAACGCTCTGATGAGCTCACTTTTGAATAGTGTACCTATACCTAAACTTTCACGAAATACACAAACATCTCCTGTTATTGGTTAAGAGTACACTACCCCCACAATAATTGGTCAATCTATACAAGTCTGCGGCGTCCTACCGTCAGATTATTTACACGTGATTCCGTGGTTCCGCAATCCGGTAACGAATAATTTGACTTAGGCGATCAATATCAATTCTGGATACTTATTCATAACAACTTGCTCCCTATTCATTATATCCGATTGAAGTATATTCCACTTCATTAACTGAGACGTAAATCATATCCAATAATAATAATAGGCAGACCCTAGTGCCATGTGAAAAGATTCGTTTTCATCACAATCATATCATGGGAGACTTCCAACAAAACACGTCCGTCTAGGACCAAGGTTAATAAAATAAGGGTATAATTACAAGGTCGTCACGTCGTAGCTTATCAACGTGACACGTCATCCTACAACTAGGCAACTTAAGTAGTATGTCATGGCGGAAACGATGCGTTTTCAGGTGGAGCGCAGGTGGAGCGCATGACTTTTATATAGTAAAATACTCGATCGATTTCAGGTGGAGCGCAGATGGAGTGGGAGGTGGGGCGTGACTTTTTATATAAGGAAATACGGTTAGTATTCAGGTGGAGCGCAGGTGGAGCGGCAGGTGGGGCGTGACTTTTTATATAAGGAAAATGTGGTGGCGCGCCAGGCGTTGGCGCATGACTTTTTATATAAGGAAATACTCATTGCGCAGGTGGAGCATCAGGCGTTGGTGCATGACTTTTTATATAGTAATATATTTATACGTACATATATTACAGACAGGTATATATATTTAGACGATATTTATTTTACAACAGTTAGACGATATAGACATAGGTAACAAAGATTTATATAAGGAAATACTCATTGCGCAGGTGGAGCATCAGGCGTTGGTGCATGACTTTTTATATAGTAATATATTAGTTCGATAATGGTGTGTTGTTGTTATGTGTTGTTTATTTTACATATAGACAATATTTAGGTATACATATAGATGATATATAGACATACATAGGTAACAAAAGGGGTGTAGCTGGCGGGGGTGACGACGCATGTTTGAGTGTTGGGGTGTAGCGCTGGAGTAAGATAATGTATAAGCGGGGTGGTGTGGTATTGTTTTTGGTTTGCTTGTTGACAAGAGGGAGGTGTGTACAATTTGGGGTGTAGCTGGCGGGGGTGACGATGCGTGTTTGAGTGTTGGGGTGTAGCGCTGGAGTAAGACAATGTATAATCGGTGTGGTGTGGGTGGTGTTGCTTTTGGTTTGATTGGTGTTGTGTGTTGTTGTTTATGTTTACAATATTTAGTTATACATATACATATATACATACAATATATATATATATATATATATATATATATATATGTATATGTATATATATATATATATATATATATATATATATATATATATATATATATTGTATGTATATATATGTATATATATATATATATATATATATATATATATATATATATATATATATATATTGTATGTATATATGTATATATATATATAAAATATTTTTAAAAATCGATAATGATGGAAAAATTTAAAAAATCGATAATTAGTAGGTTACTAAGGGGTTTTTGAAGCGAGTGGAGGTATTTTTGTGCTGGCGAGGGTGACGATGTATAGTGGGGCCTAGGTTAGGGGGGATTTTTGTGTGATGTTGTATTGTACTGATATACATATATTTATTTTACAATATTTAGTTATACATATACATATATAGACATACAATAATTAAAAAAACATTAAAAATCGATAATGACGGAAAATCTAAAAAAACCGATAATGGTGGCTTAGGTTATTAAGGGGGGTTTTTGAAGCGAGTGGTGGTGACTTCCTCTAACGATCAAACGCATGACTTGTTATATAGCAATACATTTGTTCGATAACGGCAGGCGTGTTGTTTATACAAAATAATTAGACAATTAGACATACACTATATATATAAAAAATATAAAAATATTATTTTTAAAAATCGATAATGACGGAAAATATTTTTAAAAAATCGATAATGGTCGGTTACTAAGGGGTTTTTGAAGCGAGTGGGGTCTTTTTGTACTGGCGCGGGTGACGAGGCATGGGTGTGTACATTTTGGGGTGTAGCAGGCGAGTGGGCCAGCATTGAGAGGTGGGAGTGAAGGCGTGTGGTTGGGTGTGTGTATGTGCGTGCGCGCGTCTGTGTGTGTGTGTGTGTGTACGCGCGCTTCTGTCTACCTATCTGTCTATAAGCCTGGTATTTATTTTACCGGTTAGTTTTGTTATATGTTTAATGTATATGTTTAATTTAATTTAATTTCTTTATCGATTTCTAAATTGTGTCTGTGTATATACTGGCCTAGGTATCTGTTTGTGTGCGCGTGTGTGTCTGCGTGCGTGGGTGTGTGTGTGGGTGTGCGGGTGTGTGGGTGTGGTTGTGTGTGTATGTGTGCGTGTGTGTTGGGTTGTAACAGGCGGGTGTACCAACAACGAGAGGTGGAAGTGAAGCGTTAGAGACTTGTCTATACCAGGTCTAACATCGAGAGGTGGGAGCGAAGTGTTAGAGACTTGGCTATACCATTTTTGTGAAGATATTTTTGTGTGTTGTTGTATTGTGTATGACTCGGCATTGTGTTGTCTTTTTATACAATACTTATACAATATATATTTAGACAGATATTAATATGTATACACACGAAATTTATACATACCATATTTTAGGCAGCATAGATAACAAAGGTTCTTTAAGTGTAATAAATATATACTGAAGCACATTAAAAACGCACCACTATTATATATACTGATGCCGAGAAGCTGGTAAAAAACTGTGTTGGAATGGATTTTCCCCGTGTTTTTCATGAGGTAGAGAGCGAATAGCTGATGGAATGGAAAGTGCATGATTCAACCCATGGGTTTGTTACAGACTACATGAAAACAATGAAGGTTAAACGTACAACACGATTCCCAACAGCTACGACCCTGAAAATGTGTACGCGTTGTGGCAGTATACTCGGTATAAAAAGGCCCTTGAGACAAAACACCCAGTACATGTGCTTGAAATGCCACGACTATCTGAAAACGACCGCCAACGAGCCATTGGTATGTTGGAGGCCGGAATGAGCTCGCGGGCCATTGCCAGAAGGATGAATTGCCACCACAGCACTAGTGTACGTCTCAATGAACGTTACGGAACCACTGGCAGTGCCCGGGATAGACTTCGAAGTGGCCAACCACGAGTTACTACCCCTGCGCAAGATCGTCATATTGTGCTGAGTCACCTAAGGAATCGTTCTCTCCCGGCAAGTCAAACAGCAAGAGCAATAGTGGGTAGACGTGGGAAAGTCTCTCGAATGACAGTTATACGACGACTCAGAGATACAGGCCTTACCGCAAGACGACCCTATGTTGGGCCAAACGTGACTCACAGACATCGTCAGCAGCGCCTGCAATGGGCCGAGCAACATGCCAGATGGACTAGACTGCAGTGGAATGCTGTCCTATTCACAGACGAAAGCAGATTCAACATATCCTTTGCTGATGGACGTATGCGGATTTGGCGACGGTGTGGAGAGCGCTTTGCAGATTGCTGTGTTCGTCAGCATAACCGATTTGGAGGTGGCAGTATTCACATTTGGGGAGGATTCAGTTTTCACCATCGCTTACCTCTTCACGTCTTCCGTGGAAATGTTAATGCTGTGACATATCGAGATGAGGTTTTGGATGCATTGGTTCCTCCTGCGTTCACAAATTATCCAGGCTTGCAGCTTACACAGCAGGATAACGCACGTGCGCACACCGCATGCATTACGCAGCAATATCTACAGCAGCAGAACATTGTGACGATTGATTGGCCTGCCCTATCACCAGACATGTCCACTTTAGAACATCTGTGGGACGAGCTTGGACGCAGAGTCTACAGGCAAGGTTCTCCAGCTAATCTGCAACAGCTCGAAGCTGCTCTTACACGTGAATGGGACTTGATTCCCCGGAATTTCCTTCAGAGACTTGTGCGTTCCATACGGAGCCACTGCCAAGCTTGTTTGCAAGCACACGGTGGACATACCAGATACTGAGGATAGTGTGAATGAATTTTTTTATTGGTTGTATATTTAGTTTTCTCCCTTGTCTGCACAGAATGCAATGAATTTCATAACAATGAAATGTACAAATTAATGACCAGCATGGATTCATAGGAAAATGAATAAAGATTCCAAATATGTAAACTTGTAAACACTTATATTTACATTTCACACTCTGTTCCTGGATTATACAGGTGGTGCGTTTTTAATGTGCCTGCACAATTCTATCACCTCACGGCCACCTTTCTATCGCCTCACGGGTACATTTCTATCACCTCACAGACACATTTCTATCACCTCACGGGCACATTTCTATGACCTCACAGGCACATTTCTATCACCTCACGGGCACATTTATATCACCTCACCGCCACATTCCTATCACCTCACAGGCGCATTTCTATCACCTCACGGGCACATTTTGGATAGTGTACCTATACCTAAACTTTCATGAAATACACAAAAATCTCCTGTTATTGCCTAAGAATACACTACCTCCACAATAATTGATCAATCTACACTAGTCTGTGGTATGGTCTCGTTAACAGCGACAGTGAAATATCAACATATAATAGCTCCTGTAAAGATTATTTTTGACGTGTGAAGTTATGCGCGCATGGGCATCCGCCCTCACTGATCTAATAAATATACATCTAGCGTATATTCAGCGGGATATGCGCGGACCATCGATCCGAGTTTCTTACTAGTGAGGGTAAATCCTGACTCGTTTGTCAGAAATGTCAGTGTAGAACATTATACGAGAAGAGAACCCCTGGTTTGATTCGGGGAGCACGATAAATCTAGTATTAATTCATTCAATAAACAACCACAACACCTTAGACAAACACACGTTTTTGGTGGTTCTCACTAAACTACAAGCGCGGGGCGGGAAAGATCCTACTTCGTACTTTGTTCAACTTGAATACCTGCCCGTGAACCAATCTGTATTTGGGTTCTCGTGTAATAAAAGGTGCGTTTCTCACAAAAGAGAGATCCAAAATCAATATCTTTGTTTCCACAGCGCTCGATGCTGGCCCTGTTATAGTGACGTCTCTAACACTTCCCCCACCTCTTCATGTTGGCCCTAGTACAGGCACGTTTCTAACACTTCACTCCACCTCTTCATGCAAGACCTAGTATAGGTAAGTCTCTAACACTTCACCCCTACGTCTTCCTGCTGGCCCTGCTATAGTGACGTCTCCAACACTTCACCCCTGCCTCTTCATGTTGGCCCTAGTACAGGCAAGTCTCTAACACTTCACTCGACCTCTTCATGCAAGAACTAGTATAGGTAAGTCTCTAACACTTCACCCCCACGTCTTCCTGTTGGCCCTGCTATAGTGACGTCTCTAACACTTCACCCGCACCTCTTCATGCTGGCCTAGTACAGTCAAGTCTCTAACACTTCACTCCACCTCTTCATGCTAGACCTAGTATAGGTAAGTCTCTAACACTTCACCCCCACCTCTAGATACCAGATCTAGTATAGGCAAGTCTCTAACACTTTACTCTCTCACAAAGAAAATAATCTTGTAAATTTAAGAGGCGAAACAGTTAGTATAAGATTTCATGATAGCGAAAGCTAAAATTTATCTTAGAAAAAATGTATGAACGAGTAAATTAAATATTTCTGGCGCTCAAAAAGACAAGATGCAAAGACCTAACAAAGAATAATACAACTGTTGCTATTAGAATAAATGCAGAACCGGGAACAGGTGCTTTAACCTTAACAAAAAAGAAAAATAAACAAGTTACAAACGCATGTTCTCAAAACCAAAGGAGATGACTTTACTTTGACGGAAAAGTAAAATTAAACATAACAGGAAGCTTTGGTGCGGATTCTTAGTTGGTTTAGCTAATATGGATTTACCATGAGTCATATACTCACAAGGCCAGCACACAAAGAATTTTCACAACACGTCAACTATCGATTAGTTTTTCTATTAAGCAAGTTGTGGTTAGCGCGCAAACAAGGTTAGACACGTTTCAAGAGACCTACAAAGCGACTGAGACTA